>JAZKJV010001085.1:600000-845740 GCA_037367405.1 Ottelia alismoides
CTCCACTGCTTTTACCAAGAGTTGGCGCACACTGATCAACATTTTATTATTTATTTTTCACACCCAGGCACTTAGGTTAATGTCAAGAGATTAGTATAAGAATCAAGTTCTCATACTGGCTAATATTGCTGACACTCAGGTTTCATGAAGCCTCCAAAGATTTTATCCCATCCTCGAGCATCATTAGATCAAATCCAAACTCGACTTCCTTATCCCAATCCCTCGGGTGACAAATCAACTCATCTCATCAAAAACCGCAGTCGTGCATGTGATGTGTTGATCATATTCTTTATGTTTGAGACTAAGCATGGAATATAGCATGTAAATCTAGAAACTTAGGGGAATGTGGATGATTAAGTCTAAGACCCTGATGGCTAAGGCTGGTTAACCTAAAATCTCAAAGACTTCTAAAAGCTAAGTCTTCTCGACCAATTCAGATCCTCGGTGAAAGTGAAAGTGTAGAAGACTAATCCAACTTCTTCATTCAAAAACAAGACACTTTTTTTTTGAACTCTAAGAGATATTAGATCTTTCTAAGCTCAATTGAGCTTCCGCAATTCAGCCAGTATGGATGTAAGTACAGGCCGAAGCCCGTTGCTTGAGGACGGGGCCTTGCGCGATGTCCTCTAAACCATCCAATCTGCTAAGGGCGAACCCTCACTGAATGCGGCTGACTTAATTGGGTTTAGTAGTCACCAATGACTCTTAAAGGATTTTTTCTGATTTTTATGGATTTTAATAAGAGAGTTAAAACACAAGTTAGACTCGACTTTTCTTGAGAAGAGAAGGCAATTTCTCAAAACCATGTCACACAAAATAAAAAAATTTCAAAACATTTTCAAAAAATCATTTTCGAAAATATTTCTATAAAATAGTGTAACATAATATCGAAAAACCGCGAAATCCTTTGAGTTCTCTTAGTCCAATGATTTTTACCTTAGCCAAAAAAGTTTTTAATTTTTCAATTTTTTTTCAGATTATAGCTAAAGTAAATATACGGTATATACGGTATACCCCCCTATACTTAAACTTTGCTATGTCCTCATAGCACTAGATGTTACAAGTACATAGGTCCGTTTAAATATAGAAGAATATACGGGAGCTAAGAGGGCTCCCCCTATACTTAGGTTAGAAATAACCTAAGTATAAAGGCAAGAAAAGATGAGTAGAGAAAATCACGGGGACTCGGGCCCCCCCTATACTTAGGCTGAGATTAGCCTAAGTATAAAGATGGGAATTGATGTTGGAAGGGACCCAAGGTGAACGAAGAAGAGGGATGGATTTACAAGTGAGCGGTTTTGAATCTTGTAGATGAAATGGAGTGACTATGGTTTTGGGGTTGTGTGTCGCAACAAAGGCTCAATTCAAGCAAGCAAACCCTTAGTTTCACCAACTCACACATGAAACCAACCAAGGTTGGTTAATTATCTTGTCTGTTTTATTGGTGATAAAACGTTAGATATTTACGCGAAGAAAATGAAAATCAAGGCGGATGCGCGGGTGTTGCTCTCCCAAAACCGAATTTTACTCCATTTTAGGTTGACTTGCAATTAACAGTCCCGATTTTATTTTAAATTATCACTGAATTAAGGTTAGCACATCAATCAGAAAATCATCGTCTACCGTTCATTCCATTTTCCATTAATCCTAGGTGATCAATCTAGGAAATGAAAGCCGTGAAAAACATGTATTCGATGAAGAAAAACGCGATCTAGGCTAAGCGAGAAATCATGTAGTGATGTTGACGATAAATCCGCGAAAAAACTGGGGCCGTTTTGAAAACCAAAATCTAACATGTATGCAAGTCGAAAAAAGCCGCTCCTAATCATGCATCTATTAGCGGTGATTGATCTTCATTAATTTAGCTAAGTGATGCGAGATTAAGTGCGTCTATATTTAAAGTGTGTCCTACCTACGATCAAGCACGTAAAAATAAAATGAACTAGAAGAGCCGCGTGCCTATCCTAGGTCGACACTCAAGTGGGGACGATCCCCACACAACCACGATCGTTCGATTACAATCGCGAGTCTTCGATCGAAGACCGCTGTAAACGACGAATTATTAATAAAAATATAATGCAACAAAAATGCGAGACACATTTTTTTTCCTTATTTGCTCCAAGCATGCTCCTGCGGCACCTCGCAGCGGGGAACGCCCTGCTCCTCGCCTCCTTGATCCATCAAGGGCCCTGCCACAGAAACAATCGTTAGATATCAAATAAGAAAGAAAATTTTTATATGCAAAATATGTGGTTAATTGACCTATAAAAAGGAACACTGAATTAAACAAACAAAAATCCAAAAAATAAAAGAAATGAGCCGTGTCCCCGGCAACGGCGCCATTTGACGAAACCGCAAAATCGGCCCTTTAATAACGCTAAATTAGCACTTGGAGATGTCGGTGCAGTCGGGCCGATTTGGGTCGTCAAAGAGATCACCTCATTTAAATATACGCGATCATAAATCAAAATGAGGTGATCGTGAATTATTTTTTACTTGGCAAGAAACCAAGGTCGAACTCAGGGACACGAGCCTCTCTCGGATTAATCGGATTTAAGTCTATTTAATTAAGTGTTGAATTAAAGCCTATAGGTCAAAATATGCAAAGACAAAATAAGACATGACATGACAAGACAATGCATTAAAATAAATATGCAATTTTTTTATCCATTTTTTTATCATGCAAATGAATGCACATGCAAAGCATCACAAATATGCCCTAGTCACAAATTTATGAGCAAAATATTCAATGAGTTAATTCCAGATTTATTTGAAGTGTCAGAGCTTGATCGTCAAAGTGAACAAGGCATGAGAACTTAATAAAAGCCACTTAGATAACTTAATACTTCATTAAAATTCAAGTCTCTAAGATAAAAGATTAATCATGCCATCAAAAAGTACATCAAACAAGCTCTCAAACGAAACTGAAATCAACTAAAACAGAGGTACGGTGCTCAAGATATGCAAAAAGGAAAGCAAGGGCATAACTGAAAGGAAACATGAAAAGATAACTACAAAAAGGTCCCTGGGAGGGACTAAAAATAAATAAAAATAAGGTGCGAGTCCTTCCCTGTAGTTTTACCAAATGCGCGGGGACCTTTTTGCAAATTGAAGAAATCCGGAGGGCTTCTCTGCAAATTGCCCAGGATTCACGTGCAAAGCACGCACCTTCCAGGCTCAGAAGTCGGCTCGGCAGAGGCTCGGTGTAGCTTCAGCTAGGCTCGGATGGTCCGCGGCTGCTGATGGCTCGGCGCAGGCTCGGATAGGCTCGGAGCTACAGAGCCTGGGGCTTGGGCGTCGAGGTTCGGTTGTCTCCTGGTGATGACGCGTGGCGAGCTCACGGCCTTTGGATCAGGCGCATCCAACGGCATCTGGAGGCGATGACGCGGCTCCATCTGGACCGTTGGATGGTCGCTGAGGGAGGACCATCCAACGATCCCTGGGCTGTCTCCTTCTCCGCAAGCTGGCGGCGGAATCAGAGCTCCGGTGAAGGAGTTCTTCCTCCGCCGCTCCATCATGGGTGCAGTGGGCCTTCCCCGAGCTCAAGGAAGAATCGTCGGAGAAGCTCGAAACTCGGGGAAGATGTCTGACATCTCAGTTCAGGTCGCCTGAGCTCGAATGTCGAAGACGACAGTCACGAAGAAGACCCCGGCGAGGCTCCGGCCATTGCAATTTTGATGGACCTGCAACTTAGGCACATAGCCGAAGCAAATCGAAGTGCGTGCGTGGGTGAGATGTGGTTCCATTCGAGCGAGGGGAAATGGGGAACCGGAGCTCCTCCGCCGTGGATGGCGGAGGAGATGGGTCGGCGGTGTTCGAGGTATGGAAGAAGAAAGAAGATGGTCGGAGAGTGTCGCGAGGAAGGGGGATCGAAGACGGAGCTAATGGGGTGGTCGTCGGAGCGAGGGGATGGCCGGAGAGGCCTAATTAAGTCGATGAAATCAAATAAAAAGTCAAAAGAAGTTCAGAGGAGCTTACCTGGTCGGAGGCGAAGTGGGAGCTTGGGCTGGGCTTCGCGGTGGAAGCCCCGGTCTTCGCTGGACGTCGTCAGCCACTCGACGCAGCTCGAGCGGGCCTGGAGGTGCCGCAGCTCTGCCGTGGGTGGCGGAGGGTCTCACCGGGAGCTCCAGTCGTCATCGCTCTATCCTCTCTCCTCCCCCTGTCACATGGAGGAGGAGGAGGGTTGGGCCGTGCCCCGCATACAGGTGGACACCGGCGAAGGGGCGTGGTGGAGGTGTATTTGAAGGGGCAACTCGGCGGTACTGGTGGTGGAGACGTGGATTTCGAGGGCAATATGGAGTGAGTGGGCTCACGACGGGGATCGTGGAATGACTCGCGAGGTGGAGGAATGATGGGAGAAAGTCATGAGGTGGTTATCGAAGGAGGACGTGGTCGGAGGGGTCGGCGATAATGGGAGGACGGAGAGGGTTTCGCGTGGTGGAAAACGTGTGAGAGAGGGCGGTCTGGAGGTTGACGACGGTGGTCAACCGTTGGATCTGGTGATCCAACGGTGGGTATTTGGGCGCGAGCGAGCGGATGTGATTGACTCTGAGGCGGCATGATCGGAGGGCAGATGGAAGCGCCACGTGGCGGATTGAGGGTCGAGTGCAAACAGACGGCTCGATGGGGCCCAAGGATCTGATCAGGCGGTTGATAATACGGGGAAGATTAAGCGGTGGCGATTGGTGGTCTGGAGCGCGATCGAAGGGCGCCCAAGGTGCCACGTGGCGTCATGCGGTTGTAGCGCGAACGGATGGTGATGATGAAGAGCGGGAGATGATCAATGGCTGGGAGAAGGCAGATACGTGGAAGCAGCGGGGCCGTTGGATCTGAAGCGAGATCCAACGGCCAGGGTCGGTGGCGGATAAGACAAAGAGGCCGGGCCACGTGGCGCCCCCAGAATGGGCCACGTGGCCCAATCAGGTTATTCAGAGGGTTTTTCTTATTTTTGAGGGCCCTTCTGGCCGAATTTGAGAAAACGCAAAACATGAAAGTTGTAGATCTTGACGAGATCTACAAGTTTCATGTTGACCAAAACTGGAAATGAAATCAAACAAGGGCCCGAAATATTTTTGAGGGTATTTTTAAGTCTAAAAATACCACGAATTTTGTTTTGTCAATTTTTTGTGGTTTTTAATTTATTAAGGACTCTGTTAATTATTGGACATTAACAGGGATTTATTGACAAACTTTTAAGCAAGGGGGTTAATTATGGGAAATAAAGATGATGAAACTGAGGTTCATCAGTAGCACAATATTCTTTTAATATCATTAACATTAGATGTGGAAGACACAAAATTCAGGTGATTTTTTTGTATGAATTGACTAACTACATTCGTAGTTTATGTGATATTCGTTATAGCATCAGTAAGATAGAATTTAATTTTCCAACCAAAGTTTGATGCCTTCATTTTCCTGCATCGTGAAGAAGTTCACTATCCTCTTTACTCTAATTATGATTGGCCTCAATAGAAGTTGTGGTTGGTTTGCATCCTAGCATGCCATAGTCCTTCAATAAATATTACATTGATTTTGACACATACCTTCTGAACAATGAATCATCTAGATACCTAAGAAGTACTTAAACTTCCCCGTATTATTCAGTTCAAATTCAATTGCAAAAGTTCTCTTTATACTAGATAATTATCCATCATCACCTGTAAGAATCATGTCATCAACATAAACTAAAAGAATAGATAATTTTTTTCATTCCTTCTTATGGATAGAGTGGTCCTCATTCATTTGCTTATAACCATTTCTGACCATGGCTACATGGAGTCATTGCCTGTGGGAGGGGAGCATCAAACCCCTCCTCCCTCTTTTTCTTCTTGTTCGAGGTTTTAAGGGTTCGAATAACCCATGGCATCGTCTCCTCATGTTGCCATCGAACAACCATTGAACTAGGGGTTTCGACCTGGAGTTGTGCACACGGACGAGATATCATGCGCCATTTCCTTCTTCCGAACCTGAGTTTTGAACCCATCCTTGTGCAAGAGAGCAGCAATGCGTGAGATCTCTGCAAGAGTTCCAATAGAGCCATCGAACTTTGCATACTTGCACATGGAATTACGGTTGGTTGTACCGCTGCACTACTTGGCATAACTTTCTTGGGTTCCAGAGAAACCCTAAGTTTTCTACAGCATGAACTTGATCTTCAGAACGTTGATGACGATTTGTGCAGAACTAGAGTTTCAAAAAATCAAATCTCAAGTAAGAATATAAAATCTTCAAGAACATATGAATAATCTTCAAGAATAAATCACCAAAATCGAACCCGCTCTAATACCATGTAGAAAATGATGAATGAGGAAGTGTAATCGGAGATAAATAAATATAAAATAATGAAAGAACGTTGGGATTTTACGTGAAACCCTACTCCACAATGAGTGGGATATAACCATGGGAGAAAGCCTCTCATGAGCTGGATCTTTTGTTATTGCTTTCTCCCAACAGTTACAGGTCGTGTGTGTCTTCTTATATAGCCCCGCCAGTAAGATCAAATTTCATTAACAGACGATGTGGGACTAAGCCCCACCAGTAAGACCAATTCTCATTCACAAATGATGTGGGATTAAATCCCACCAGTAAGACCAAGTCTCATTCACGTACAATGTGAAACTAACCTTTATATGTGGTAATTGGACCTCGGAGGGATCTAGTTTCCCATCTCTGATGCATATTCTAACAGTGTTCATATTCATCAAATTTTTAAAAATACAAATACATTGTTTTCCATTTGCATACCTACCGATGAATGACGAGAATAGCAGGTATAATTTTTGATTTCGTGTATAAATCTAAAGTCATAATATTATATATTCTTGCCATCAGGGTTCCATTGCGTTAAATAATTAAGTCCCTCTATTTAATTTTCAAAATTATTCAAAAAATCATTCCTAATAATGAAAGTTATGTGATGCCTCATCCTCTTTTTATAACCATTATATTACCCAGGGAAGAGGGCTGCTCATACTCAATCTCGGAACCTAATCCTCTGCTGTAGGGTCTGCTGCAGACTCTACAGTAGGAACATGGGCCGCTCGATCTTGATCGAACGATTCCCACGAATTTACACGGTAGGAGCTCACAAAAAGTGTGAATTCGTGGAACCGCTCGATCAAGATCGAGCGGCCCACATCCCTACCGTAGAGTCTGTTGCAGCAGACCCTACGATAGAGATCCTCTCTACTAAATCCCACCCATTTCTTAACTGAAAAAAAAGGAAAGCAGCTTCATCCAAAGCCGAATCTCCTGGCAAGATAATGCTTGAAGCTTTATTTGATAATATCCGTTTGATGATGTGAAAAACGGTATTAATAAAATTAGAGGATGAGATACATGGGAAGGAGCATAATGATGCATTTATGACAATCATTAAACTTTCATGTTACTGAGGGTGGAGCATTGGGCCGAGCAAGTCCTAGAGCCTCAATTTTTTGGGATTTTTTAACCCGGACCTGTGAGGACTCACGAGACCCGGTTTTGGCTCGGACTCCCAAAATTCCTTCCTGTTTGATGCAATAAAAAGCTAGACCTAATAATGGGGTGGCCGAGGTAGAGAAGTTTTTTTTTGGTAGGTATTTGTATTTCCAAAAAATTGGGTATTACAAATGGATCACTGTGAAACAAAACCCTCCATTGGGAGACCAAAAAACTCTAAACAAGACGGAGAACAAACCAAAGAAGACAAAAACCCGCGTAGACCAGGCAGGGGCCCAGCCACACCCAAAAATCAACGCAGGAGGTTGATCGTTTTCACCACATTGTTCGCAGTTCTCCGAGCGTCGGCAATGGGAGGCGGCCCTTGAGTTGGGTCCGTCCAAAGCCTGTTTCTTTCCTTCCAAATATACCAAACGACCACCGCGAGCGTGCAAGAGAGGCGGTTCCTTGTTGCGGAATCCAGGTTGCCATTAATCCAGGGAATGAGGTCCTCAAGAGGGAGAGGGGGTGTCATTGGGAGGTTGAGAGTAGCACAAGAGATTGTCCAAATGGCCGAAGAGAAAGGGCAGTCAAAGAAAAGATGGACATGTGATTCAAGATCCCCCCTGCAAAGGTAGCAATTGGCGCGCTCGCAAGTCCGGAAGCGAGAAAGTCTGTCAGTAGTGGGTAGTCGGTTCATCATAGCTCTGTAAAGAGTGAGGGAGCACTTCGGGGGCGTTCCTTTGGACCAAACGCAGACAGTCCAGACCGGGGTAGCAAAGGCTGGGCGAAGGAAGTCCAAGGCACTACTAAGGAGAATCCCCGCGGGGAGTGGATCCATCTACAGGTCGGCAAGTCCCCATCGACGTCCGGCCTGATAACGTCTCTGAAGAGCAAGATGGCTTTCCAAGTGGGGCTGTGGGAGGAAGAAAGGTTCGCATCCCAGAAGGAAACACCATCAAGGTGCTTACTACGCATGAATAAGGCCCATAGTGAAGAATCAACGGTGAGTAGCCTCCACGTCCAGGAGGCGAGCATGGCGTCACAGAGGGATGAAAGCGAGCGCAGGCCCAGCCCCCCGTGGACCTTGGGACGGCAGATAGTCGCCCAAGCGATATCGTGCCTACAACGCCCCTAAAGGAAGTGGGCACACAACATCTCAATCTTTTTGACGGAACCAAGGTGGAGCGTAGTGCTGTTGGCCCAATAGAGGAGAGTACCAGAAGTGACTGACTTAAGTAGCTGTAGACGACCGGCCATGGAGAGCGATTTTCCTTTCCAACCTGATAGTTGGGCCGCAATCTTCTCCACCAGAACTTTGCCATTACCCCTAGCCGCATAGGATGGGTGAATAGGGATCCCCAGGTACTTAGTAGGCAGATGTTGTGTGAGGATGCCAAGCCTTAGATTAGCTCCAAAGCCCGGAGGAGGCAGATGTTGTGTGGGTTTATCCGAGGTAGAGAAGTTTGCAAAGGCTTAGATTGCACAAAGTCATCCTGTTTGGTTGCATATCAACATCTATTTATCTCGAGATAAAAGGAACTTTATTTTGAGATAAACTATCTCAGATTGAGTAGCTGTGCCATGCTTATATAATCCATTATGTTTCTGTCTACAATGTTTATTCATTTCTTATCTATCAAACCAACCAAACTAGCACGAGAGATAAACCCCACATTATCCCTTCTTATTTATCCCTTCTTATTTCTTATCGTACTAGAACGTGAATACTCATTTTAATATAAACACGTATTTGTATTTACATTCAAATTTTGAAAACGATAATGGTGTATTGATATGATAATACTTAAATTCATGTGTTAGAATGAAAGTCAATTAGCATGAATTCTTGATGCTAAGTAATAGATTAGAATTCTCAATTTGAAGCATGAAGGACTTAGAAAAGGAAAGTTTAAAACTATAGAGCTTGGTTATAAACTCTTTCCATTTGGATTCAAACGAGAGAGAGAGAGAGAGTATATTTGGATCTCGATTATTTTACTATTGCATGCATTGGACGCAGGATGTTAGTTTATACAAGTAATTTTGAAATCTGACGGTTAAAATTTCAATGAGACATTTCAAATTCCAGTAACTTCTGATGAAATCCGAATGCCGGGAATCCGATGGACATAATTGATCAAAAATAGGTCTCTCACAACTCCTATTTCTCGCACAAGCACGACATGGAGTTGTTACACACGTGTTCTTCATTTGCACTCTCTTTAACCGAGATTTCTATTTCTCTCATGCATTCTCTGAAGTGCTTTCAAGAGCAATCTAACGTAAAAGTACACCAACACCTATCACCTGTCGTTCTATGAAAGAAGATTCAGTTACCAACTTCCCATCATGTTTATAAACAACAAAATACAATTTTAGTAGAATATATGCAACTGCACAACAGCATGCACCTGAGGATAGATATACTGATCTTAAGCTATAATTTTCACTCTCGATCCACGCATATAGAAAATACATGTATACAACTTGACAACATTGATGTAACTATCTATACAGCACAACACTTCAGCTTCAGCATATGTTCTTCACGAGTAAATGGGGCACCTTGGATACAGATATGGGCCTTCATGTTTTTAACGCAAAGAATCTTGAGGGCATTACTTGACCAAGTAATATATGATCAAGAAGACGACCACAAAACAGGTTACAAGGGTAGCGATTCTTCGACTAGATTTAGTGGCAAACACCTGCAGGTAAAAACATAAACAGCTCATCTCAAGAAACACGACGAGGTCAACAATACCAAGAAGATAAACTTACCATCTTAAATCTATTCAAAGTTCCCAGCAAGGCTCCCCTCGATGCATCCATGTCGTTGGCCTAAAGAGAGGCAATCAGAAGAAGAAGCAAGGCCTGTGAAAATGGGAGCAGGTTCAAAAGTTCTATTCAGATCAAAGCGGAAAGGAGGGACACATACCACCCGGTTAAGAACACGATTGTGACTGTCCACCTCTTCATGTATTTCACCTGTCAACTGCCAGATATAGGGTGGTATTATTATGCACACTCGAGGAAACTTGGGAAATAAATATATTAAGAATGACCACCTGAACCGACTACAGTAGTCTGCAACAATATAAGTTATTTTCTTAATCTGAATAAAAAATATTTCTACTTTACACCACGAACAATCTAAATGAAGGTAAAAACATGTGGTGTATCACTTTAAAAAAAACAAAAGATGATCACTAGAGATTGATGGGTCATCCAGATTTTTTTATTTCAGAAAATTAAAAGACAAAATAAGAAATCAAAGCTTCATGTCAGATCCTACGCAGGCCATGATGGTGGCCAAGGATATCAGTGTTTACCATGTCTGCACATGCAATCTCAGGTCTGTAAAGTCTGCAATCGTTCCAAGTGTGATGCATGCTAGGATTGCAGAGCAGATCCTAAAGGGAGGAACGTGTCCTATAACTCCTACAATGCAGGGTGTCACCCAATGGCCAAATGAGGTAATGTGCCCTGTCTGCTGTGAATAAACTAGCTCACCATCTGGCATTCATCTCCAGTAGATTTATATCCACCTTCGATCATATAACTGCCTTTGTAATCCTAATGCTCCTCTCTCAAATATATAAGGGACTGAGCCTCCTCTTCTTTTTCTACATATGAGGACAGCATATATAGCTCGTCATGCTCGCATTATTAGTAAAGCTCAAGCAACTCTCCTCTCCCAGAAATTGCGGCTATTACAAGATGTGTATTTAACCATAAAAGTGTTTACTTTCTTTCTTGTCTTTCCATCCTCACTCTCCTACTTCCTCATGATGGGTGGGCCTAAACCGGAAAATAAATTATCATTTACTGTTTCTCGTAGGGCCTTTTTCTGGATCCAAGATGTGCAAACCAGTGGGTTAGATGCAGGTAAAATATATAGGCTCACTTGAGTAGTAAGACTATAGTATTAAGTGGAACGATCCATCTAAAAACCATTTGACATTAATGAAGAGGCGCGATCATTCAATATCAGCCTCTTAATGTTGGAAAAGATATAGGATCCAAGGCCTTTTTTTATCTTCGTAGGTTTATACAAACAGCTTTCTGGCAAGAACAATGAACCACCGTATAAGGCATGTTCATGACCCGATGATTGCTATCTCAGTCTGTGCTTTTAGGACCTCGGGTTGGACTAAGAGAATAAGAAAGAACAAGAATTGATAATGTAGATACGAAATATGACAAATTCTTTATTGTTCCTGAGTGTGACCTTATATAGTGAATTACTTGAACTCTAAAACCAGACGAAACTGGATGAGTGCTTGCAGATCGGAAATGCCATCGCATGCATGCACACACGCACAGTGACCTTATGTAGTGAATTACTTGATCTCTAAAACCAGACGAAACTGGATGAGTGCTTGCAGATTGGAAATGCTATCGCGCACAAGCCCACACAACACAGACACACCCAACCAACACACACATGAGTCCCAATTCGAGAGCATGAGAACAGTGTATGAGCTAAAAGTTAACTGACAACCGACAGTTGAGATTTTCCTTCGGACCCAAACACATCACCAGGACACTAACTACCCACACAGTCCCCACCTCCACTCTCCTATTTGCCTTCTCCCGACCAACCTTAGTACAATGTCCCCTGCTCATGCTCGGCGCACGGGAGTACTTGTTGCCTGTTTTTCCTCTTTAGCTGCACACAGAGGTCGTTCCATCCATGGGACTTTCCCATTTATTATATCCTTGCCTAAGACTGCATCCCCTCCTGTTGAGTCCACCTCCTCGAAGCTGTGTTGCTCCTGCACGATACCTCAAAGTATATACATCCTACCAACAACTCCATGTTAGAGTGACATCAACGTTCCTTGCAGCAGAACAGCCCACAGCAGTGGCCCATCTTGCTTACCCTGCCTCAATATAACCTTCTGTAGACACACTGTCTTTCAGCTTGAGACCGCTTCCTTCACACTTGACGGCACGCACAACACCCTATTCCATCGAGGAAACAATAGCAGGTATTCAGCAATGTAAATATGCAGAGTTGTGCAATAGGTGCTTCTTATATTGTATAGTGGTGAGATATTCATATCTCTACAGTGTTTATTATGTTTTCTGTTTATCCAGTCTATTCTATGTAATTTTCCCTTAGAACTTTTCTCCTATATAAGAGAGTTATAGGGCTATGTGGAATACAACTTTTCACTTCACGTTTTTCCACATGGTATCAGAGCGACGGTTTAGACCGAAGCATGTGCCCTAGAGCCCCACCCCCACCCACAAGCCCATGCGTCGTGTGCGCTGCGCGCCACTCGCGCCACCTGCGCTACCCGCGCGTCGCACATGCGCCTTCCGCGCCATCCTTCCACGCGTTGCTCGCCTCCCACGTCGTGCGCTTCCCATGTGAGCCGTGTGCTCTCCCCGCGCAGTGCGCCTCCCGCACCGCGTTGCCTGCGCAACTACCTGTGCCGCCCACGCGGTCTGCGTCACCCGCGTTGCCGCACAGCACCACAACAGGTGCGTCGGGCCCTTCTCTATTGCTGTAGCCATCGCGGGCTCCTCCCAGTGGCCTAGGGCTTCTCACTCTTGGGTTTCTAGGGTGTACCTTGACTATCTAAAACACCCTAGTCACACAAAGGAGTCACCAAAGCATGGAAGAGGTTGTGGTATGAGACCCACAACCATCTTCCTACATGTCCGTGTAGACACTATTCTTCCAGTCTGCAACCTCAGTCTTAGAGATTATTGTCATCATGTTAGATAACAAGGTTGATATTCCATCCATGGGTGCCTTCAAAAGTCCTGCACCCATTGTGAAGATGGATGGAACGAATTATGAACTGTGGGTCATGCAGTCCATGAGTCTAATGCAATGTAATGGCAACAAGCATATCCTCACACAGAAGGAGCACGTTGACAAGACTGGGGTTAACGTCTCATGGGAGGTAGACGATGCTTATGCACGTGTATGGCTTTCTGGAACAATATCCATGGAGATAGCCACTGACATTTTGAGTCAGCCCACAACTAAGGCTATGTGGAACATTCTCGCCGCTACATACTCTCCAGCAAAGAATGAGTCGAAGATTCTGCAACTTCAGCATGACATCTTTACGTCGAAGCAAAATGACCGTCTTCTCCATACCCTTTACACCTCAAAGGGATATATTTGAGAAGTTGCATGGTTACATTCCCTTGACTGCTACACCAGAGCAGCTCAAGGCATATACGGATTCAGTGATGACAAAAGTTTTTGATGCGGCTAACATCGCTAACATCGCTTTCAGAATTAGGATCAAAGACAATTGGGTCATGTCCACGATGTCGGGGATTACGAGGGTTATGATCCTGCCTATTTGAAGTTGAAGAGTGGCTAGTGTCCCTTCTAATGTATTCCCTTCTGTACTCCCTATCCACTCTGTCAAAATTCAATACTTCCAACTGTTGAGTGTTATTGGCTATTGTCCTCTCCATGTTTTCTAGACGGGTGTTAGTGCGTCGGATTTCCTCACCCAAGTTTGCTATCAATGCTTCCAATCGTGCCATGGGATGTGGATCAGGGTGGCGAGCCATAGAAGTTCGGTTCTCACGGGTCTAGGGACTCGACAAATGCAATATGATTTTTTTTGTAAAATGCAAGACAATGAAGATGACTCGGATCGTTCGCTCTGATACCACTTGATGCGGTCATGATTACCCAACTATCCTATTCAAAATTGCAAGAACCTAAATGCAAAAATGTTACTGCAGAAAATAAATTTAAGCCTTTCCAGCAACTGCAATACACATCAGGGTCCATGTGAGAACCCGTGAATGGCCAAACATTAATAATATTCAGATCTCGTGATGCTTAATCGTTGGTCACACAAAGGTAGCGAAGTACACGAACAGGTTGATTGCAGTAGCGAGTAGACACGATAAATACTGACAGTTGATTCAACAAAAAAACGAATTCAAACCATTCTTCCAGCACTGCAATTGGTAGATTTTCAAAACAAAGCAATATTGAGAATACTGGAATAAATGAACTTCAGGAAATGCTGGAATTAATAGATCTGAGTTTGCTAAACAAGGACGTTGCAAAAATTTACTCGTATCAGACTTTACTGACTGGACTCGAACTAACACCAACTGAATAAAATAACTCACCTGATGCAGCGTGACCCCAAATTATAGGGTCACATTTATCTAATTAATTAGTAGTCAATTTTAATTACGTTTGTAGGGTCGTAATAGTCTAATTAAATAATTGAGATCGCCTGTGATCTCAACGTTTATTTCGTAGATTTTAATTGTAATTGTTGGTCAATTAATTAATTAGAGTCTAATTAGAGTAATTAGAGGTCAATTTGAATTTGTTAGAGTCCAATTAGGCAAGTCGGTTGTCAATTAAATTAGTTTACTATTTTTGTAAACCCCTCTCTCCTATACAAAGAGAGGGTAGTCCATTGTTTTGAGAAAGTCAAGTATGAAGTAAAATTTAAGATTGTTATCTCTATCCCCTCTCCCTCTCTCACTCCCTCCACGCGATCTCCGCGGTTCTCCTCCTTCAACCTCTCGCATTCCCGGCGAGTTCTCTTCTCCAAACCCTCGTTCCGACGAGTTTTTCTTCCTCTCAACCCCTCCAATTTCTCTTCTCAACCCGTCTCGTTCTTCTACCAAAAATCCACCATACCAAAAAATATATTATTTTGTCGACGTCGATTCCAATCCGCATCATCACCAAACATGAACGAACCCGGAGTTCTAGGAGGGCAACAGGATATGGCAGAGTGCGCGTCGCTGAAGGGAATGTGGGAAGATTCGCGACAGATGATGAGTGGCAACGACGGGCGTAGGCAGAGCCGAGGTTCGTCAGCGATGGCTGGGGATGACGGCAAGAGAAAAGGTGGCAACAGGATGGGCGGTAGTCACGGTGGAGGGCTAGCGGCTACATGCTATGGTAACACATGGCGGTGGTGACGAAGGTGAGGCTGGTAGCGGGGTTGTTGGCGGCGGAAATTGCTGAAGGTGGGGCTTTCTTGGTTGGCGGCAGTAGAGAGGAAGGGAGGAGATTGGTTGGCGGCGGTAGGGAATGGGAGGAGAAAAGAAGGGAAAGGGAAGGAGGGTTAGAAGGGAGAAACGGTGGGAGGAGGGGAATGGGTTTCGGAGAGAGAGGGAGGGAAGAGGAGAGAAAGAGAAGGGCCCGTGGGGTTTTGTTGTATCTACCAAAAGCTGCTGTCTCTTTTCCCTAGGAGGCTCCTTATATAACAATGGGAGCAAAACCCTAGACTATGGACTCAAAAAATAGAAAATTACATAATAAATAAAAAAACAAATTGCAGAAGGACTCTTGAGATTCTTTCTTTCATGGTAAACTTCCGTCTAGCCCCTCAAACTGGGCAAAAACTGCATCAGTTTTCCTAGAGGCTCTAGACCCTGAGTATGACGTAGCTAGAGCACAAATCCTTATTGACGCCGCCATACCTCCAATGGAAGAGGCGTATCGCAGGTTGAGCAGGCTCTCCATATCGTCTGGTGGTCCTCAGTTGTCTCAGACGTCCTCACAGCATCTCGTGGTAGAGGAGGCCCTGCACAGTTTCATCATCGTGGTGGCCGTGGCAGGGGATGGGATAGTCGGCCCCATCATCATCCTTGTACTTACTGTCACATGACATGTCACTTTAAGGAAACAAGTTATTTTAAGCATGGGTTCCCAGCTTCAGCACGTATGGCAGAACAGACCTAGCAAGTTGGCAGTTTCGTGTCTACATCCGATAAGAGATTCGACGAACTCGCGGCAAGGATCAGGGAGATTATGCCTACTTTTGGGTCAACAGCTCTCCTTCAGGATCACCAGAGATAGTTGCCTCTGCATCATCATATGCATCAAGTATAGCATATGCCTTTACTAGTTGTTACAGGGCAGATTTGTCAGAATGGATCATGGATTCAGGAGCATCCCATCATCTCTGTGGTAACAGAGGTCAGTTCAGTTCTTTCAGTCCAACCTAGCCCGGACGATCTGTAGTGATAGCAGATGGGGCTCATTCTCCCATTACTGGTCAGGGGGAGGTGCAATTGACTCCTACAATGAGACTTCAGAATGTTCTTTATGCTCCCGAGTTTTCTATGAATCTATTATCAATTAATCAAATCATTAAGGATTTACATTGTCGTACCATTTTTGATCTGTCTGCTCTTGTGTTTCAGGACATTCTCATGGGCAGGGTGATTGGATCTGGTCGTGAGCAAGGAGGTCTCTACAGACTGGTGCAATCTCCTTACAATGGTGCTTCCTCTCTTCGCATTGGGTCTGTGTCTCCCTATATGTGGCATCTACCTTTTGACCATCTTCCTCTGCAAAAGTTGTGTGACTTGTGTCACGTCCTTCCACAGATTTCTCCTCGCTCTATCTTTCAGTGTGAGGCCTGCCAGCTTGGCAAACATCATCGGTCCACTTTCCAGAGCGTCAGGGTCGGAGTAGTCATAGTTTGTTTGAGTTGATTCATTTTGATATTTGCGGTCCCAGTTGTGTCCCAGATCATCAGAGGCATAGATTTTATTTTGTGGCAGTTGATGAATTTTCTAAATTATCGTGAGTCTTTCTTCTTAAAAACAAGTCTGATGCTGGTCAAGTTATTCAATCCCTTATTAATGAAATAAGGAACATTTTTCAGCAAAAATCAAGTATATACGCTCAGACAATGCCCTTGAATTATTTAGTACTCAACTTGCCTAATTTCTCGCATCCCATGGTATTCTACATCAAACATCATATGCGTATACTTCTCAACAGAATGGGGTGGCTAAACGAAAACATCGTCATCTTCTGGATGCTACCGGGACTCTTCTGGTTCGGAGTTATGCTCCTCATTCGTACTGAGGAGATGCGGTTCTAACTGCATGTTATCTGGTAAAACATATGCCCTCTTCGGTTCTGGGGGAAAAGATACTATTCTCAATTGCGTTTCCCGAGATGGATCTTTTCTCACTCACGCCCCGTGTCTTTGGTTCAGTGCCTTTTTTTCATCAGATGTCCCCTGGTCTGGACAAGCTCTCTCCTAGAGCTGTCAAAAAAATTATTCGAAAAAGGCGTGTACAATAAAAAGCCGTACACAAATGTTTTGCAAAAAAAATGAGAGAAAAGCCGAAAAAAATGTTGCAACGGCTTAAAAAAATGTGTTTGGACGGCTTATAAAAAAAAGGGCCGTAATGAATTTTTGAGAATATTCATATTGTTTTCCCCATTTCTTTGTCTTCTCCCAACTTGGTCAACGCCCATGTCATTCCGACCAGTATGGGAGAAAGTAGGAGTATATGTAGAGTCACAGGTCTTCCCCAGATATCAGATTCGTCAGACCATCCAGGTTTTTCAGACTCTACAGAGACAGTTCAGATTTCAGACTCGACATTCAGATTGGTTAGAGTCCAAGTTCGAGGCACTCCATGTTTGAGTGGCCAATTTTCGAGTTCTCCAGAGAGAGATTCATTTTCAGACACGCATATGTTTGCGGTCATTTTCAGATGAGCACATTTTAGTCATCTTTTGTTATGGTCCCCATCTCTTTTCTTGTTGTTTCGGCCAGAGTTTTCATGTAAGCCATAGGGACTCCAGAGTAGAGGACCATTCCCTGTGCCATGTTGGCAAGGGTTTTCATGAGGTATCATAGGTACACCAGAGTAGTGCACCATTCTCTGTGCCAGATGGGAGAGACCCAGTTCTCCAACGAGGAGACTTTTCAGACTCCATTCTCCAGCGACCGTTGACTCCGACGAGGAGACTCATTTCCAGTTGCAGTGACTCTGACAGGCGCAGTTCAGAGCGCATGCTCTCCGACAAGGAGATTCGGTACTCACACTCCAGCCCGTTCGTCCTCCTCATTTGCACGGCATGAGAAGCAACGTCCTCGACAACAACAGTTGTGCGCGTTGGGTTGATATTGTCCGTAGTGTCCTTTAGCGTGAGTTAAGTTTCTTTCTGTTAGTCCAAGCTGAGCATTGCATGCTCCAGCTTGAGGGGGAGTGTTGGAGTATTTGGTTGTGCGCCTATTGAGTTGTAGATGGGTAAATGGTACCTCCAGGATCCATTTACCCCATCCAAGAGTTCAATACCACATTGTCCAGTGGTGGGACTTGGAGGCTCTGTTGAGGCTATATAAGGAACCCAGACCTCCTGTATCAGATGAAAAAAAGCAATGATACATATACCCCTTTGAGGATTTCTCCCGTGGTTTCATCCCGCTCCTCACGGAGTAGGGTTCCACGTAAAATCATGGTGTTCCATGTTTATTCTTTCTGTTCTTTTGCTATGTTTATCATTCCGCTTCCTATTTTCTAACAATAATTAAATAGATGATTTATCTTCTTGAGATCTCTATCTAACCAAGATGGCATCTCTTCCTACCGAGATGAAATCCATGTACAATACGTCTTCTATGATGGTATAGGGAACTTTTATTAGCCATTGTATATCAGCTAGTAAATCTAATAATCTCTACATCAAAGAACAACCTTGAAAATTCTACTTCGACCAGATTACTAAGAAATATTAGCTACTATCTTGTAACATGTGCAGAGAATGGCAGTGGCTGAAATGAAAATGATAGGGTGGATGTGTGTACACACATAAATATCATATTCAAAATGATGCAATCAAAATGAAAGTTGGCGTAGCTCCGATCGAGGATAAGATGCGAGAAAATCGTTTAAGGAGGTTTGACCATGACTGTTTGTACGATTGAAAAGGTAGGAGGGTCCGAAGATGAGGAGGGAGCGGCGCTCGTGGCGTTTGAAGGCTCAAGGGGTTCAACACCGACAAGGAGTCCAAGGTGGCGCAGTTAGGGACACTCGCGGTTACGCTCACGGTCGCGCTCACGGGGAAGATGCAGCTAGCGGAGCGCAAGAAGGAGGGGGTGGCGCATGGGAGAAGGTCACGCATGCAAAAGCAGGGAAGCGGTGCTTTCGCTGTGAGGGGAGAGGTCATATCGCCTCTGCATGTCGAGCTCCTCCTCGCTGCTTTCTCTGCGGCAAGGTAGGTCATCGCATGATTTCATGCAGGGTTTCTCGCGCTGGTGATGGTTACAAGAAGCTCTCTGGACACCTGGATGCGCGTCATCGAGTTCGTGGTTCGCCTGCCATCATGGATTCTCGTTCGTTTGCTCAAGTGGTGCGCGAAGGCGGTGGCGGTACCTCCTCCAAAGGGCCGGTCCGGGGGTGTGCTCCCAATCCACCCCCACGTTCTTCTGACGAGGGAAGTGGGTCGGGGGTTTTCCCAGAGGCGGAGGTGCATCATCAAGGCGGCGAGGTGGTGGTCGAGGATCACGTGCATGCCAGGTGTGGTCCTGAGGTTGGCCAGCAGGGTGGGTGCTCCTTTCGGATGCCGGCGGCTGCGAGGTTCAAGGTTGAAGATAGTACGCCGGGTGCTTCATTACGGGTGGACCCGCAGGCGTTACGTGCGAAGAGCTTGGCGGTTATTGGTGTGCTGCAACGACCTGGAGTGGGTCGAGAGGAGATTTGCACAGGTACCTTAAAAATCTTGGGTGACGACTTTTACGGGGATTTCTTCTTTCTAGATGACTATCGATGTTGTGTTCGAGGGTTATCCCCGGAGCAACGGGAGAACCTTCTTTGTCTGGCCGATGTTTCGCTCGTGATGTGGCGACGTTTGCGTGTTGCGGATGGCGCGACGATAGGGTCCGAAGTTTGCGTGGTCGAAGATCGAGGAGTTCCATTCCTATCGCGCACGGTGCATTGCCTATCCAAAGTTATTGGCGACTGGGGTCAGGTGTTGGCTATTCTCGATGATGACTTGCTCCGGGCTCAGATTGGATGTGTACGCGATTACTCGTTGAGTGCTCATCGACGTTAAGCAGCTCTCTGCCTGGCAAGGTTTTGTTCGAGAAGCTCTGTCTGGGGCGTTGGACTTTCAAGCTCGAATTCTCCTTCCCGGCGCCGGCGGTGCCGCCCCCTAGCCCGCCCTCGCCGATCCTCCATGGTGGCGGTTCGTTTTCCGGCGCGGGTCTTGACGGTTCGCCTTCATCGAGCCACGTGTCCATTTGCAGGGATATTTTCGATGCGGCGCAACTGCATGGCGCCTGTTCGGGGACGTCGCTTGGAATTCCTCGGGCCGCGCGTGCGGGTCGGGGTGCTCGTCGTCACTCGTCACGTGACTTGGGATCTTCTCGAGGACGATTCACATTCTTCTGCTACTTCCATTGTGTCGGCCAACCCGGTCCACGTGGACGTCTCGGGGTTTGGCTTGGCGCTTCCCCTCTCTTCGTCCGGCTCTTATCAACAAGACGTTTGGGCCCTGACGCGGGCGGGACCTGACCCGGTTTCTCTTTCCGAGTCCGTTATATGGACCTCCGATTACCAATGCCCACAACACATTTCCTCGGTGCCCTTCTCCCCGGGGTTTCATTTCGAAGATTCTATCTCTCCGCCTTTCTTGCTGACGTCTGGCTCGGTTACCTCTGAGAGCAACACTATGAACCACTCTCCGACGGAGTATGTTGGTATGATTCTTCCCCTCGACGTCCAGGGCTCTTATTCTACTCAGGTTACTCGGACAGGTGGCGGATCTCTGGATTCTTCATCAGGCGATATGCTTGCTTATCCAAATCACACTTGTATTGCTTGGAATGCTTGGAATGCTGTGATTGCTTCCCCGTACAGGTTTGGAAATATCTACACTCGTCGTCAACCCCTATCCCTTGGGGAATCATCTCTTTCTTCCAGTCAGCTGTTGCGCGAAGCGGTGGCGGAGGCAGCAGGACTTCACCACCTTGGACGACGCTCTTCTCGGGATTAAATGTGGAGCTGGTCTGGTTTTTGTATGAGCTTTTGGGGCCTAACTTGGTGTTTAATGAAATTGCTATCCTGGAATGTTCGTGGTCTTGGTGACCCTGATCATCGGCGTGCTTTGGGCTCTCGTTTGGTGGAATGGGAATGTGACATCGCCCTCCTTCAAGAAACGAAATTATCGGGGGTGGATGAAACTGTTTGGAAATCCTTTGGGGCTGGGGGCTTGGATGACTTTCGTTCGTTGGACGCGACCGGCGCTTCGGGCGGTATTATTTTGGTTTGGCGGTCGTCGAGATTCTCCTTTTCTTCTACTCGTGTTGGGCGACATTTTATTTCCGTGGTGCTCATGAGGTCGGATTCCAATGCTTCACTGGCTTTTACTTGCGTGTACGCGCCTATATGCCATATCGCTCGACGTGAACTTTGGGAGGATCTGCGCACCGATGCAGTGGCTTTTGGGGATACTCCTTGGATTGTGGGAGGCGATTTCAATGTTACTTTGCATTCGCATGACCGTCCTCGTGGTCGTGGGGGTCATGATCCGGGATCACGCGACTTTTTGGAGCTCATTCAGGAGTTGGCTCTCGAGGGGCTGGTGGCAAACGATATTAACTACACTTGGAGGAATAACTCCTCCCGGTCTCGGCTCGACAGGTTTTTGGCGAATGGTCGGATGATGGAGCTCTTCCCTCTGTGCTCGGTTTGCTCTCGACCACGTTCCTTCTCTGATCATAGTCCCATTGTCTGGGATTCTGGTGAATCCTCTCGCCCTCGTGGCCACTTTCGCTATGAACGGAGTTGGTTGCTGGAACCTCACTTCATGGACATTGTGCGAAATCATTGGTCCCAGTCTATCTATGCCGGCAGTGCTGCTCGTCGGTTCGATCTAAAACTTTCGTCCCTACGAAGACTACTGGCGTCCTTTAAAATTAATACTCGACAGGCTCGCTTAATCACCCGTAACGACGCTGATGACATCATTCTTCGCCTGGATCGTTTAGAGAACGAGAGGGAGTTATCTCCCGCGGAATTGGCCGATCGTGCTTCGGCTTTGCAGGTGGTCTCTGTGGAGGACAGGAAAAGGGCTATCGAGTGGCGCCAGCGATCGCGCTTGAGATGGATCAAACATGGGGATGCGAACAACGCTTTCTTTCATCGGGTCGCCAGTGCTCGAAAACGTGCTAATACCATCTCTTCCCTCACAGTCGATGGTTCCCTCTTTCAGGGGGAGGAGTTAGGCGTGGCTTTGGTAACTTATTTCAAGAATTTTTTTGACCGTCAACCTACTCGTTCGTGGCGGTGGACGGGCCGTGGGGCCTCCGTCCTGGCGCCTTCGGAAGCGGCGACGATTTCTAGGCCTTTTTCTCTGGAGGAGCTCAAGGGGGCGGCTTGGGACCTCAACGTTGATGCTGCCCCAGGGCCTGACGGCTTCCCTATATCTTTCTATCGGGATTTTTGGGACGTGCTCGCAAATGACGTCTTGGACGTTGCTCTCGAATTTTGTGAGGGGAACAGGGGCTTCAACAAAATCAACAAGGCAAATATTGTTCTTATCCCCAAGACCCCTTCGGCCAACCGTATCGAGGATTTCCGGCCTATTTCTATTTCTAATGGCATCTACTTAATCATTGTTAAGGCTCTCGCAAGAAGGCTTGCGCCACTCCTAGACACGCTCATCTCGCCTGCACAAGCAGCCTTTGTCCATGGGAGGCAAATCTCTGAATGCTATGCGGTGGCCTCCGAGATCGTCGATGTTTGGCACAGAAATGCTACGAGGGGGCTGCTGTGGAAAATTGACTTTGCAAAGGCCTATGATTCTCTGGATTGGCGCTTCTTATGGTCGGTATTAAGGCGGCAGGGCTTCCCGCCGATCTGGATCTCTTGGGTTCGGCGGTGTGTTACCACCGTCTCTTTCTCCGTTTCTGTTAATGGGCGGCCGGCTGGAGGGATGCTCCAGCCACGCAGGGGGGTTCGCCAAGGGTGCCCCCTTGCTCCCCTCCTCTTTGTTTTGGCGGTGGATGTCTTGCCGCGTATGATTGATGGTGTGGCCGAGGCTGGTCTTACGCGCGGATGTTCTTTGGATACGTATCATATTCCTCTTATACAGTTCGCTGACGAGACATTATGTTTTATCGAGGGCGGCCAGACTAATGCCTCGGGAATGGCTACTACGCTCCAACGATTCTGTGAGATGTCGGGGCCCACATCAATGGGAACAAATCGAAAGTCGTTCCGTTTGCTATGTCACCGGTGGAGGCTGTGGAGTGTGCTCGTGTTTTGGGCTCTTCCCCGTGCGGCCTCCCCCTGGAGTATCTTGGTTTGCCTCTCTCGGTTGGCCGTGCTCGGCTGCGTGATTGCCGGAAGGTGGTTGAGAAGATGGAGGCTCGGCTGGCTGGCTTGCGCGCGACGCTTCTCTCCAGGGGGGGTCGGTTAGTTCTTCATAAATCCGTGCTCTCCTCGATCCCAATTTATTTCATGTCCGTGCGTGGCATGCCGAAGGGGGTTCGGGAGCGATTGGAAAAATGTATGCGGGGTTTCCTTTGGGGTAAGAAGGGCGATGGGAGAAGGGGGGTCCACTTGGTGGGTTGGGAGGTTGTCTCGCGTCCGAAGCGCGACGGGGGCTTGGGAGTGAGACGGCTGGAGGTGGTGCACGAGGCTATGCTTCTCAAGTGGGCGGCGAAGGTGTGGGGCCGGGAAGATAATTTCATGCTGAAGTGCCTTCGGGAGGCGGCGGGGATTGAATTAATATCCGCTTCTGGGGGGCGTCTCGAGGGACACATTTCCTCTTTTTGGCGCGGTGTCTTGTCCGCTTTTAACCGCAATAGATCATTATTCAAACCTATTCTGGGCGATGGGAATTCTTTCTGCTTTTGGTCGGATGATTGGTCCGGGAGGGGAGCTTTGCAGTATTTGTTTCTTCGCCTGTTTGCGCTGGTGGGCGACAAATTCGCCACTGTGGCTTCCTGCTGGGCCGATGGTTGCCGGTGCCTTTGTTCGTTGCTAATTTATCGGATCAGCGTCTGCTCGATTTCACGTCCTTGATGGCTCTTCTTTCTGATGCTCCCACGCCCACTGGGGGGCGTGATCACTTTGCTTGGAAGGAGGGTACTTTCTCTACGCGGAAGGCGTACGTCGCTTTTCTTCCCAGCGCCGTGGGGGTCGATGCGACCCTGCTGAATCATTGCAAGTTCATTTGGAGTCTCAAATTGCCGGAACGGGTTGGTATATTTCTTTGGCTTCTTCGGCGTGATCGGCTGCTTACTCGAGACCGTTGTGCTATGATGTTTCCTAATGTCTCGCATTTGTGCGGTCTTTGTGGTACGGAGATGGAAACCAACGGGCACCTCTTCTTCCATTACGACCGTGTTCGTGCCATCTGGGACGATTTGGGGTGGCTGAATATATCCAGCTTTGATGCATTTTGCGACAGTTTGATTAACGCCAGGAATCGGTCGAGGGCGGAACTGGTGGGCCCGATTGCGCGTCTGTGGAGCATCTGGTTGGGAAGAAACGAGGCACTTGTTGCTCAGCAGAGGTTCTACAAGGAAAATATTTGTATCTCGGCGTCTCGCTTTTGTCTAGATTGGTCTTCCGGGTAGCGTTGTTTCAGGTGCGTGGGGGGTATCTCTATTTTGATACCATTTACCCCTCCTTTTTGTTTTCTTCATCCATCTTGTAAGTACTCCCTTCTTTACTTTTTAATGGATTGGATCGAACACCGATGAGTGCTTCCCCCTTTTTTGAGCGTCAAAAAAAAAGGTGGTTTGACCATTTGCAAAGGATGTCAGCTGATGCACCAGTTAGGAGATGAGAGTTTTGGGATGTTGAGCCGGCTAAGAGAGGGCGAGGAAGGCCCAAGAAGTGTTGGAATGAGACTATATGAAGGGATCTTAGTTTTTTGGATCTAAGCCCGAGAATGACCCAAGATAGATCTGAATGGAGGCAAAGTGTCCATGTAGCCGACCCTACTTAATGTGGGAAAAGGCTTTGTTGTTGTTGTTGTTGTATCTGTAACGATATAAATTGGTAGAAGTATTGTGGAATGTGCAATAAATTACAATGCCATAAAAGCCATGGGAGACATTTGACAAATATTTACTAATAGAGAGCTAGCCAGTAAATCAAGAGATGAATATTCTTCTATTACTGAAAGCACAAGAAATTCATAAAAAAGCAGATGAATGTTGCCAGTGCTAAAAGTACCAGAAATAACTTGCTCAATTAGAATAGACGTAGTCTGCCTCCATACAACAAAGAAATTGACAGAAAGATGCATACTATTTTGAGGATGGTGACTCTATCATGCAGCATATCGAGAGCTTTTTCATTGTCATGCTCATCAAAGTCATGGCTAGAGTATGATGAGGACACATGGATTCCACCCTCCTCAACGGTATTGATAAGAGCAGCCCTATTGCTCCGATAATCCCTACAAATATGGATTCAACAGTCTATTTTTGAGACAAGATTCAAAAGTCTGTCAATAACCAAAATTTTATGCAAATTATTTCTCTGGAAAAAAACGTGTTCAGTCATGCAACGGCTTTCACTATCTTTTTCAGACTGACAACAATTTGACATGCTAAATATCTTGACCTGAGAACCATGAAAATTCCTTTTTCATAGATGCCCCAATTGACATAGATTTCCCTGCTAGTCCTATACTATGGCTTTAATTACTATAAAGTTCAAGAAAGTTTAGCCGATATATACAAGTGGGTGAAAATGGCCACTAAAAGTAAATTAACCATTCAATCAGTAGGGAAAGCACTCAGGTTTCCCTTGAATCTAGAGCAGATTGTCTCCTTCTGGTAGATACTTAAAAAAATCCCTTGCAACATTCATTAATTTTCTTTCAATCTTCTTAACGGGAAGGTGAAATTAGGTGATCTATGTGCAGAAAATGTGGGCATACAAGTCAAGACTGGCATTTGTTATAAAAATAGGCATTGATAACTGTAATGTGCTTAATTTGTGGAAAAGTCAAAGTTATATACTATCAAAAGGCTAAATATAAATGAATGACGAAGATTGATACGATGGCACTTAATTTCCTGTTGATCATAAAGTTTAGTATCTATGCATCCAAAAAAAAGATGGAAAATAAATTTTATGGAATTAATGGAAATTGATGCACGTGCACGACCACTAATCAAATGAAAATAATTTTACACCAAAACCCACCAACTATAGGCCCTAAATAGTATGAAGGGCATGTATCCCTATGAAGCATTTCCTTTTCGCTGATAAAATGCATGAGCCCTTGCACATGCAAACAGCCCAACTTGGGACATTCCTCTGAATTAGCTACTTCAGAATAGATGAGCAGAATTTAGAGTGGTGATCCACACAAGGTTATTATCATACAACTATTCCTCTTAAACTTGCAATACCTCATTTGAGAATGTCCCTACTGGTAACTTCATCACTACTCTAATAAACATTGGATGCAATCCCATCAGAACTCTAATAAACTTTTTCTATTTTTGCGAACTGTGAATTGTTCATAATCTTAGTAAATTCTAATAACGCGGAGTCCGATCTTAGACTGGCAAAAAAATCGAATGTTTTGATAGATGGATTTTGCAAATATCCAACTTAAAACGGGAGAGAAATTAACCCAACCTTGAACCTTATTCTCGTATAAAACTATTTAGTCAAATCGTTGCCTAGCTCTAACATTGCCATATGAAGACGACAACAGAAGTATGCGATGCACATCCATACTTCTTAGAAATCCCATAATAACCATCTGAAATATAACTCACAATCCCTTAAATTCCTAATTCGCCTTCACTCTTATGGATCCACTAAGAACAAGCCCATAATAACCTCACAATCCCTAACTCACAATCCCTTAAATTCCTAATCCCATAATAACCTCATTCGATAATAAAAAGCCGCGAGCTCGAGAACAAACACAGCAAATCAAATCAGGTCGTCCCGAATGGAAGTCGTGACGCGAAATAACCGGAAAGAGAGAGGGGAAGATCGAGCAGATGGGCATCGACGAAGTGCAAACCTTCTCAGATTCATGGAAAACAGCTTGTGAGACGAGAGAACTGATAAGATCGGGGGCGAGATCTCGTCGGAAGGCGCAACAGGTTTCACGTGCGAAACGCGTGAGGCGTGAGGATGGGCGGCGAATTCTCCCGCGGTATATATAATGGCAGGCGCGGAGGCACCGTCGCCTCTGTGTCCGCCATCAATGGAGTCGGATATGGGCGTTTAACAGTTCTCAGGTGAGTTATTTCTCATTTTGGGAATGAGATTAACTCTATTACCCGATATGGGTACGGGCTAAAAAAATTTACCGAAGTGGGGATATATCGGCAAACGGTTTGCCGCGCGCCTACATGGCGCGGCAAACCGTTTGCCGCGGTAGACGTTGGGCACGGTCGACGATGGGTCCGATCTTCGAGGGAATAAATGTCCGTGATTGCCTCTGCCGCGGCGAACCGTTTGCCGCTTGCCGCGGCAGAGTTGTCGCTGACCAGGGGTACCGCGGCAAACGTTTGCCGCTCCCAGGCCCTCGAGTCGGCTATAAAAGCCCCCCTCCCCTCTCATTTTTTTCCACACACTCATCCACTCCCTCTCCTCCCTTCACTCAACTCTCCTCCCTTCATTTCAAATCTTCCATGCTCTCCTCCTCCCTTGCTCTCCTACTCCCTCAAGGTAAGTAATTTAGTTATTTTTAATGTTTTAATGCATAGAAATTTTAGTTAAGTAATAATAAATTTAATAATGATATTTGCATAATTTAACATCAAATAGTAGTTGAATTGATACTTGTTATTAACTTCATAATTGTGGTATTCTTTTTAAACCATTATAATCATCTTACACTGTAGACGTGTGTTAACATCATGTATTATTTGTAATACTGTTCGAACATGCTATTTGTCATTATTCTGTAGTTATAAAAATGTCCCAATAGAAGTACATGCTCTAACTAGAAATAGAACTACCTTAGGGTTTTTTCAAATATTTAAAGCAATAAAATTCTATAGTTACAAATTTGTAGGTCATTTGATAATTTTTAGTGGTATATAGGAAATGGATGAGATTGCTGCGCTATATGTTTTCTGGGGCGGACGGGTTAAAATCATGGATTCTGAGGTTACTTATGAAGGAGGTTATAGTGACATGATCGGAGTGCCTGTATCTAGTACTTATGACGATCTACTTGGTCATATATATGGACTTACTAAGTATACACCTGATATGTATGATATTAAAATCAGCTGCAAGTGGCCTGCAAGTGCAAGCTCCTTTCGTCCGATCGTAATTGACACAAATAAAATTACGAACTTAATGTTGCGAGTGAGTCGGCAGGTGGGTATGATGGAGCTTCTAATTGAGGAAGTTGTGATCGATCCATCTCAAATTGATGTAGGAACATCATCGAGACAATTGTTTGATCTTAATGAATCCATATATGAGGAAGATGATGTTCAAGATGACAATGAAAACAATGGTGACGAGGGAGATGAAGATGAATACGACGAGGAGGAGGAAGGGGTGAATGAAGCTGAAACAGTGGTTGAAGAAGCTTGCATGGGGAACACTGGTCCTAGGGTGGAAATATTGTCCGATCATGGTCAGGAATCTCTTCTTTCATCAATACACAACGAACCGATATATGATCCTCCGGTGGACTATGGGATGAATTTGGATCATATGGACGATCTAACGGACATCTTCGGTTCGGAAGATTGGATATTTGGTACCTTTGCAGAGGAGGTTCCTTTTTAAAATAAAGTTGATGATGCTCGGAACAATGGAGCATCGGGTAAGGACTTCTGGCTCAATCGATCTTTCGATTCGAAGACGAGCCTAATTGACAAGTTGTCAACTTGGAGTATCTCAAAGTACGTCCAGTTCAAGGTAGATGTGTCAAAGAGCACCCAGTATACGGCAAGTTGTATACATGCTAATTGTCACTGGAGATTACATGCAGCATACAACAGTCATCGTGATAGTTGGCAAGTAAGCAGTTACCGGGCAGAACACACTTGTCGTAATGCAATACTTCTTGTCGATAATCATGCCTGCACTTCCAAATTTATTGGAAGATTTATTCTTGCCACTCTGAGATCAAATTTAACCTTCACTCCAAGTGTTATCCAATCACTCGTTGAGGAGAAGTATAAGGTTAGAATTTCTTATAAGAAAGCATGGAATGGCAAACGAAGAGCTTTGGAGAGGATATTCGGAGATGTTGTTGGCTCATATGCAGATATTCGATGATTCATGTGGCTGATGAGACACTGTAATCCCAGGTCTTTTTACGAGTTCGAACATCAACCAGCGATTGACCCTAAAACTGGCGCACTCATAGAAGGACGGGCTGCCTTTTTCCGTCTATTTTGGGTTTTTGCTCCCTCAATCGCTGGTTTTCAGCATTGTCGTCCCGTCCTGAGCATTGACGCCACCCACCTGTGGGGCAAATATAAGGGTCGTATGCTTGCTGCTACTGCTGCTGATGCTAATGGTCACCTATTCCCTATTGCTTTTTCTGTAGTTGAAAGTGAACGGTTAGAATCATGGGGTTTCTTCTTACATAAATTGCCTGGCATCATTAATCGCGATGGTATTTGTTTAATCAGTGATAGATTTTCCGGCCTCAAAAACTTACTCCCTCGATACTTTCCAGTGGAGAGAGGTCATTGTCACCGTTTTTGCCTCTGTCACATGCAGGCGAACATGCATCGGGCGGGGTTTACCAATAAGTGGATACAAAAGAAATTTTACAGCGCTGGGGCAGTGACAAGTAAGTATGATCATGAGCGTATTCTGAACCAAATCCGAACAGCCGACTCAGATGCGTATGACTGGATAGTAAGACAGGAAGGGGGGATCGACGTTATTGGGCTTGCACCTACGACGAGGGGCGTCGATGGGGACTAACCACTACAAACCTCTCTGAAAGTTTTAACAGTGTTCTCAGGGGGATACGGGACCTTCCTGTATTAACGCTTGTTTTAGCAGTATTCTACCGTCTAAACACTTACTTCGTCGAACGGCGGAAGTTTGGTGAGAGGATAACCGGCCACTTAATGCCCCGATATGAGAAGCTGACAGATGGTCATGTTCAATCAGCACGCGGTCTGATGGTAGAGCAGTTCACTCTCATGGAGTTTGAAGTCCGGGCCCCCAAAGGTAACTACAAGGTTACTATGAATGGTCAACAGTCCTTATGCACTTGTGGTTATATGCAGACGATGCGGATAATATGCCCGCACATCACATAATTGCGGTTTGCGGCAATGTCAATGTCAGTACGGAACACTTGAAATTGTGCTCTGATTTTTATACGGCAACGTCATTCCGGTCCACATACGCAAATGCGTTCGTCCCGATTCCCGATCGTCGTTTCTGGCCAGCCCTGGAAGCCTCACCATTGCTTCATCCTAATGTAGTTTCAAATCCTGGCCGACCTCAGAGGAGGCGTCTACGCGGAAGCATGGATGAGATGGGTAAAGTGCAAGTTAGGTGTAGCCGTTGTAAGGAGCATGGTCATAACAGACTTATTTGTGAAAGAAGGCATCAGTAGTTATTGTAAAAGACTTTATGTACTCTAATGTTTAATCATTTCTATAAATTTTAAAGACATCGTCTTGTTACCACCTATTTGTATTACATAAATTTTTTTGTATAGCAATGGAGACAGTTGCAGGGCATGTCGATTCTTCGGTGCTGACACGGCAGGGAGAACATATATCTGGTCGACCTCTACCAAATACTGATATGGTGAGATAAATCATCTGTTAGAAGTAAGTTTAATGACATCAATTGATGTTTACTTGTTGTCACTACACAGGCACACGATTGATCAGTCTTTGATGAAGGCTTTAGCTGAAAGGTGGACGACCGGAAACACACAGTTTCCACCTCTGACACGCTGAGGCAACTGTCACATTAAAGGATGTATCATTGTTGACTGGTTTAAGGGTTGAACCATGGCCAGTCATTGGATTTGAGGAACACAACAAGTTAAATTGGGCTCCATACTGCCAGGAGATGTTCGGGGTGAATCCGGATGACAGTGAGGATCAGGAGCTCGTTGGAGGAAAGCTAAGGTTAACGTGGATCGCGAGGATTTTGTTGACAGCGACGACTCTTCAGTCCACTGATCCACTCATGGCGGAGAGGGTTGCTAGGGCTCTCATACTTTATCAAGTTGGAGCAAGCTTATTGCCAGACGCAAGTGCGGATAAGGTACATCTTCGTCACCTTTTACTCGTGCACCAGCTTCAGAATTGTGGACAAAGAGCTTGGGGTGCAGCATTGCTGGCTCAGATGTATTTTCAATTGGATCAGTTCTCCTTGATGAGGATGAAGAGAGCATATGCTTTCTGGACCTTGCTTCAGGTAGCTACTACTTACATATAAAATGTACAATATACGCCATATTGTATCTAATAAAGTAACTTTTATTCATCTATAAAGACATGGGCATGGGAGCACATCCACATAGGACGACCTCGTCCACACCAGTTGAGTGAGGAAACCTTCAATCAGCTCCTTACGCGGCTAGGTGGACGGGAGGAAGGAGGTCACACAGAGAGAATGTATCCACCACTCATTTGTCCTTCTATCGCAATGAGCTGGATTTGCAAGAGGAGCATCAGGTATGTGACAATCATTGTTCGGTCAATACCATTTATTTATATAACCTGAAGTGATTAATCGATAACATTACTCTCAACAGATGAGGTGGACACCCTATGAGGATCAAATTGTGTTGTGTCTACCTCCAATATGCCGTGAGGGTCAAGCAATATGGTTGTCCAAGACAGTTCTAATCTGCTTCAACATTGTTGTCATGCACGCCCCTGATCATGTGATGAGGTAGTTCGGTTTGCGGCAACACATCTCAGAGGCGATGCCTCAAATATCCTCCGACGATAGACGTGCTCGTCCGAGAGATGATGAACCGTATGATTGGGGTGTACACCATCAATGGCAGAGGCGGATGGAGGACGTTGTTACAGAAAGACTTTTGGACAGGGCGGTCGACATTGTTCTTGCCGAATATTTGACATGGTATTGGCAGATTACTCGTCATTGGATCGCAACCGCCATTCCACCTCCGAGACAAGCTTACGAACCACATGGACCAAGGTGGAATATCTGGTAATTTTTTTACACCAAATGCTATTTCTTTAAAAGGGACCATTACATTACTTGTAATCGAGACTTGTAATTTTATAGGTGAGTTCGTTATTTCGTGTGAGAGAAATGATGACAGAGCGTCGACGAAGCACGGAAATGCAACAGATGATTGGCTACGTTGAATATACCATTCAAAACATGTCTCTGGTGGATCCGGAGATATACAATGTCCCCCCCCCCCCATGTATACATCATACACCGAACCTACAACATTTGCATCTCAACAATGGAGGGAGGAATATACTTTTCGGACGGACGAGCCTACCCCATCGTACGACGTGCTGCATACACAGGACGCCCAACCATCTCAACCTCAGCAATACTCGCAGATGGGGTCAACACAAAGTCAACAAATGCACACTGATGCTCCTGATTACGACATTGGACAGCTACTGCCTCACCAATTGGGCTCAGAACCTGTATCATGGCCCATGGACACATCATATATGGATCCTCCTAGATCATCCACTGCAACAATGCACCCACCAGTTATCCATCAGGATCTCCCACACACCTCAAATGTTACACCACAGAGAGGGAGTGATTGGCACAGAACTGGTCAGGAGCATTCAACTACAACTACACATGGGAGAGGTCGTGGTGGGGTAGGGGGAGGTTCAACTGGAAGAGGAGAAACAGGAGGGGTGGAGGCAGATCGAGGAGTGGGAGAGGGGTCCAGACGTGGAAAAGAAAAAGGGTCATCTTCAAAGGGCCGTCTGTCCAATATTGTCCAATATCTTCAAAGACGTGGAAAATAGAAACTTGTCATTTTACATTAGTAAATTATGTTATTATTGCTTGACACTAGATGTGATGCATGTATAATTGTTTTTAAAATATTATCTATTTTTGTTATGCTTGTACATGTTATGAATATAAATTTTTAAAAATATTATGAATTTTGTTATGATTAAGCAGGTTATGGCTATAACACGCATTACAGCTCGCAAGTCGGTGTGCCTTCCCGACAATCGTTTCCTGGCAGCGCGTGCACCATCTTCTAGTAGAGGATCACGTCATGAGTTCCGCCATGGTCCACAGTCACCACCGGTACCCCAACCACCTTCAGTACCCCAGCCACCACCGGTACCCCAGCCACCACCGGTACCCCAGCCACCACCGGTACCCCAGCCACCACCGGTACCCCAGCCACCACCGGTACCTCAGCCACCACCGGTACCTCAGCTACCACCGGTGCCACAGCCAGCACCGGTTCCACAGTCACCACCAGTACCGCTACTTCTTTCTGAGGAGGACCCATCGGAGCCGGTCCAGTCTGAATCTCAGTTCACTCCTTACTCACCTCTGACGACGCCACTTCCTTCCAGAAGACTCTTCGCAGAGTGAGACTTCACCTCTCACAGAAGTATATGACGAAGAAGATGATCTGTATAAAGAATTGGCTGACTTACATTGTACAATTGCGTTGAAGTACGCTCGCCTGAGCGAAATTTGAGGAGCGCGAGCGAGGTCGAGGCGTTGAATTAGTTGGAGATAGTGTAATGATGTATTACGTATCGAAGGATTAATATGTGCATTTTGTTTTGATGTTGTAAGGCACATATTCGGAATTTCGTTTGTCATTTAAATGCAACTCATGAAGTTTAGTTATCTTCATGTTGTGATTCTACAAATTCAATGATATTCGACTACTTTACTTTTTACTTATCAACGTAGACATATGAGTAGCGCCGCTTTATTAAGATGAGATTGTTAAACACGTTTAAAAAGAACACATATTATAGTAATATAGTACAACTTCAAATGTTCTACGGTTTACAAAAATATCGCAATGGAAAATTATACATTATAGAATAATAACGCTAACTTAATTTATCTAAAATTTTAAAAAATTCCGTAATATTACAAAAAATACTTTTGTCAAATCCAAAAACTAAAATTAATATGGAAGAAATAATTAAAAAAATTAATAAATAAAAAAAATTTGTATTCCATTTGAGGATGAGGAAAATAAAATAAAGGGGGGATTCACCCCTAAAAAATTAAGGAACAAAAAATTGGTGTAGGACCTCAACATGAAAAATATTGATTCGCATGATAATTCCCTTAAACGGATTGGCCAGAAAGTGCGGCAAACGGTTTGCCGCTAGAATCATTGCCGCGGCAAACCGTTTGTCATGCCAATGATTGCTGCGGCGGCAAACGGTTTGCCGCGCCACGTAGGCGCGCGGCAAACCGTTTGCCGATATATCCCCACTTCGGTAAAATTTTTTAGCCCGTACCCAGAATGGGTAATAGAGTTAATCTCATGCCCAAAATGAGAAATAACTCTTCTCAGGTATTTGTATCGGTATTCGGTCTACGGTTTTAAAAAACGGAATCCTGCCGATTTAACCGATTAAATTAAGAATCAGAAAAAAAATGATCCAATTATCCGATTTTAATTTAGAAATTAAAAATATGTCAAAACTTGATTGAACTCAGAATCGGTTGCACCAGTTGAACAAATTAATTTTTGATAAAAATAATTCGGATAATATGCCGGTATTTTAACAATATTTATGTTTTACTCCTTAGACTTTTTCCCTTCTGTGTTTCCCTCAAGTAAATCTCTTCCCTTTTTTCAAGTTTTTTTTTAAATCAAATGACTTTGTCCCTTTGTTCGTGTGTTCGATGACTCGCTATTTCAATTTCTCTTCATCCCTCGTAAGTGTTGATTTTTTCTTCTTACCTTATATGTATTATTGTCCCCTTTCAATAGAAACAAAAGACAACTACGCGAGATGAAGAAGTTGTCATTGTCACACAATGAGAAGTAATAAGTTAACAATCTTCATTGTCAATTATTCATCGTCAAATATTGTTTTAGTTGTACATTTGCTTATATGGCTAATCATACTACATATTTTTGTGTATGAAGTATCAGTTAAACAACTCGACCCTGTTGAATCACATGAACAAACCAACATGAAAAGAATGAGCAAATTAGAAAGATGGAACTTGATCATATAGTATTTGACGAATTACCCGATTTTGTTATACACAATAAAGGGAGGAGCAAAATACTCCATGAGATGCATTAGTTGAGAGGCAACATCTTGAAAATGTTTCTCCTCATCCCAAGATATTCCTTTTGTTAAACCAACGGAGAATCCTCCACTACCGGATATTCAAGTTGAATAGCACGAATTGTTCAACAACGTGTTGTAATACCTAGATCAGGTCGGGTACTAAAATCTACAATTTCTTCAAATTCTGTGGCATACTTGGAAGAATGTGATTATTGACACTATAAGTTTAGAGGATTCGACATCATTTTCACAAATCATGCATAGAATTAATTCTACTCAATGTGTATAATGCCATGAGGGAGGAAATTGATTCTATGATTTAGATTTTATGAATGCAAATCAAGTATGTGACTTAATAGAGCTACACGAGGGGACGCAATCTATTGGTTGTAGATGGGTTTTAAAACTAAGAAAGATCCGTTATGCAACTTTGAGAAATACAAGGGAAGATTTGTGGCTGAAGGTTCCATTCAGAAAGACGGCATAGACATTATGAGACTTTCACTCTTATATCACGAAAAGACTCATTGCATATTATCATGCCATTACTAGCTCATTTCGATTTGCAGTTGCACCAAATGTACATGAAAACTACTTTTCTTAACAGATCAACATGTTAAATGTGACAACCTGAGCGACTTATCTCAAAAAATGGCAAGCATTTGATTTGCAAATTTAGGAAGTATATATATGAACTAAAACAAGCATCTCGTCAACTGGTACATTAGATTCAACAATGCAATAACTTCATTTAATTTTGTTGAGAACATTGTTGGTAACTGCATATATCTTTAAACGATGGGGGTAAATGTGCTTTTCTCATCTTATACGTAGATGATATTTTTATTGATTGTTCGTAACATAAATTTGTTTTTTTAGTACTTAGTAGTACAACTATGCATGGATCTCAATACTTAACCAAAATTATTGATGAATGTCCTTAGCATAGGGAGGACCGAGGACTAGTTAGCCCTAAATGAACGTCGAAAAGCCATGCGATCTTTATTTCATAATAAATAATAAGATTATCATGTAATCAAGCATTGTTAAGCCAAGTTATATAAACCTTATTGCATGATTCACAATTAACCGCAATTGTTAGTTTGTACATAAAAAATATTAGAATTTTTTACACTTGTGCCCCTTTGAGATTCTACAATTACAGTTATACCCCTATCCTTTTTTGCAATAACACTTGTGTATCGGTATTTTTACAAAAATTCACAATGCTTCCCTTTCATTGATGTAATTAGAGGCATAAGTGTAAAAGTGTAATAATGGAAGGGCACTGCAAATGTTGTAAGAATATATGGACACAGCTATTATTGAAAGAAAAAATAGGGGCGTACATGTAATTGCATAATCTCATAGGAACACAATTGAGATTTCAAAAGAGGAAAGGATATAACCTATATTGCAGTATCTCCGACGAGCACAAGTGATAAAAACCGTTTGCTTTATACACCTTCTTTTCACCATGGCTATATGTTTTCCTTTTTTAAAAAATGTGTCAACTATCTTACTTGATTGTCAGAATATTGTTTACAACAACTCTTCCGGTATACACATATTTTTATAACAATATTTCAACATTTAAAAATTGCAGCATTTCATCATTATTTTCTAGTTATTAGAGGAAAGAGACAGCTTTCTTTCCGGTAAATTCTGTTGTGTTTTATGCATTATTATAGGCACTATAAAGACTAAGAATTTACAAATAGAATGTGGTCAACATAAATAGATATTATTTTACATCATCTCGAATTATTTCCGAATTATTTCCAAATAGCATTATTATCTGTGGTATATGCTCCAAGTTAAGAACATATAAAAGCTCTTATCAATTTGAAATATTTGATTATTATTATGATGATGATGACTACTTAACACAACTGTTTATAATAAACTGATCATCTCTGTACAACTGAATATGATAATATTCCAGCAAATAATATTTATTAAACTGCAAATAATAAATCGGCGGTGGAGGGGTGGTGCCATTATGGAGAGAGATGGAGCGCTTAGTTGAGAGAGTCGAATCCGCATTTATTGCAAGACCCCCATCAAAGTCAAAAGGATGCTGAAACAAGACAAAAGAACACCGTTCCCACCACCACAAACACCCAGCCAAAATTTTGCCTCCAATATTTTTATAAAGTAAAACACAGAGTGGAGCCGTATAAAACTACATATAAAAAAAAAAGAAATCGACAGCAAGAGAAAAAATGGTAGTTTTAATACTACCGGAAACTCCGAGGGCATGTTAGTTTTAATACTACCGGAAACTCTGAGGGCATGTTTGGTTGTTGGGTTGGAGTAGATTGGGATAACCTGATGTGAATAATAGCTGTTTGGGTTGGTTATTAGGGTTGGAAAGAGTTGGAATAAAGAATGTGATGTGATGTCACTATGATTTGAGATGGAACTCCAACCCACGAATAGAGAGGGGCAATCCGAGTTACCCCGAGGTAACCCGGTTACCAAACGAGCCCTGAGTATTTGATCAGATCCCTGCGGAGTTTTGTATCTAAAAATAACCATGTAAACTTTCTTTTTTTACAAAAAATCATTCTATTTTACAAATGACGTAAACTTCTCTATTAGAAAAAACAATCGTTAAAAAATGAACTTTGCCATTAGGGCTAGGGGCATAGGCTTAGGGAAACCCGACGTATGCATTATTTCCCCTCCCGATTGAGCAAATGCATGACCTTCGTCAATCTGACAAAGTATGCTCACGAACCATAAGGGTCAGTCTAAAACTAAGAGATGATCCCGCCAAAAGCCCCTTCATACAAGAATTTCCTCAGCTACTACCTATCCTTCCACAAGGTTAAGGATGGGAGGGTAGGTAGTCAGACAAAGTTAGAGGTACCAGTCATTTCTGGTATACACTTAGATGTTCACAGGCCGAGTAGTCAATCAGTGGTTAAAAGTTGAGCAAGCTACACGGAAAATCAAAAGTCACAGACAGAAAGGAGTCGAAGTGCTTTGCTTTCTTCCCAACTATAACGCCCATAAGGAAGAAGTCTTGCACATAGATCTATTTAAGTTATTCTAACCGATCGCATCGAAATTAGATTTTTTTTAAAAAAAATGGTTATGTTATAAATTAGATCATGCCATTATCAAAATTCGATCCAATTCTATCAGCTAATCATTTATCCACAAGGTTATCTTAAACAAGGTGTGATATTTTGTTTTTTCGTATGCCTTATACCAAATTAGCTTTTAAAAAACTTAGGGATTTTATCACTTGTGCCCCTCCGAGATCTCGCAATTTCAGTTATACCCCTATCTTTTTGGTAATATCAGTTGTGCCCCTCAAAAGTTTCTCCGTCATCAGTTGTGCCCTTCCGTCGGGTTGACCGTCAATGAATTGACTTAACCATGGTTTTTTCAAACCTTGCTTCATTTAAGAGGGGTATTATTGTCCAGAGGCCTCTTCTTCCTCCTCCAACCTCCTCCTCCTCCCTCTCCGGCCCGAGCTCCGCCCCGAGCTCCCCTCCCCTCCCCGACGCCGCCCCGATCTCCCCTCCCCTCCCCGGCGCCGCCCCCTGCTCCCCCTCCCCCTCCCCGCGTCAACCAGACAGAGCACCCGCCCCGAGCTCCACTCACCTCCCCGCCACGACGCAGCCCTCCCTCCCCCCCACTCCCCTCGGTTCCCTGCCCCCCCTCGCAACCCACCTCCCTCCCCCACCCCGACGCAGCACCCCCCTCCCGCGGCGGCAACTCACCTCCCCGCCGCGACCCACCTCCCTTCCCCCGCCCCGACGCAGCACCTTCCGCGGCGCCAACTCACCTCCCCGCCGTGACGCAGCCCTCCCTCCCCCCCCAACTCCCCTCGGTTCCCTGCCGCGACGCAGCCCTCCACCCCCTCGCAACCCACCTCCCTCCCCTGCCCCGACGCAGAGCCCCCGTGCGTCTGAAGCTCCCTCCTCCCAAGCCCAGAACCCCCTACCCCAGGAACCCCCCGCCCGCGCCTCGTGCACCTGCAAGAAGTCCAAACGTCCCCCTGCGTGGAGAGACGCGCCGCGCGCGGAGTTGGTGCGCCGCGGGAGGTCAGCGGAGGGAGGTCGGGGCTGCGCCCGATCACGCGGGGTTGCTGAGAGATGGCGGCGCGAGGCCGCGCCTGGAGATGGAGGCGGAGAGCTCGAGGCGGAGCTGGGCGGCGCGGGGCAGGGGCGGGGGCGGCGGCAGCGAGGGAGGAGGAGGAGGTGGAGGAGGAGGAAGAGGATGTGGAGGAGGAGGAGGGAGAAGAAGATGAGGAGGGTGTAAAATGACCTCCTAACCTTTTTTTTAAAGTAATTCCGCCTATGTCGTCAAAGTTAACGGCCGTTTGCACTGTGGATGGACGGTCACTAACCCGAGGGGCACAAGTGATAAATTATCAAGTTTTGAGGGGCACAACTGATATTACCAAAAAGATAGGGGTATAACTGAAATTGCGAGATCTCGGAGGGGCACAAGTGATAAAATCCCAAAAACTTAAGGTTAGGATAAAATATTAAAATTGACATACTTTACAAATTGTGCTTACGATCCTCTTACTAAGGTGTCACTTTAATTGTTAACATGTAACACCACATTAGAAATAGAAAGAAAGACAACAATAAAAAAGCACCTTCCAGTGCCGTAAATATTCCATTTTTACATCTGGATGGATTATTGAACCATCAGCGAGAGATTGAAGAGTTTGATTGAATTAAATCTGTTAAAGAAAAGTTGAATTGGACAAGAATTAAACTAAAATGTGATCTAATCCCATGCATGTACATGCTACTAAAGGTGAGTTAAAGGGTACTTTTAAAAAAAACAAATAATTTTGCCTAACTATTCGTAAATAAAGAACTGATGGTATATAATATACAATATTGCAGATTTACCGGACCCAAAAGAATAGTCATCTTAGACCGAAATTCCACGCCAACTTGCCAACCGTTAAGATCCACCTGCGGCATCACGCATTCTACGCCGACCCCCCTCCCACGTCGCTCCCTCCCACCCATATATATCCACCACCCACTACCTCCACATATCCGCCTTTTTCCTTTCCCGAACAATGTCCGTCGACGCATCCCCTCCCCCGCGCCCCCGCAATTTCTCTAACCTCCACTACTCCGACCCGGAAATGGCCTTCCCGCGGGAACCCCACGCCCAAGTCCTCGACCCCGAGCCCTCAACCCGACACAGCAGCTCCTCCGGCATGAGCGGCGATGGCGATCTCTCCCCCTGGAACCCCTCCGCCTCGCCCTACACCAAATCCCCGTGGACCCTCCACGCCCCCACTCTCTCCCCGTCCGCCGACGCCCCCGCGCGCCTCGTCGGATCCCTCGTCCGCGAGGAGGGCCACATCTACTCCCTCGCCGCCTCCGGCAACCTCCTCTACACGGGCTCCGACAGCAAGAACATCCGCGTGTGGCGCAACCAGAGGGAATTCTCCGGCTTCAAGTCCAGCAGCGGCCTCGTCAAGGCGATCGTCATCGCCGGCGATCACCGCATCTTCACCGGCCACCAGGACGGGAAGATCCGCGTGTGGCGAGCGTCGACGCGTAACCCCGCCGTGCACAAGCGCGCGGGATCCCTCCCGCGGCTCAAGGACTACCTCAAGAGCTCCCTCCGCCCGAGCAGCTACGTCGAGGTGCGGCGCCACCACAACGCGCTGTGGATCCGGCACTACGACGCGGTGTCGTGCCTCAGCATCAGCGAGGATGGAGGGGTGCTCTACTCGGGGTCGTGGGACAAGACGTTCAAGGTGTGGCGAGTCTCCGACTCGCGCTGCCTCGAGTCCGTGCCCGCGCACGACGACGCGGTGAACGCCGTCGTCGCGGGGGGCGACGGGATCGTCTTCACGGGTTCCGCCGACGGCACCGTGAAGGCGTGGAAGCGAGAGGCGGCGGGGAGGAAGGCGACGCGGCACGTGGAGGTGCGGACGCTGCTGCGGCAGGAGAGCGCGGTGACGGCGCTTGCGCTCGCGGGGGACGCGTGGCTTTACTGCGGCTCGTCGGACGGGGTTGTCAACTTCTGGGAGAAGGGGCGGCTGGAGCACGGGGGGACGCTAAGGGGGCACGCGCTGGCGGTGCTGTGCCTCGCGACGGCGGGGTCGCTCGTGCTGAGCGGCTCCGCGGACAAGACCATGTGCGTCTGGAGGAGGGAGGGGGAGACGGGCGCGCACATGTGGCTGTCGGTGCTGACGGGGCACCAGGGGCCGGTGAAGTGCCTGGCGGTGGAGAAGGACGCGGATGGGGGGTGGGTCGTGTACAGCGGGAGCTTGGACAAATCCGTCAAGGTTTGGAAGATGGCGGAGGGCGACGGGCGGTACAGCGTCGCGTCGGCCGCGGGGGTCGAGGGGTTCCCGTTGCCGAGCGGTAGCGGCAGGCAGTACTAGCGGCCGCGGCGGATGACCGGTAGGTGTAAATAGAGGCGATACGGGAGGGTATGATGGGCATAGCCGGTTGAGAGGTGGGTGGGGGTTGAACGGGAATGGGATTCTGGGATTCTTGGGTATTTGATTGCAGGAGTCGTTGTAGGAAATTGGTTTTGGGTGGTGCTGGTATGTGCGAGCTTTTGCCTGATGTGTTATTATTTTGGGTATATTTTATTTGTTTTGATTTTTACAGGTTTTTTAGTATTCAAGAGTTAAGAGTGGATTATTTTCAGTTTGATTGAGCTATTTAAATACAATCCAGACTGCATTGGTTGGTAAAAAACAGTTAAATTTAACTATATTGTCTTTTAGACTACGAATGGTGGTAATGTATTCGATCATAAAGCATACAATTGCTGGAGAACTATTTCCCGGTTAGGGCATGGGCTTGACAATAATGCCCGGTTAGAGCATGGAATTTAAAAAATTTCCAGTCAGGACACTGATCGGTGAACCGTTCGCCGATCGCCGAATCGGTGCTTCCGTACGAAAAATAATATTCCGGAATAATATTATATATTATGTTTAATATATATATAATTCAATCGGCGTTAGTGGAAGCACTGATCGACGAATGATTTGCCGATCGGCGAACCGTTCACCGATCGGTGTCCTGATTGGGAATTTTTTAAATCACATGCCCTAATCGAGCATTCTTGTCAAGCCCATGCCCTAATCAGGAAATACATGGAGGAATGGTGATGGAATGATCCATTGCCCCCATGAGGAAGTAAACTATTCAAAGACATGGAGATGCAAGGGTGTAAAGAAAAGGTATTGACAGCATGATCATGGATAGAAGATATTAAAAGAACTGGTTTTAGGGTGCGCGAGGACACGCTCCTTCGTGGGGATCATCATGTTGGTGCGGATCATGTCGACCATGAGACCATCCAGGGAGGCTTTTGCAGGACAGCCTACCATGTTAATCATATGTGATGCATTTTTATATAATATATATCTGTGCTGATGGAGATCTCTGAGTTATTCTTGCCTCGTATAGATACGCAGAAAGGATACTTGTCATCTCGTTCAGAAATTCGTAATCCTTGTGGAGCACGTACAGGTTATTACAGGAGGTGAGTGGAGAAGAAATTCCAAGATTGTGGTCCCAAGTGCTGGGAATATATATGGCTTTGGCGTTTAACGACAAAATATGTCTTGCATTTGCTGTGGAGATGTCAATTGAAAATGTCATCGTCGCTCCCCATAAAGGATTGGCTTTTATCACTACTCTCCATTGTATGCTTGTTTTGTAGTGCATCTTCGATTACATTTATGGTGTTTTATGCATCTCCCTGTATCAGCATCATTGACTAGACATCCATCCAAATGCTGTGGTCTGTGAAAAGATGACATTATCGACTCAGAATCTATTACTTAGGCTTGTTCGGTAGGAGAATAAGTCCTTGAATAAGGGGTCAATTCTCCTCCCGACATGATTCCCAGTGGTACGACTATTCCTCATTATTCTACATCTTATTTCACTCTCATTCATATCTTAATCCCATCTTACGTACCTTTATTTCACCTTATTCTCCTTATTCCTATCCTCCAGCCGAACAAAGAATAGACCCTTATTCTCCTTATTCCCCATCTTTATTCCTGCTTATTCCCGAAGCGAACGGGCCCTTAGACATTCAAGCAAGCCAAACTGTATGAAAGAAAAGGTTTACCGGGACGAGGTCAAGAAAAGGTTAATGTAGATGATAGAATTATTAGCTAATACCAAATCAATAGTGAGAAAACAAACAATGATCATAAGAAGCCAGATATCTGAGGTGAAATCTGAAAAGTAAAAGAATATATATGAATTGATTCATCTTGCTCTTAAAACATGAAAACTAAAAAGCTATCATCGTTTTACTCATGTAAATGAAACCCTTGTTGCCTCCTCCTTGTTGTAACTTTGGGTTCATCCCCTGTTTGCATTGATCTCAGGATAGTGTCCTAACAACAATATAGCTCATGAGTGTGGAAAGGCCATTGCCACCAACAAACTCCATGAATCATGCCATAGTTATCTATTCAGCTTTCTACTAAGGCGTGCCATCAGAGGAAGGCTTCATCAAGTGCCATTCAACATCAGAGTATGGCCTCTTCGAATGAGAGAAAGGCGGTTGGATCACAAGGACCTACATGGCAACCTCTGGAGATAACTTGTTCTCGTCGTAAGCATCAGTTTATATTTTGTAAATCAATCAACTCCTCCATTCCTTGATGTTGATTCACTCCCTTGGGCTAGCATTGCACATTTTAAGATAGAAAAGTGCTACTATGCTTTGGAAGTTGAGAACCTGTTTCTTGAGACACCATTGCACATAGTTGGGCGCATCCCTCCCCAAATATGTATACTCATTTCTATTGGGTGAAAATGGGCTAAATTATGCATTCATTTATCATCGTTGGCATGTTCGCCACCCCCGCCATCTTTATAATTTGGAGATTGTAGAATGGGATGCTAGCGCACCCCCCCCCCCCCAATCATTTGGGAAAACTTGTACTGGCAACTTTTTGAGTTTGGGTCCAAGTTGACTTGTTGACAACCACCCAAAAAAATTTAAGTTTAAGTTGTCAAGTAGTAATCCCCTACTATTAAAACCCACTCTCAAACATCGTATGTTTTAGATATTGGACTATGTTATATGTGTTACACCTATGCATCCAAGTGTTCCGTATCATGTAAAAGTAAGCTAAGAACTAAGGTTTTAGGGTTTTTTATCACAGATGTACCCCTTTGAGATATTGCAACATCAGTTATGTCCTTCTCTTTTTTTAAATATCAGTTGTGCCCTCGACTTCTTCCATAATAATCACCCATGCCCCTCCGTTACTTTAGCCGTTAATGAGTTGAACTTAACCACATTTTTTTTCAAATCATGGTGAGGGTATGAGGAGCATAATTGTCCAAGAACTCCCTCCCATCCATCCTCCTCCTCCTATGACCCTTCCTCCGTCACCCCGTGCCCACCAGCCTCCTCCTTCGTCGTCCTTGTCAATGCACGGAACTTCGTCTATGGCAGCAGTCCTCCGACACGTCAAAAAAGAGTGAATCACAACAAAGACGAATGTGTACAACTATGGGATGATCTTGTGGGAAATGGTGTTAAAGAGGAGGAACACGGAGGAGGGGTGGTATTCTTCTTCGTGTGGGCGACGAGGAAGGAGGCGAAGGGGTGGGTATGGGCGGCAGTGGACAAGATGCCGGAGAGGATGGAGGAGCGAGGAGCTGAGGAGGCTAGGGAGTGGGAGGAGGAAGAGTAGCCGGTGGCAGAGGTGGCTGGGGATGGAGAGGAGGAGGAGCATGGGTGAAGATGGCTGGGCGGGAGAGGAGGAGCATGGGGCAGCCCGCATAGGTGGCTGGGGAGTGGGAAGAGGAGGAGGGGTGGTGCTGGAGGAGGGGGAAAGAGAAGGACCAGGAGGCGACTGGGGAGGGGGAGGAGGAGGTGCAGGGGGCGGAGGTGGATGGGGAGGGGGAGGAGGAGTCTGGGGAGTGGGATGAGGAGCAGCGGGAGGAGGTGGCTGGGGAGTTGGAGGAGCGATGATGTCGGAGGAGGGGGAAGGAGGGGGAGTTGGTGGTTGGTAGAACGTCCTTTCAACCTCTTCTTTTGATTTAATTCCCTATGTGCCCCCAAAGTTAACGTCTATTTGTGTTGGAAATGGACGGCAACTAACTCGAGAGGCACAACTATCATTGTGGAAGAAGTCGAAGGTACAATTGATATTATAAAAAAATGAAGGGCATAACTGGTATTGCAACATTTAAGACGGCACAACTGATAAAAAAAACCAAAGAGTTATCCTGTGATATAGATCGATTTACACCTTTTAGGGCCAACTCATTTGAGTGTTCAAATTGAATAAGGGTTACCAAATCGAGTATTTCAATATGCACATTCTTATTGTGTTTGTTTACAGTTGTTCATTATGTAAATGATATTTTTGCTAATGCATATTAATGACAATCAAATTACTATATTCGAACAGCAATGGACGGTCAAGCAGTGACAAATTATTGTGGTCATATAATGCTGCATGCAAAACACAACAGTGACAAACTATTCAATACCAAAACGTGTGTGCTAAGACAAATGCCAAAACATGCGGATTACTGAACTCGTTGGAAAACTTCAAATCAATCTCTGGTATCATATCCAATTGAATCGGTTGTGCTTTCCACCACAATAATCACGGGCATCGCTTTTAATTGTTAGTGAACTATTCATCTTGCTTGCTGTTAAAGTTGAGGTTCTAAAAACTTAATCAAATTAGTCGCTTCAACTAGTTAAATCAAGAATCACATGGAAAATAATAATCAATTGATTTATATTTAAAAAATACAAGCTAGTCTCAAAACTATTCTAAATCAGATTGGATTATTTCACTTTGGTTGAACCAATTAAACCAAATCATCGATTAACCACTTATTTTTATTTTTTTGACAAAAAATAATATTTAATTTTTAAATAAAACTCGAATTCTTCAAAAACTATGTATATTCTAGTTCCAGTCCGATTCATAGTATAATACTCCTATTACTTCTCCTTCTGTATTTCTCCAACGCAAGTCCATCGATTTTGTAAGTCCAATAATAAAAAGTTTTCATTGATTTTGTTCCTTAAGCATGTCATCGTCCCTTACAATTGGAATAAATGATGCATCCATACCAAGATGAGATTGCTATCATTGCACCTTGAGAAACGTCCACGTATGTTTTTTTATATGAACTTTAAATACAAGTCAAACTCGAATGATAACAAAATTGATTCAAAGCAACGAGTAATTTAATATCTGGTATTTTTATCTTCTTTACTTCATCATTTAAACTCGCAATGAATATCATATTCATCAATATTTCTTGCAATGAATAATGTAATAATGTTTATTTATGGACTTTTTTCTTCTAATCATCATTTAACAGCTATTAGTATCAATTCTAATAAACAAGTTAACACAAAAATTGTCGTTATATGAACATTTAACAAGATATTTGTTGCTAATATAAGAATAAAAGATAATTTGACAATGAATAATGTTTGTTGCCATATCATTAACATCGAAAGATATGACAACGAATATTCAAATTATCTGTTGCCTTGGATTGATTTTGTTGTCGTATCGGTTAGACCCCAATGGACCATATATTAACCAAACTGAAAACATAATGCTTTGATTTTCTTCTAATTTTTTTAACTGTTGATGTCATTATCGATTTGACAAGTTGCTCCATTGGTCTTGATCGTGAAAAACCAAATTCAATGCCCAACTGACCGCTTCATTTTTTAAAATATTGATCCAAAATATTATGATGTAGAGATATCTTTCAATCCTCTATCCAGAAGGGCTTGTTTGGTTGCTAGGTTAGACTGGGTTGGGTTGGAGTATACTGGTGTACCCCTCCTTCCAACCCTCTCAATCCTCTTCACAGTTTACTATTCACAGTGGTACAATTTACTATTCACAGGGGTACCCCAACCCAACTCAACCCAGTCCAACCCAGCAACCAAACATACCCTAAGGGTAGATGCGATACAAGGAAGGGAGTTCATTTTCATTCTTTCTATTATAGCAACGACTAATATAATAATAAGGGGGCAGGGAGCCTGCACCCTGGGGTGTAGGAAACTCCCTGCACCCACCCTATTTTTCGATTATTTTTCTATTTTTTTTTGAATTAAAAGTTGGGGGGATTTACTTAATATGTTAAGGGGAATATGTGTTTCAAGTTTCATGCAAAACAAACATTCCTAACACGTTCATCTAGACAGGCTCGATTTCAGCAATTCTGAGACCGTTAAAATTTGGTAGTCTTGATGGAGATGATAGAAGTCTCGAATTAAGTTGAATTTGGAATGACAACATGGTGATACATGGTGATCTAAATCCCCCAAGGTTTCATTTCAAAAAAATCAAAAAATAATGAAAAATTAGGCCGGGTGTAGGGAGTTACCTGCACCCGCCGAGGTAGGCTCCTTTTTCCCTAATAATAATGTAACATATTGAAATACGATCAATAAAAACAAGGAGCTCAAATCTACCCATCCAATCCTACACAACTCAAATAATCAAACAGATATAACGGCCTGTAAACATTGCTACCAATACCAAAACATCCAAACAAAAAGATATGTGGAAGATCAATATTTAGTACAACTCAAAGTCACTTCCAACTTCCAAGATCAAAACCACCGATAAAAAGTTCAACAAAGAGACAAAAACATCAAAATAGAACAAGCAATTTACATGTTATGCTCAGTCGTTACCAGTAGACTATCATGCAATTTGCGTGTTTCTGATCGGACGGTCCAGATTGTTTCGCGGCAGGAGGATCTTCTATTCATGTCGGAAACGCCGATGATTCATCAACAGCAGTTAATGTGTCTGCATGAACAACTTGAACTCCTCATTCGACAGGACTTTTCCTACCCCCATCCACAGATCGAACTGCCAAGTGGCTCCTTAATTATCAAAAGCTTTACCTTGGGACCCTCATCGTTAAGACAAGGAAATCACCATTAATGAGAATCAGATTTGGTAGCTCATGTCACGGTCACCATCACCAATCACGACGTGATGGCTCGCAGTCCATTAAAAGCTGCGTTAGGAAAGTCGTGGGAGATGCCTTGTTTCAATCGGAATCTATATATATGATCAAACGTTTGGTCCGGTCTTCTTACTCGGACATGATCCTCATGTGTGAATGCAGTGGCGACTATCTGCAAATCTGGATCTCATCTGTCTGCCCATACCCATAAATAAACAGTTGAATTCCTGTGGGAGATCGCTATCCTATCCCTAACATCCTGTCCCAAGTGAGGTTAGGAGGCTCTCGTCCTTCCTTTTCGTTGGTCGATTCGATGGTGTGGCGTGGCAGTAAAACGAGGACTTGGAATATTGATGTTTGCGTGATTTGACGACCTTGAAATTATCTGTAGACGATATGGCTGGTGCATGTGCAGCAGAAGATCCGCTTTGGGTCCTCGTGTTTTGACGACCTTGAAATTTTTTTGGTAAGTAAATAACTTTGTATTGCTAATTGTGTGGTTTACAAGTTTGTCTGTTGAAACACCCAAAAATCCCTTTTAGGGAGACAAAAAAGGTATACAGTTAATGAAAAATTAAGACAAAGCATTGGCGAAGCCCCGCCAGTTCATAGCAGCAAGTTGATCATCTTCACCACATCGCTACAGATTTCCAGAATATCATCAGCACTAGGGGCCTCCAGCACAGTCGACGTCGACCATAATTGATTTCTTGCCCTCCAGATATGCCAAACCACCACAGCAATAGCGCAAGAGAGGCGGTCACGAGTGGATTGGTTAGAAATGCCGTTAACCCAAGGAATGAGATCTTCGAGTTGGATGTTCGGGGGTGTGGGAAGATGAAGAGCAGCACATGAGTTTACCCATATGGCTGAGGTAAATGGAAAACTTAAGAACAGATGAGCGTGGGATTCCAATTCTCCCCTACAGAGGTAGCAAGAGGCGTGTTCGCAAACACAAAACCGTGCTAGTCTGTCGGTAGTAGGTAGACGGTTCAGCACAACCCTATAGAGGGTGATGGAGCATTTCGGGGGGATGTGTTTGGACCAAACAATGGCGAACCAGTTCGGGGTCGAGAAGGCAGGAGTAAGGAAATCCACAACGCTGGAGAAGGTGAAGCCGCACGTAGAATGAGACCACTTGTAATTGTGAATATCACCAACAATTGCCGGCCTGATAACATCTCGAAAGCGAAGCATGGCTTTCCAAGAGGGATTGTGAGCGGGAGAAAGAGTCGCGTCCCAGAAGGAGGTTCTGCCAAGGTGTTTTCGTCGCATGAAGATGGCCCACAAGGAGGAGTCGGCAGTGAGCAGCCTCCAAGTCCAGGAGGCCAGCATGGCGTCACAAATGGAGGAAAGCGAGCGGAGGCCAAGCCCACCCTTGTTCTTAGGACGGCAAATGGTCAGCCAAGCAATATCATGTCTACTGCGACCCCAAAGGAAATTGGCGCATAGCGTTTCAATCTTCTGCACCGAACGTTGTTGGAGGGTAGTGTCGTTGGCCCAGTAGAGAAGGGTACCCGAGGTAACAGACTTGAGTAGTTGTAAGCGCCCAGCCATAGAGATGGAATTGGACTTCCATCCCAAAAGTTGAGCCGAAATCTTATCCACCAAAGCAGAGCCATTTCCTCTGGACGCATAAGATGGGTGAATTGGTATCCCCAGGTACATAGTTGGAAGGCGTTGGGAGAGCATGCCCAACGTGAGATTAGTGCCAAAGCCACCTTGGAAGCATTAAGATCTAAATAGCTTGCACTTTTGTGCATTCATTTTGAGTCCCGAGATCTTATAGAAGTCATCCATAATATTCCTAACACCAGCAAGAGAACGGGCAGAACCTTTGCAGAAGAACAGGAGGTCGTCTGCATAGATGAGGTGCGTGGGGGCCTTAGTTCTGCCCCTACCCAGAGGCACAAGCAGCCCCATGGAAGATGCAAGATCAGCAAGGCATGTAAGGGATTCCAGCCCAATAGTAAAGAGTAGTGGACTCAAGGGGTCCCCTTGGCGCAGCCCCCGAGTGCCTCGAAAGAGACCCGCCGGGGACCCGTTTACCATAACAGAAAAAGAGGTGGTGCATATGCAATTCGCCATCCAGCCAACCCAGATGTCGTCGAAGCCCATAGCGGAGAGACCATCCAAGATGAACTTATGCTCGATGGAGTCAAAGGCCTTAGTGAGGTCGATCTTCACACATGCCTTGTTGCGATTGTGCCTACGGTCAAGTCCGTGGAGCAGTTCCTGAGCCAGAAGGATATTGTCCCCGATAGAGCGTCCCTTAATGAACGCAGCTTGATTGAGCGAGACTAAGTGGGGAAGGACCACCGACATCCTGTAAGCCAGAAGCTTGGCAAAAATTTTGTAGATCACATTACAACAGGAAATGGGCATGTAGTCACCCATGCCAGCTGGTGAAGACATCTTGGGAACAAGTGAGAGGAAGGTATGGTTTGCCTGTCTGACCATATTACCCCCCCCCCCCTTGTATAAGAATTCCATGGCAGCGCAAATTTCAGCCTTGATCAATTACCAGTGTCGAGTGAAGAAGCCAGCGTTGAAGCCATCTGGTCTAGGGGCTTTGGAGGGAGATATGGAGTGCAGCGCGCTTCTAATTTCTTCCTCGGTGAAGGGGCGAATGAGCCAGGAGCGGGCTTCAGCGGAAAGGATGCGCTTGGGCGGGGGGGCGCCTCAAGGGGTGGCCTTGGTGTGCTTGGGTTGAGGAGGGCCTCAAAGTAGCTGACGGCCATGGAGGAAAGCTCCAACGGTTGGTCAATGATATGGCCGTTGAGATCCAGGAGGGAATGGATTTGGTTGGTATTAATACGGACTTTGGTTGCGCGATGGAAGAAGCCCGTGTTACGATCCCCCAGTCTAAGCCAATCTACTCTGCTCCTTTGCTTCCATACGAATTTAATATCCTCATCAATGCGGAGGATATAATCTTTGACCTCTTCCTCCAGGTGTGCCAGACATGGATCCAAAGGGTCTGAGTATAGAGCTTCATTCAAGAGGTTGAGGCATGTCTCGGCATTTCTCTTATCCACGAACACATTCGCTTCTTTGATCGCCCAAGCCTTGAGCGTTGCTTTCACATTTTTTAGTTTGGCAATGACTTTGAAGAGTGGGTTGTTGTAGGTCGCCGATTCCCATGCTTCCTTCACCACCTCGTGGTATCCATCCCTAGCTGCCCAATAGTCGAAGTATCGGAACGGTTTGGGACGATGGGTAGGTGATAAACGCGAAATTCAAGAGAGCCTAAATGGTGTCTCACACAAAGCGGAGACGACCGTCGATGTGGCGACCCTCAAATGAACCTCGTATTTAATCAACAATTAACCCACACTAAAGATCAACAATCAGAAATAAATGTAGAGTTAAAATTTATTTTTAACTCTGCACAAATGGTGTAAAGGGCAAGTATGCAGAGAGTTCGAACACAGGGAGCAAACAGGGTATTTCAAATAAATGTGCACAAGTGAATGTGAAGTGTCTACACTAAGCAAGCAAGCAAAGAACTTTTTGTAGGTTTTTAATTTTTAATTTTTTTTTAATTTTCTGATTTTTATAATTTTATATTTTATATTTTTTTTCTTTTTTTCAATATTGGAATATAAAAATAATGTAATAAAAGACAAGATAAAGTATTTATAAAAATGTGCAAAAATAACCAAAAATTTAGAAATAAAATGTTTTTGATATTCTTAGGATTTTTTACTGTTTTTGTGATTTTTGGGTATTTTTCAAAGTGTTTTTGGTATTTTTAAATACTGAAATAAAGCAAAACAATGAAATATGTAATGGTTGTGAGTAAAATAGGAATTAAAAATAATAACTAGCCACAAAATTTTTCCACACTATTTTTCAAATAAAGCTAATAAAATATAGAGTAAACAGGAACTGAGTTTGTAATTTTTGGAGTTTTTTTTATTTTATATTTTTTGAAGTTTTTGAGTATTTTTGAATTTTTAGGGATTTTCTTTTGAGATTTTTAGTGATTTTTGGACTGACTCTAAAATAGGATAAAAGACACACTAGGGAATTTTTTTGGAATTTTTCGAGGTATTTTAAAATTTTTTGACATTTTCTAAGCTAGACAATGAATAAAAAGCATGTTTTTGATTTTTAATAAATATAAAAATGAAATAAAATCAAAAACTAAAATTAGGGCGTGGAAGTAGAAGTTACCAGGAGCTTAAGTTCAAATTTTTAGAATTTTTGGAATTAAAATGAAGGTCCAAATAAATATTACAAGTTCACAAAAATATCACAGTCTGGCAGGGGTATAAGTGCAATTTCTCAAACATCCAGGGACATACATGCAATTTTCCATAAAAGTTTGAACTGAATATTTAATTTACAAGACCAAACACAAATTACAAAACCCGCAGGGGTATCGAGGCAATTTTCCCTCCAGGGCGCGTGACTTGCACGCGCCTGGCGAGGACTGAAAAGTAATTTTCAAAAACCCGGGGGCTAACTGATGGAACAAAAATCGAGAGATTAAGGTAAAGGTACTAAATGGTCGTCGCGACCTCAATCACTTGGTCGTATCAATCAAGAAAAACAGACCACCAATAAAGATAAAATCAAATCGAAACAAGATAGTGGTCTTGCTATTAGTTTAACCTGGTATAGCGACCAGGGTCGAACGCAAGGAGCACGAAATGGCCTCGCGGCCTACGAAGTAGTCAAAAAGAAAATAAAAGGAAATAAAAGGGTATTTTTGGTGGCTTTTAAGTCTTTTTGTATTTTTTTGTATTTTTAATGTATTAAGAAAATAAGAAAAACAACCAAACAAGACAATTCAACTATTTATTAAATGCAAAAAAATAAACCAAAAATTCAAATAAAAATATTTTTGTGTGTTTTATAATTTTTACTATTTTTAATGAATTTTTGGGATTTTTCTGATGTTTATTTAATTTTCTAAAAATAAAACAAGGTCAGAAATCGTAGGCTTTGTCCAGCCGAGCTTAAGGGACTTAGATAAAATATCTAAGAGCGCCTAATAAGCCTGGAGATATTTTTCCTGTATAGAGAAGAAAACAAGGAAAATTTGAGCATCTAAATTATTATTTTTGGGTTTTTAGTTTATTTATTAGAATTTTTATAAGATTTTAAGTGTTTTTCAATTTTTAGGTGTTTTAGGTAATGAAAAATACCCAAAATTGGCTAGAAAATCAAGCACAACAAAACAAAGAATAGGTAATTTTTTGTAATTTTTAGATAGGTTTTAATATTTTTTGGGATTTTTAAATTTAAACAGTAACAAAAATAGATGTTTTTGAATTTTTAAAAATATCAAATCAAAATAAAAATGTCTCCAAAAATCCCAGAAAATTTTACACAATGGCAGGAGCCATGTGTCCAATTTTCATTGGATTTGGAGTATGTTTGCTATTTTATTCAAAAATAGAAAGAAGGTACTGTGCATAGGGACCTAAGTGCAAATACCAAGAGTCCTGGGGGGTCCGGTGTAAAATACCTAGGAGATCATGCGCGTCGCGCATGCCTGGAGCACTCAGGGACCTAAATGTAAGGAAAACAAGTTCCGAGGGCTATTTGGTAACAGGTACCAAAAGCCCAAGGACTTGTCTGCAAAATACCCAACAATATACGCACATGCACAAATATTTCACTCACAGGGGTATAAATGCAATAATCCAAAAGTTTCCATTCAACTCAGAACATCTCAGAACTACAAGGTATAAAATGCAAATAGCCCAGAAAACCACGTGTCGAAGCACGTGCTACAACATACACAGGGGCATATAAGCAAAGAAAGTAAAGTGCAGGGTCCACAATGCAATTGTACCAAAACTAAATAACTACACTATGTATTTACAAGACTAAACGCTAAATAAGATAAAAAGGAGGGCCTAAGGGTAAATTACCCTTTATGGAGCCGCTAGATGCGCGCCACATAGCAGATCCAACGAGTGAGAGCGGTGGCACCTTCGACCTTGAAATGCTTGGCCTGATCGAACGGGTGAGGGCCCTCCACGTGGAGATCGGACAGTCCTCGTACGCAGTGGCCGAACCCTCGTGAACCAACGGCTGGGATCACACCTCCACTGATCTGACGCTATCTGCAGCTCTGCGAATGAACGGTCATGATCTGATCTGGAGCTCTGAGGCTGATCGGACGGTCGGGGAAGATGTTGGAAGAACAGTTGGCCGACGAGCTTCGCCGACCCGACACACGCGCTGAGATCCTCCCCTGCTGCTCCTGAAGATCGGAAAAGCTCCGCCGTGAAGCTCCGCAGCTGGTGGTGCCCTCCGATGACCCAGCCGAGCTCTGGAGAGCTCCGGCGAGGTCAGCGGAGGTGGAGCTACTGGACCCAATGGTCCAAGCCCTCAGATGGGCTTGGATGAACCTGCAAAGTAGACCAGAAAGCTCGCGGGTCGAGGGCAAACTGCCTCGACCCGGTTAGGCGAGGTGAAGGTGGTCGGGGGGTCGATATGGGTGAGCTCCGGCGAGGGTGTGGACAGAGGAGCTCGAACCCTAGCTCATGTGCGAGCTGGGTTGAATGGAAGGGTGCAGAACGTGCGTGGGAGGAGGGCGGAGGCTATGGTGCATCCCGATGGTCGAATGGTGGTCGGACGTGATCGGAATCGACGATGGACGGCGGAGCAGCGATTTTGGGGTAAACTGAAATTGGCGAAAAAGAGAGGGAAATGGGTATACTTGGGTGGACGAATCGACTAGGAAGAAGCTTGCGCAGCTCCTGGTCCTTGCCTCGAGGAGTGTCGACCTCCGAGGCTCGAGCTCCTGCTCTGGGCGGAGCACGGCGGTGTATCTTGTTGGATCAGTGGGCCACTGCCCCTCTCCTCGCTGCGACAGCACCTGGAGCGAGGTGTCACTCTCACTCACGCACTGGAGGTCACTGGGGGTGGAGCGAATGAGCCAAGGATGGAAATGAAGGTGGCGGAGCTCGAGCTATATACGGGGAGGGTCCGGAAAGATGAGCACGGGTAGGGCAATGGAGCGTGCGGATCCCGAGACGGATGTGCCGGCGAGGGTGCCGGATGTATCATGAATGAATCGGATCTGGGGTTTAGGCGAGAGGGAATCGGGTTTAGGTGCGAAATTAGGGAGAAGTCGGGTCGGGCACCTAACCCGTGGGAAGTGGTCCCGGGGGGGGGGGGGCAGTTGACCGGGCGGTCAACAATCCCCTGGGCCAATGGGAAGCGGCCGCGTGGCAAATATTTAGAAATTAAATTAAAAATAGAAAATGGCCGAATTATTAAAAAGTCAAAACATGAAATATTTTTGTTTTAATTTTTTCTATTTTTTGTGATTTTTAATTAATTTTTCAAAGTAAAAATAAGGTATTTACATAGTAGGGTTATATATAGGTATATATACAATATATAGGATTTTAATTTTGATTTTTAATTTGTTATTTTTATACAATTTTATTCCTATTTTATATTTTATTTATTTATATCATAAAAATAAGGAATAAAAAGATATTTTTATTTTATTTTTACTATTTATATACATAGGTGAAATAAATACATATGTACATTTATATACATGGTATATTTACAATAGTATTTTTTATTTTTAATTTTGTTCTTTTTATTTTGTTTTTGTTTTAATTTATTTTATTTATTTACACTATATAATATAGAATATTTACAGAACTTTTAGAACTTAATTTTATTTATTTATAAGGCTAAATAAATAGGGATGTGTGGACTATATACATGGTGAAAGTGATGTTTTTGTTTTCTTTTTAATTTTTCTATTTTTATCTTGTTTTTATCTTTATAAATATATACAAGTATTTACAAGCCTATTTTAGTCTCTTTTTGGGAGAAAAAATATTTTTATTTTATTTACATATATATTTACACACATGAGCCCCTATCTCCCTCTACTTTGGCTTTTATGCGGCCAGGCCCATGCTGAGCCCTCCCTTGGGTTTCAATATTTATTCTAAATATTTCCCTATTTTTCTTTTTAATCTTTATTCTTTTATTTTTGCACAAAAACATGCTAATTATTTCTTTTTACACAATGCATGCTTTTGGTAATTATTTCTATTTACAACTATACACATGCATTTGCAAAGGTTTTTGTAGCTAAAATATAAGAATAAAGAGTGATGAATGAGTATTCATCACTAACTTGCAAAATTTCCAAAAATTTAACACTTAATCTGAAAGTTTTGGTACTGAACTAAAATAAAACAAAGGCCGAGGGCCTCTATGCAAAATGCCCTCACCTCACGTGTACAAGTCACGTGAGGTGACGTGGCAGAGGACCTAAGTGTAATAAAAATAAGTTCGGGGTCTTTTTGCAATTTTTACAAAACTTTTACACTACATACGATTTTTTTAGACTAAAAAGTAAATACAAAATGCGCGGGGGCTTAGATGCAAAATACCCTCGGTGCTCGGATCCAACGGCTGCAGATCTTCACTTATACACGTGGCGTGAATCCGATGGTCGACGACGCTTCGCTTGGACGGCAGAGATTAGATCATCTGACGACGGTCGGACGGTGGGGACGTGGCGCGATCCAACGGCTGCTGCTCGACCTGGGGGAGCTCCTCGACCCGACGGCTGGAAGGTGATGATGAAGAACACGTTGGCCACCGGCGAGGGCGAGCTTCGACGCGCGAGATCTCCGACCTCCGGTGGAGATTGGGCTTCAAAATTGGCGTGGAAGCTCCTGCTGGTCTCCTCTTCCTCCTGGAGGCGTCAAAAATCCACGGCGAGGGCCGTGGTGCTCGCGGGTAGCTGGCGGAGCTACAGGGCTTCAACAACTCCAGCGAGCTTCAAAACTCGTCTCCAGGCGCTATCAAGTGCGCGTTGACCTGCAAAGAGAGTCAAGGGGTCTAGGGCAAACTGCCTGGACCTCTGGATGGGCGTGGGGATGCGAGATGCGACGGGGCGATGAACGGTCGGAGGTGCGCTCCGGCCAAGTGGGTGAATCGAGCGATTTAGGCGATGTGAATCAGATTTTTTGAGGGTTTTTGATCCTTAAGCTAACAGGAACTAAAAGCGTACAAGAAACAAAAGGGGGAAGGCCCTCAATGGCCGGAGCCAGAGGGAGTAGTATACCTCGACCGCCGGTCTTGCGGGAGGTGGTGGAGGCGCCCTCGACCTCGTACGCCCTGGCTAAGGAGCTCGCGGCGGAGCTGTCACCTCCAGCAAGCTTCAGAGCACCAGAGAGGCGGAGAGGGGTGGACCAAGGGGACTCGATTTGAATTTGAAGGAGGGGGTGCATTATATTTGGGTTGACCCGAGGTGACAGGGGTCCAAAGATCGATGAGCATCTAGCAAATCTTGGGTCCAAAGACCAAGATTAAGCATGGGCGAGCTAGATAGATGGTTGGTGAACAATGTTGCAGAAGGATGCAACACAAAAAAGTGAAAGATTTAGCCTCGATAAATCCACAAACGTGGGTCAAAAACGAGGTTGTCAGGAGCCACAAGGGTCTAGGACAACCAGTTGACCGAAGTCAACTGGGGCTGAAACCTGGTTGGTCCACGTGGACCAACCAGGAAAAATCCCTGATTATTATTTTGTTAATTCATTTACAAAAAGAAATAAGCTGAATTAAATAATGATTATAAAATAAAAAATATTCGTTATTTTATGTAGTATTTAATTATGATTTTTAATTTATTTTATGAGGTGTAATTTTATAAGTTTACTTTTTATCCCTATATAGGTATAATACCTATGTATTTTAGTCTTTTATTTTTATTTAGGTATTTTTAATATTATTTTTTTTATTTCTTATTTTATAAAATTATAAAATACTTTTATATTCACAAATATATTTTTACTTTATTTTTATGATATGTTTTGTATATTTAATAAAATATAAGAGTGTATTGTATAGGTATATATATAGGTATAATACTTGTATGATCTATATATGTTTATTTTTATTTTGAGTTTCTTTAGGTTTTTATTCCAATTTTAATGTACATAATTATTATAAGTAATATTTACAAGATTATAAAAATATAAAAATATAAAAATAATGAATAAATAATAAATTGAATATTTTAATCTGTGCAATTATACAATGAGGGTCCAAAACTCAACTTTCAAACCGTAGCTCCGCCAAATGCGAAACCACCACCATTAAATAGCTTATTTTCTTCTATATACAATTAAAGGTGAGTATGCTGTATTTGGAGTTTTCGTTTATGAGATACGGGTCTGGGAAGTTGGCATTCTGGATTTTTATTCAGATCATAACTTTTTATCTGTACATTATTTTTCAGTGAAATCAATTTTGTATTTTTCTTTATTTAATTATCTATAACTTTCATGTACAAAGTTTCTTTATTTGATGTATAAAAAGTGGAACCAAAAATAGGTCCCAAAATGAATAAAGAATGAATGGAATAATATAGGTATTTGACCCTTATCTCCCCCTACTTTATTCCTGGTCGACCTATTCATCAAGATGCCTAGGTCTCGGGATTTTGGGTCATAAAATATTTACAATATTTTATTCTTTTTCTTTTCTTTTATTTATTCTATAATTTTGGCTTTAATTACACTATTTTATACACTAATTAGATGCACATGCATGCATGCTAAGATGATGGATTTAATGCTATTTACAGGCATTTGCTAGGGTTTTTGGTGCCAAAATGATAGAATAAAGACGATGAAATGTGGATTCATCATCCCCCTATACTTTACCTTTGCTAGTCCCTAGCAAACGCTTATGCAATAAGTGCAAAAAGAAAAGAAAGAAAAGAAAAGGAAGAACTTGGATTTTATTTGATTATCAAACTTGTCTTCACAAAATCAAAGTTTGGAGCTTAAGTCGGACCTTTGGAATTTTAGTGCGAGCGGAACCTTATTGAGAATCGAATTTGAAATCCAACAGTCCCTGGGAATCCCAAAACTATGTCTAAGTCTCCTCAATAGCCAGGTCAGAAATATCTCAATTCATACGCAAACCCTTACGACTATGAATCTGACTTGTACAGTGTAAGTGATGGTGGCTCTCCCCAGCTAGAATGACAAAGAGACTGACTTCTCTAGTACGACAACCCAATGATTCCCCAATCCAGCAACTCCATCCTCGAGGAGCGGGGTATTCCCTTCTAAGTTCAAGTGGCAACCAGCTCAAGAGGAGGGGGTGAAGAGAAGAATGGACGGTAGCCAGTGTAGCTACCTATCCTGGGATGCAAGACTAGTGTAGTCAAGTCATCCTGTTGCAGGCTCACATGATATGACTTTGGAACTCAAGCTTGCTTATTGACTTTACAACATTTATACATACTTTGCAGGATTTTTATTTTTGTACATGCCTGAACATTTTTTTTGAAATACTATTCACAGCAGCATTTACATAAGGAGTTTTTCCTCTTGAGCCAGTAGAATATCCCTTTTTTTGAAGCTTTATCGCAACCCACAGCCTCCTGTCTTTAGACTTCCTAATCACTGGACGGGTTGGGGTGCACTTCCCTCCCTAGAGGAGGATAAATGTTTCCACTTGTGTGCGTCTCATACCGGCAAATTCAATCCCCTCACAACTCCAACTGAGTTGAGACATGTGAAAGGTGCAGGTGTCCAAGTTAGGTTATTATCAATAAGAGTCGTGCATGTGCTCCGAAATACTCTATTTAGGCGGTCAAGAATCCATTGAACCTAGTCTCGTGATCCTCAAAGAATTAAGTCAACTAGACCTGAAGTACCTCAAACCCAGTTCCTATAAGGTTCCTGTTAATAGGTAGCTTTTAAGGTCCAATCAAGCTCCAATCTTCGGATTTTACTTAGACTTGTTCAACTATCAAACTCAATCCGAGAAGTGCAAATGCTATGCGAAAAATATTTTTGTGATGCAATTTTCGAAGACTTTGAACTTTTTATGGATTTTTGAAAAGATGATGCTGATGCATATGCAGATGCATTTTTTTGTCTTTTTCAAAAAGATTTTTCAAATGTTTTTGGATTTTTAATTTTGCAAATGTTTTTGGGAATTTTGAAAACAAAAAGATTTTGGCTGGAAACTAGGTGAAAATATGTACAAGGGAGTGCTTCTTATATCTACAAGAAGTGGATTTTAAGAATTCACAAGGGTGAGTGATCAATTTTATAAGTACATATATATAGTGGATTTTGGTGTGATGTAAAAATTCCTCAAACTTATTTGACACAAACTTTTCACACAATTTTTGAAAACTATAGTCCAAAATAGTTTTTACAAACATTTTTGCAAACGTGTACACTCATTTGAGAATCATTTTGCAAAGGCTTTCAAAACAGTATATATAGGTTTTTCAAAACATTTTTGCAACCATTTTTCAAACCATTTGCAAATCATTTTTCAAACATTTTATTTCACACAAAGAAAAGAAATTTTATAAACCACACATTTTTACACAGGTTGAAAACATGTAACAAAACATTTTCAAAATAGTTTTCAATAGATGTTCACAAAGATTTCAAACTATTTTTCAAACATTTTGCAAAAAACATTTTCACCTGATTTATTAATCAGTATATACAAAAAGAATTTGAGGACAAAGACATCTTTTTATTAAGGATTTTTAATGAATTTTAAAGAATTATTAGCCATATTATTAGGAAAATACAAAAGTACGAGTTATGGATAAAGTATATACGCAGTGTATACGACCCCCTATACTTAGCTTGAGCTATGTCCTCATAGATCGGAGAGAAAAGACAAGACATAACTCGTACTAAGTATAGGCAAGTCTAAAGAATAAAGAACTAATGAATGAATCAACGAATGAGAAGTCGACCGTCCCCCCTATACTTAGGATCAAATAATCCTAAGTATAACAGACTGTACACAAAGCAGGGAGGGTCAAGGGTGGGAATGAACAGATCGTACTCAGATTGTCTCCCCCTATACATAGGGTAAGATATCCCTAAGTATAGACAAGAAGAGGAGACAATGGAGAGGATCGAGATAAATGAAAAACTCGGGGTGCACACCCCCCCTATACTTAGGAAAAAGTACGTCCTAAGTATGGAAAACTGTCTACAAGGGCGGCACCTTTTTGATGATAAAGAAAATAGAAAAGGAAAAGAAGAAAAGAAGAAAATAAATCAACAGATGAGAGAGTGATATGGACAGATGATCTGTACAACGGAAGATAGAAGTGATCACCATGTATGAGATGCAGATGATATGAGTCAAAGGGCACATCTCATACCAGAAGAATGGGGGCAACGTCAATGGTCGGTGGATCATGATCTAGATATAGCTTCAGGCGTTGACCATTGACGCGGAAGGTAGAGGAAGATGACGGTTCGGATATGTCGATGCTGCCATTGTCATGTACCTTCCTGACCACATAGGGACCTTTCCACTTGCTCTGCAACTTCCCTGGGAATAATTTCAGCATGGAATCAAACAACCATACTCTCTGATCTGGCTCAAATTGTTTATGGCTGATATGCGAATCATGCCATGTCTTCACTTTCTCCTTGTACTGTAGGCTGTTGGAAAAGGCTGTGTCTCTTAGTTCTTCCAGGGCTGCCAATTCTGCTCTTCTCTGGTCTCCTATACTCTCGGGATCTAAAAGTAACTCAGTGACTGCCCAAAAAGATTTGTGCTTGATCTCCACTGGCAGATGGCACGGCTTGCCATAGACGAGACGAAAGGGAGATGTCCCCAATGGATTCTTGAAAGAGGTCTGATAGGCCCACAAGATTGAGTCCAAAAGCTGTGACCAATCCTTTCGGTCTGGGCGGATAACTTTCTGCAAGATTGTTTTTATCTCCCGGTTTGAGACTTCGGCAAGACCATTAGTCTGAGGGTGATACGGTGTGACAACTAGATGGTCAATGCTGAACTCGTCTGCAAGGGCCCTGACTTTGTCATTGATGAAATGAGAACCCCCGTCTGAAATCAAGACTCTAGGTACCCCGAACCGTGAAATGATATTTTTCCTTAAGAATTTGCACACGGTTTTAGCATCTACGTCTCGGGCGGGGATGGCCTCAACCCATCGACTGACATAATCTACAGCGAGCAAAATATGCTCGAATCCCTGACTCTTAGGAAATGGGCCCATGAAATCAATCCCCCATGCATCAAAAACCTCGCAAAAGTGAATGGATTGCATGGGCATCATGTCTCTCTGTCCGCAGGTTCCCATTTTCTGACAGTCAGTACATCTCTTCACGAACTCATCAGAATCCTTGAAGAGAGTAGGCCACCATAGGTCGGATTGAAGCACCTTTTGTGCTGTTCTTTTTCCAGAATGATGTCCTCCTGCCTCAAGCTTGTGGCAGTATGGGAGGACGCTATGATGCTCTTCTTGAGGAATGCACCTCCTCCAGATACTGTCCCCTCCTTCATGATAAAGGACGGGATCCTCCCAATGGTAAAACTTGGCCTTTGCCAGGAAGGTCTCGAGTTTCTACCTGGACCAACCTTGTGGGACCGTCTTGGCTACAAGATAGTTCACAATGTCAGCGTACCACGGGAGCGAGGTGACAGCCAAGATCGCCTCATCTGGAAATGTCTCTGTGATAGGTGCGCTGGGCTCAGTTTCCTCAAGATTCTCCAATTTGGAGAGATGATCCGCCACCACATTCTTGACTCCAGGCTTATCCTTAATCTCAATATCAAATTCCTGGAGTAGAAGGATCCATCTGGTAAGAAGTGCTTTGGCATCCTTCTTAGCCATTAAGTACCGGATGGCGGTGTGATCAGTGTAAATTGTGACTCTAGATCCGAGAATATACGATCGATACTTATCCAGAGCAAAAACTATGACCAGCATCTCTTTCTCAGTCACAGTGTAATTCCGCTGCGCGGCATCCAAAGTACGGCTGGCGTAGTGAATGGCAAAAGGTAAACCATCCCTCCTCTGTCCAAGCACAGCCCCAATGGCAAAATCTGAAGCATCCGTCATGATCTCGAATGGGAGAGACCAATCAGGTGGCTGAAGGACAAGAGCTGAAACAACCATATTTTTGAGAGTCTCAAATGACGCAAGACACTTATCATTGACAATAAACTCGGTGTCTTTCGTCAGCAAGCGGTCGGGCAATACGACTGAAATCCTGAATGAACCGTCGGTAGAAACCGACATGCCCCAGAAAAGACCGTAACTGACGCAAGTTGGACGGCAGATTGAGTTTTCTGATGATATCCACCTTGGCAGGATCGACCTCCATACCCCTGTTGGAGACGATATGACCGAGGACCGTCCCTTGAGTCACCATGAAGTGACTCTTCTCCCAAGATAAAACAAGATTGACCTCTATGCAACGCTGAAGCACACGGTCTAAGCAGTCAAGACAAGCATCGAACCCGTCGCCGTAGATCGAGAAGTCATCCATGAAGACCTCCAAACAGTCACCCACCATGTCCGAGAAGATGGACAACATGCACCTTTGGAATGTCGTCGGAGCGTTACATAGACCAAAGGGCATCTGTCTGAAAGCATATGTCCCAAACGGACAGGTGAATGTCGTTTTCTCCTGGTCTTCGGGCGCAATGGCCACTTGATTGTATCCAGAGTACCCATCAAGAAAACAATAATGACTCTTCCCGGCTAGCCGCTCGATAATCTGATCAATGAAGGGTAGCGGGAAGTGATCCTGTTTGGTGGCCTCATTCAATCGTCTGTAGTCCACACAGACCCTCCAAGAAGTTGGTACTCTGGTAGCGATCTCCTCTCCAGACTCATTGGCAATTGTAGTGATACCCGTCTTCTTGGGTACCACATGTAGTGGACTGACCCATTTAGAGTCGGAGATGGGGTAGATAAAATCGACGCTCCACCACTTTGAAATTTCTTTCATGACTACATCTCAAAGATTCGGGTTCAGCCGTCGCTGGAACTCACGCGACGACCTAGCGTCATCCTCAAGATACATGTGGTGGGAGCACAGAGCCTGACTAATCCCCTGGAGATCAGCTATACTCCAACATATTGCCTTGCGGTTTCTTTCAAGAACCTCCATCAGACGAGATTCTTGTTCTCCAGTCAAACCTGCTGAGATAATGACTGTGTGCATATCTGGCTCACCCGCAAGGAATCTATACTTCAACGACTGCGGCAGAGGTTTCAGTTCTGGACAACTGGGAGGCGGCAGATCTGGCTTCTGATATGTCTGTGTGAAGGTGACCAGGTCTACATGGGAGAACTCTCGCTCTGCATGAATCTCTGACAAAGGGCGGCTTGCTGAATCATCAACGAACTGCACTGGCTCGTACCCTGTCATGGCTGTTGGCTCAGAAGGAATCAGACAAGGTAAATACTCATCAAAGTCATCCCAGTCAATGTCTGAATCCGAGGGATCAGAAGAAGATGAGCAAGAATGAAAATCATCAGCACTACTCATCACAACACTGTCAGCCTCAGGTGTATCCTCATCCAGGGATGTGCTGTCCCGACTCTCGACTGTCATGAGCTTGAGATATAGTGAATCTGTAGGCAAGGCGAGGGTCGATGCTACAGGATCTGTCCAGTTGGATTCATCATCAATCATCACGAGATCACACACCTGGTGGATGTCTAGCTCGTCCTCTGTCATTTGTGCGGCTTCGCTTGACTGCTCCGAGCATTCTAACTCTCTGGATCTGGTTTCTTCGATCGTCTCTATTTGTATGGTTTCGCCCTCTACGCGAAAACATACCTTCCCACTGTCATGATCGGTCACTGCCTTAGCTGTGGCCAAGAATGGACGTCCGAGTATGATGGGGGCATCGGTTACCGACTCGGGGATCTCCATGTCCAACACAACGAAGTCCACGGGGAATTTCAGGCCCTGAATGGTAACGACCACGTCTTTCAATAACCCCTTCGGCCTCTTAGTCGACCTATCAGCAAACTGAAGGACTGTCCTGCTCCTAAGAAGAGGACCAAACTTGAATCGGTCGAGTAAGGCTGCCGGAAGAAGGTTGATTGAAGAGCCGCTATCTAATAGAGTGCGATCAAACTGTTGCTCCTGAATCTCGCATCTGACATAGGGAGCTCCTGCATCTGGTCGCTTGGCTGGCAGCTTGTTCTGGATGGTGCAGCAAGTGGAATGAGTGAGCACACGTATCTGATCTCTGTGGTTCCTCCTCTTCCTGCGGACTGTAGTCTTCTCTTTTAGGTTCTTCTTGAAGAGGGGAATGTGCTCAAGTGCTTCTTGTAGAGTCAGCTGAATGTGGAATCTGTCTATCATCTGATTGTCGAACTCTACCTGTTGCTCTTTTTTGGGATTTTCTCTTTTATTCCCCTTCGCTTGGCAGAGTGCCTCAGGGAAGGGGATGGTAGGGGCCTCCACAGATGGAGGGCTAGGAATAGGTCCCTGTGCCTGTGAAGAAGGAGAATCCATACAATCATCATCATGCAACACATATGGATCCGCAATGTGAACAGAAACCTTTCCTTTATTCATATTTTTGTTTTTCTTTTTGTTTCCACAGTCCATAGGTACAAAATGTGGGAACATCACAGAGGGAGGCTCAACAAAAGTAGATGTGGTGGCCTCAGTACCACCACCGGTACCTGTCTCTGCGGCATCAGCACCGCGCTCTGGCTCAGCATCCAAAATGGTGGCATCAGCACCACCGTCTGCATCTGGTCTCACGACGGCACCAGCACCGTCGTCTGGATCTCCATCATTGGTGGCCTCAGCACCACCGTCTTCAACATCATCATTAGCGGCATCAGCACCGCTACTCTGCTCCTCTGGTACTCCTGGTGCTGCATCTGGTTGTCGCTCAGAAGAGGCGCCGCCGGCGGGCATCCTACCGCTCCTAGTAGTCACAGAATCAGCATCATAGAAAGAATAAGACATATCACTCAAATAGTCACTAGGAGAGGTATCCTCTGTAAACTCTACAAGCTCAGACTTCCTTTTCAGATTGTTCGGATTAGGTTCAATCTGAGCGGGTATGGCGGCCTTGCCTTTTATTATGTCCCTCATCTCCTGCCGGAATTCATCCAATCTTGCCTGAAAGATGCTCGCTGTTCGGAGAGCAAGCGGGCAAGATCATCGAGAGCTGGGTTCTCAAAGGTGGGAACCTGAGAACCGGATGGTTGTCCCTGCTGGAAATGGGGTTGCTGCTGCTGCTGGTGTTGCTGATACGGATAGTTCTAGGTCGGCTGGGCATAAGATTACTGAGGCTGTTGTCGCTGCCTCCACTGTTGTCCCTAATAGGTGGGACGAGGACCACTCTGATACTGCTGCTGATGGGCATACCGGGGATGTTGCTGCTGGTGTGGCCGGTTGTTCTGATGTCCTTGGGCAGGATTCTGCTGCTAGGAGGAGGAGCTACCGTTGCCCCAACGGAATCCGGGGTGATCACGACGAATCCCGGGCTGAGGGTACCGGTCGTACCATATCCCATTGACTTCCATCAATGGTTCCTGCTCGAAGGAGGGTGGAGGAAGAACTACCAGTGGCTGCTCCGGCTGATACACCGCCATCTGAGTGCCTGGAGATGGCGGTTGTGCTGGGTAGTACTGTAGCAGTGGAACCGGCTCTGCCTGAATATGGTTCACCTGGCGGTACGAGGTAGAGGCTTGTTGGAACTGATACTGCTGGGGTCAGCACGTGATCTGGGAGGCTGCTGGGAATGAGTTTGTGCCTCCTGAACGCAAAGAATCTACGTCTTCAGATCACTCATGGTCTTGGCAATTTGGTCCATCTGGGCCATGCCTTGCATCTGCTTCTGCTCGAGGATCTCGAGACGGTCCAGCTTCTCACTAATGATGCCCATGTCGGCTGCGGCTGATTCAGCTTGGGTTGCGGCTACCGACACTGTGTTGGGACCGGCATCGATGCGGGCGATCCTCTGGAATGATCCCGCTCCTTGCGGGGGATTCTGTTGTGTGTAGACTCGGGCTTGGGCCATCATAGTTGAGTTTTCTGCCATGCCCTCGTAAATGGCCCATACGTCATCTTCACCCTTGGAAAAGTATGATCCACCGCACGAGGCGTTGACAAGCCCCTGCAGGTCCGGTGTCAGCCCACAGAAGAAACTTTGAACCAGATTGGGCTTGGATATGTCGTGATGTGGACACCAGTCGATGAGCTCTCGAAAGCAATCCCAAGCTTCGTGAAACTGTTCATTAGGGATCATGACAAAATTGCTGATCATTGCTCTAGCTGCATTGGTCCGGCCGAGAAGGTAGTACTTCTTCAAATATGCGGTCCGGAGATCTGCCCAAGTGTCGATGAATCGCCCAAGGTGTTTGAGCCAGTATGCGGCTCTGTCAACCAACGAGAATGGAAAGGTGATCATCTTGATCGTGTCCTCAGTCATCAACCTGTCATGGATGGTGCTGCGTATCATCTCGAATTCTTGGAGGTGGAGGTGTGACTCTTCAGTAGGCAACCCGTGGAATTTGGGTAGAAGCTGAATGGTATGGGGCCGCAACTCGAAGTCTTCATGGATTGGCGGGAGTCTGATCCAACGGTGAGTGAGGGATGCAGCTGGGCTGTGCAGTTCCCTCATGACGGTCTGTGGTGGTCTCTCAGCGTCTGGATCACCTCCTCCTGCATCAAGTCCTCCTCCTCCTCCACCTCCGCCACCGCCACCGCCCCCAGGTCGGTTCTCTCTCATCTGAGCTATCTCTCTCATCAGATCACCCATGAAGGTACCCTGGTCACGGATCTGCCTCTGCATAGTCTCCAGGGACGCTAACAAGGAGTTGTTGATGGTCGCTTGATCAAATATGAACGGAGGGTGATCATGGTCATCTGGGTGCTCGCCTCTGTTTGCCATCACTGGATTCTCTGAAAAAGCAAAAGAGGCCATCTCAGGTGCTGTCGAATGATCTGAACTCTGTGATGCACTGAATTATGAAACTATTGGACTGAGAGAAGGAGAATGGGAAGGGTGGTCGAGGGGGAACAGGGTGGATATAAACTCAGGCTCGGAGAGCGGACTCTCCGAGGTAGTCCTAGATGAATAAGGCGGAGTGCTGGATAGCGGGTGCCGACAAGGTCGGCCTAAGAGATCTCCGTCCCATCATCTTGATTATTGGGAAGAGCAGAGGGAATGCAGAAGAAGAGGAATGAAAGAAAAGCAAAATTGCGCACAATTGTGCTGTGTTTTTGATCTTGACCTAAATAAATCTAGCAATCAAACACAAAAAAGGAGTGAGTTCAACGACTCAACACATGAAGCCGTGAAGGTTCGGCTTTTATCTTGTCAATTTTAGCTTGATTCAGGAATTAATCTTTTCACGAGTCCTTAGAGCGCTACGCCTAAAGGAGAGAGAGTACTGCCGGAAAAGTATTCCCGTACTTGTCCTCCTCCTGTGTAACCTGTAACTTACGCTTTTTGAGGTCCTTGAAACCCTTCCTGGATCCCTACTCAGCCAAAGAAATAGAGGGAGGAAGCCGATAGGCGAAACCGATACTTCGGATCTCGCTCGCAACGGAATCACCCGTGAGCGTGCAAGATCCTACTCGGACGCAGCCGGTGAGACAGACACACCCGTGAAGGCGTGGCCTATGCTCGGTACTTCGGACGAGGTCGGTGCTCACACAATAGTGAGTCACCAATGGCGACCAAGCCCTACTCGACTATGTACGATAGTAGTGCCAATACTTCGGAAATCCAGATGATACACAAGGCAACCACAAGTTGGGTTTTGGGCACTAATCCTTACGAAGTGCTCACCTCACTTGGAAGGAGACCTTCCCATGCAACCTGAATACAAGTGAGGGTGTTACTCTCCCCAAACAATGAATCCAATTACCGGTTTTATTTTTGGTCAAGGTTTTCTTAACAGTCCCTTTTTTAATTTTTTTGGTGTTATCGCTTCTTTTGAGTGAATTCAAACAAGCGCCTAACGATTTTTGTATTTTCTTTGATCCTACTTTGTCTAAAAACAGAGGGAGAACAGAGTCGGAAAAGCTGATGCAAGTCGAGACCAAGGTGGAATTCTCACCTTTGTGCCTAGATGATGGATGCAAAGTGAGAAGACTTACAGCGAATCCCAGCTCTCTCCATGCAGTATGCAAAGCAGATATTGTAAACCTAACTATATGGCGATATGCAAAGCGGAAATCGTCCTAGGGTAGGCAACTGCTAGCGTGAAGAACCACAAGCTAGCCACTAACTCTCAATCCTAATGTCCGGTCTAGGCTCACCCCTCCTTTGCTCAACACATTTGAGTTAGGAGAAAGCGCTTGTGTAGGATGAGCTCGCGGCACGCGGATCGAAAGCTAATGGCCAACTATTTAATTAGTCTAAGTCCAAATACGATCTATAGGAGCATGCAAAGGTTATTAGTGTGTTTGGACCTATTCTAATCGAATCAAGCAGGCCTAGAGTCTATGGGCTCAATCCACAAAAGAAATGAAAAAGGAAAACAAAACCGGAAAATGACAACGGAAAACGCGAGAAAAAGCCGCGGTGAGCCCCCGGGTGAACAAACACCCGGAAATTAGGCCCTGAGTGTCCAAGAGTCTAATGTACCTGTATTATTACAAATTATCAAAGTCACTCTCTCACAAAAAAAATGCAACTAATCTACCACTCTCTCTCACTCCTCCTGCTCTCTCCTGCCGGCTTGACCTAAGAAGGCCGGCTCCGCTTCCCAAGGTTGCTTCGGGTCACCTAGGCGATCCGCCTTGCTCCGCGATCCCTCGCAAGAAGATAAGAAAGGAATGGTCAGACAACTCAATCAATGTATATCAAAAATGCAAGAGAGATAAAGTAAGGATATGGTAGATAACAAACACAAGTAAACAAAAATGAAGAACTACTCGTTGTTGCTCCCCGGCAATGGCGCCATTTGATAAACGCGAAATTCAAGAGAGCCTAAATGATGTCTCACACAAGGCGGAGACGACCGTCGCTGTGGCGACCCTCAAATGAACCTCGTATTTAATCAACAATTAATCCACACTAAAGATCAACAATTAGAAATAAATGTGGAGTTAAAATTTATTTTTAACTATGCACAAATGGTGTAAAGGGCAAGTATGTAGAGAGTTCGAACACAGGGAGCAAACAAGGTAATTCAAATAAATGTGCACAAGTGAATGTGAAGTGTCTACACTAAGCAAGCAAGCAAAGAACTTTTTGTGGGTTTTTAATTTTTATTTTTTTTAATTTTCTGATTTTTATAATTTTATATTTTATATTTTTTTCTATTTTTCAATATTGGAATATAAAAACAATGTAATAAAAGACAAGATAAAGTATTTATAAAAATGTAAAAAAATAATCAAAAATTCAGAAATAAAATATTTTTGATATTCTTAGGATTTTTTACTATTTTTGTGATTTTGGGGTATTTTTCAAAGTGTTTTTGGTATTTTTAAATACTGAAATAAAGCAAAACAGTGAAATATGTAATGGTTGTGAGTAAAATAGGAATTAAAAATAATAACTAGCCATAAATTTCTCCACACTATTTTTCAAATAAAGCTAATAAAATATAGAGTAAACAGGAACTGAGTTTGTAATTTTTGGAGTTTTCTTTGATATTATATATTTTTTTGAAGTTTTTGAGTATTTTTGAATTTTTAAGGATTTTCTTTTGAGATTTTTAGTGATTTTTGGACTGACTCTAAAATAGGATAAAAGACACACTAGGGAATTTTTTTGGAATTTTTCGAGGTATTTTAATTTTTTTGGCATTTTCTAAGCTAGACAGTGAATAAAAAGCATGTTTTTGATTTTTAATAAATATAAAAATGAAATAAAATCAAAAACTAAAATTAGGGCGTGGAAGTACAAGTTACCAGGAGCTTAAGTTCAAATTTTTAGAATTTTTGGAATTAAAATGAAGGTCCAAATAAATATTACAAGTTTACAAAAATATCACAGCCTGGTAGGGGTATAAGTGCAATTTCTGAAACATCCAGGGACATACATGCAAATTTTCCACAAAAGTTTGAACTAAATATTTAATTTACAGGACCAAACACAAATTACAAAACCCGTAGGGGTATCGAAGCAATTTTCCCTCCAGGGCGCGTGACTAGCACGCGCCTGGCGAGGACTGAAAAGTAATTTTCAAAAACCCGGGGGCTAACTTGCAAAATTTCCAAAATTTAACACTTAATCTGAAAGTTTTGGTACTGAACTAAAATAAAACAAAGGCCGAGGGCCTCTATGCAAAATGCCCTCACCTCACGTGTACAAGTCACGTGAGGTGACGTGGTAGAGGACCTAAGTGTAATAAAAATAAGTTCGGGGGTCTTTTTGCAATTTTTACAAAACTTTTACACTACGTACGAAAGTTTTTAGACTAAAAAGTAAATACAAAATACGTGGGGGCTTAGATGCAAAATACCCTCGGCGCTCGGATCCAACGGTTGCAGATCTTCACTTATACACGTGACGTGAATCCGATGGTCGACGATGCTTCGCTTGGACGGCGGAGATTAGATCATCTGACGACGATCGGACGGTGGGGACATGGCGCGATCCAACGGATGTTGCTCGACTTGGGGGAGCTCCTCGATCCGATGGCTGGAAGGTGATGACGAAGAACACGTTGGCCGCCGGCGAGGGCGAGCTTCGACGCGCGAGATCTCCGACCTCCGGTGGAGATTGGGCTTCAAAATTGGCGTGGAAGCTCCTGCTGGTCTCCTCTTCCTCCTGCAGGCGTCAAAAATCCACGGCGAGGGCCGTGGTGCTTGTGGGTAGCTAGCGGAGTTACATGGCTTCAACAACTCCGACGAGCTTCAAAACTCGTCTCCAGGCGCTATCAAGTGCGCGTTGACCTGCAAAGAGAGTCAAGGGGTCCAGGGCAAACTGCCTGGACCTCTGGATGGGCATGGGGATGCGAGATGCGACGGGGCGATGAACGGTCGGAGGTGCGCTCCGGCCAAGTGGGTGAATCGAGCGATTTAGGCGATGGGAATCAGATTTTTTGGGGGTTTTTGATCCTTAAGCTAACAGGAACTAAAAGTGTGCAAGAAACAAAAGGGGGAAGGCCCTCAATGTCCGGAGCCAGAGGGAGTAGTATACCTCGACCGCCGGTCTTGCAGGAGGTGGTGGAGGCGCCCTCGACCTCGTACGCCCTGGCTAAGGAGCTCGCGACAGAGCTGTCACCTCCATCAAGCTTCAGAGCACCAGAGAGGCGGAGAGGGGTGGACCAAGGGGACTCGATTTGAATTCGAAGGAGGGGGGTGCATTATATTTAGGTTGACCCGAGGTGACAGGGGTCCAAAGATCGACGAGCATCTAGCAAATCTTGGGTCCAAAGACCAAGATTAAGCATGGGCGAGCTAGATAGATGGTTGGTGAACAATGTTGTAGAAGGATGCAACACAAAAAAGTGAAAGATTTAGCCTCGATAAATCCACAAACGTGGGTCAAAAATGAGGTTGTCAAGAGCCACAGGAGTCTAGGACAACCAGTTGACCGAAGTCAACTGGGGCTGAAACCTGGTTGGTCCACGTGGACCAACCAGGAAAAATCCCTGATTATTATTTTGTTAATTCATTTAAAAATAGAAATAAGCCGAATTAAATAATGATTATAAAATAAAAAATATTCGTTATTTTATGTAGTATTTAATTATGATTTTTAATTTATTTTATGAGGTGTAATTTTATAAGTTTACTTTTTATCCCTATATAAGTATAATACCTATGTATTTTAGTCTTTTATTTTTATTTAGGTATTTTTAATATTATTTTTTTTATTTCTTATTTTATAAAATTATAAAATACTTTTATATTCACAAATATATTTTTACTTTATTTTTCTGATATGTTTTGTATATTTAATAAAATATAAGAGTGTATTGTATAGGTATATATATAGGTATAATACTTGTATGATCTATATATGTTTATTTTTATTTTGAGTTCCTTTAGGTTTTTATTCCAATTTTAATGTGCATAATTATTATAAGTAATATTTACAAGATTATAAAAATATAAATATATAAATATAATGAATAAATAATAAATTGAATATTTTAATCTGTGCAATTATACAATGAGGGTCCAAAACTCAACTTTCAAACCGTAGCTCCGCCAAATGCGAAACCACCACCATTAAATAGCTTATTTTCTTCTATATACAATTAAAGGTGAGTATGTTGTATTTGGATTTTTAGTTTATGAGATACGGCTCTGGGAATTTGGCATTCTAGATTTTTATTCAGATCATAACTTTTTATCTATACATTATTTTTCAGTGAAATCAATTTTGTATTTTTCTTTATTTAATTATCTATAACTTTTATGTACAAAGTTTCTTTATTTGATGTATAAAAAGTGGAACCAAAAATAGGTCCCAAAATGAATAAAGAATGAATGGAATAATATATGTATTTGACCCTTATCTCCCCCTACTTTATTCCTGGTCGACCTATTCATCAAGATGCCTAGGTCTCAGGGTTTTGGGTCATAAAATATTTACAATATTTTATTCTTTTTCTTTTTCTTTTATTTATTCTATAATTTTGGCTTTAATTACACTATTTTATACACTAATTAGATGCACATGCATGCATGCTAAGATAATGGAATTAATGCTATTTACAGGCATTTGCTAGGGTTTTTGGTGCCAAAATGATAGAATAAAGATGATGAAATGTGGATTCATCAGTAGGGCCCGCGAATTCGACCGTCATGAGGTTGTGGTCACTAGAAGGAATAGGGGAATAGTGTAGCTTTGTCTGGGGGAGAGAGGAGAGCCAGGCATCATTGATGAGGCCCCTGTCCAGCTTGGAAACAATTCTGGAGGGTCCCAGCGATGAATTAGACCAAGACCATGAATTGCCGGTGGAGGAGATCTGAAGGAGAGAGCACATATTTATGCAGTCATTGAAATCTTGCATGTGGGAAAAAAGTGGCGGGCGGCCCCCCAACTTCTCGCCAGAGTACCTGACGGTGTTAAAATCGCCTATGACCAGCCAAGGCGCCTTAACGTGGGCGTTTAGCTGGATGAGATGGTTCCAAAGATCTTTGCGCGCAACTGCACAGTTGTCCCCGTAAATCACAGAATTCACCATAGAGAAACCACCCTTATTCACACACTCCATGGTGAGGGCTTGAGTAGAAGAGCACAAAACAGTGCAGGACCACGAGTCTTCCTGCCAGAGGAAGTATATTCGCCCAAGATTAGTGTTGTTATGGCAGTGGGACCAACCTTTAGTAATGAGAGTTGCAAATGCCTCTCTTGAGCGCGACCTTATTTTGGTTTCAACCAAGCCGATAAGTTCTGCACGCCTCGAGCGTAGTTGTTTAAGAAACGACCTCATCTTGCGGGGCTTGTTGAGGTCCCTAGTGTTACCGACCGCAATCGACATCAACAGCGGATGTGGGTGGGGACTGAGCCCCGAGCTTCACTGGGTTGCTTGTTGACCTTCTTCTTTTTATGCGATTCCATAGTCCAAACCAAGTTGGGCTCCGCAATCACCATTGGGATGGCATCCGCAGCACGGTGGGCATCAACATGGGTGAAGGATTGGTGGGAGGAATGGCCACCACCGCTGGGTTGGTCACCACCCTCAAGGCCAGAACACGCACCATCCGAAGGCGAAGGGAAGTTTTCTGCATGAGGTTGGGCTGGGCTAGTGGCTGAGCCACTTTGGCCGAAGGCCATTGTGGGGTTGTTAATATCAATCCCGACATCCAACTTTTTTTTGTGCACCTTTGTGATTCTGGCATCTGGTGGCAGAAATTAGACGCTGGACCCGGGCTCTGGACCCGCTGGGGAAGGGGTTTGGGGTGCGACGAGGCATCTTTTCAGGGGGGGGAGGAAGTGGTTGGACCGTAGCTTCACTGGTGGTGGGTGCACCCATTGGTTGGCCGATGGCGGCGTCCTCAGAGAGTGCATTAGCATTTGTCGGCAACAAAGAGTTCTCCCTGGCCACCGAACCAGAGAGGGAGGTCCTTGAGGGAGGCAAAGGGGAGAAAGGACAGTGCTTTGGAAGGTGGCCAAACGATGTACATAATTCGCATCTTGGCGGATTCCATTCAAGTTCCACATCGATCTGCTGTCGCTGGCCATTGTAGAAGACAAGGGGGATCGATGGCGGGATAACCTTGGAGGCATGGACGGAGATACAACATCTCGCGTATCCATCTTTATGGCCAGCAGCAGTGGCCGCATTCATGAAGAGCGGCGTGCCGATGAGACTCGCAAGTTTGTTGAGCACGAAGTCTGAGCAATGCCCCAGGCTCAAACCATGAAAGCGAACCCAGAGAGGGATCTCAGAGAGAAGATCTCTCTCCAGACAACACCCCGCTTCCCATCGGCGGATAACCATTAGGCGGCCTTGGAAGAGCCACGGCCCTCCAGATAAGATGTGGAGGCAGTCCTCCTCCGAGGACAGGCGTAGGTAATAAAAACCATTAGGTCTGGGGAACAACTTGGACTCACCAGAGGGCTTCCAGACCTTGGTCACAAAATTTGAAAGGTGATTGAAGTAAGGACGTTTACCAAGGACGTAGAAGACCAAGGTGAACTTCCAAATATTATCCAGAATGCTGGCCTCACCTTCGGAAATGAAAGCCACCTCCTCACCCTCCAGGACGACAGGGGGGAGAAAGCCATTCGCCTAGGCCTTGAAGATGCTTCCGGGGGAGCGCCGCAGACATCCCTCCAAGAGGGCTTTGGGGAGTTTGCAGCGAGAGAATGTTCAGGTAAAGGGGGGCGGGGGAGGGGGTGGAGGAGGGGAGGGAAGGTGGGTTTCTGGGTACTGGCGGGGGTCGGGTGGGGGGGGGGGTGGAGGCAGGGGGTGGCTGCTGGAGAGGGGCAGCAGCCGCATCCTAAACCCTAGCGGAGTTATGCTTGACGACCTTGAAATTATCTATATACGATTTGCGTGATTTGACGACCTTGAATTATCTATACACCATATTATCTTTACAATGAACGCTTTTGGGGCTATGTTTGGACTATCGATGAATGGGACGAAGAGCAGATTATTCTGCTCAAAGAATGACAGGATCCATTTATTTGGAATCTTGCTCCGGGCCTCCTTGGAGAAGCTTTACCTACTATCTACCTTGGCATTCCTCTCTCGCACAAATTTGGTTGTTCCTCGGCCATGCTTAAACCCTTCAGAATATTGATAACTATAGCTACACAACTTGATTATGACATCTTCAAGATGGAAGTCAATATTGCATTCTTCTGTGAATACCTCTCTGAGGATATTTACATGAAGTAGCCCCAGGACTTCATGGTCGAGGAAAGTAAGGTGTGCGAGATGAAGAACTCAAATAAGCTTTTTGTAGCTGGAACATTAGATTCGATGAAATTATAAATGTTACGATCTTAGATAGAATCTTGATGAACCGTGTGAAGCTTAGTGGGAGAGCCATTGTGTTCGTCGTGCTAAATGTAGATAATATCATAATCATTTGGAATGATATAAGGACAACAATAAGTGTTTTATAATCTGATTATTCCATATCTTAAGATGAGATCTCAAGTATATCTCTTACATCTTAGTTCTGAAGTTGTTCAGAAGCAAAGAGAGGAAGGCATTGGGACCATCACATTAGTGGTACACTTTGGACATATTCTATTTTGGGAGAACTCCAAAGGAAGGCTTCTTTTCCTTAAGATATGGTACTGACCTATCTAAAGGGATAGCACCTCAAAGAGTTGAGGATGTGAATACCAAAGCTATATGCCCTAGTGCATCAGCTTTGGGAAGCTCAGTATATGCTATATGTGTACAAAATCCAGATGTCTACCATGCAGTGGGAGTAGTAAAATGATACTAATCCTACTATGGAGATAAAACACTTGATTGTAGTAATAAAACATATTCAAAGATGAAAAGATTTTTGAGATCGTGGCCTCGAAGTCTTATCATCAAGAACTTAAGATTTTATAGATAGTGATCTAAACGATCTTAAGTACAGATGCCTTATAAGGCTTAAGACCGGATCTTAGTGTTACGAGATAGAGATCTTCAGGACATTCTAATAAGGATGATAGAAATTATATACTAGTTATAACAACTATTGAGTTGTAGTGTCAGAAATACTATAACTACCTTAAAATTGATTATTGATTGAATAAGATGCAACATTCACATTGGATGCGAGCGCTGTTACTGGAAGGATATGCAAGTACTATAAAAGGACTTAGCGTAGTCTCTCAGGAACAGAGTGACTGATCAGCTTGCCTAGCTATATTAAATAGCTTATGATTGTCACATGGGTGTGGGTTAAAGACTAACCCATTAATGACTCTTTGGGCTAGTGGGAGATTATTGGACAAGCGAGCCCACGGCGAGCCATTATAAAATAAATGCTATTGCAAATATCATTTCCTGATCTGAAATGAAGAATAATTAATTCACATAATAGGTCCCTTAGTACAATTATTGTTATGTACCATGGCCATCTTAACGATCATACAACTGTTGATTCAATTGTTCATTCATAGAGCTTAGTGCTTGTATGAATATCTAAAGAGTCAGATCGAGGACTCATCAAGCACCGTCAAATGATTATTAAGAGATGATCTCTAGCTTGAGTAGGAAATGCCAATTCTTTCTCTCATGGGTTGATGTCTAACCAGCCTCTTGATGTATGTCCTCTATATAGGAATAGAGATTCGGATGTGCTATATAAGTTAGGTCAAATAATTGACTTAACGAGATCGAAATAACCAAAGACCTATGTTGTATACTGTTACGATATAGGCATGCATCCTATGACGGGAGATAGATGCGTTACAATATGTTTGAGTATGTACATTTGGCATGCCGATAAGTTGATGGCCTAATCAAGGTCTATATATCAGCGCGTTGGTGTGCATACAAGGGCATATGAGTAATACGATCTCTCAAAGGGATCATACATGTTCATCTAGTGAATCGGGAGACATGAGCTCATTCATGAGATATTAGGAATGAATCAAATTCCGTACATGGTCGTTTATCTTTAGAAGCTTAATTGAATTTTTAGGTTTGATATATGCTTTTGGAAAGTATATGATCAATACCATGGGTATGATATATGCTTTTGAAAAGTTTATGATCAACATCGACTCACAATGATTAAATGAGAAACTTAATGATTAAACCCTGAAGGAGATAGTCTAAATTGATCTAAAACTTCAGGTTTATTCTTGGTCTTCCAGTATGCATGATGTACATCTATTAGGAATACCTGAGAGTTATGTGATCATAAACGATTGTATAACCATGATGCTTCCATTTTGAGGAAGTGATGAAATATTTCTGAATTTTATTGACACCTCTCATATAGAAGAGATCTGATCTTAGTCTAAATATTGGACATTGATCTGAATGTGATTCAGATGCAATGAGAAGATTATATTTATGGCTTTGATTTAATCAAGCATCTGTGGGAGGTCTCCGAGATCTGGATTTGAGATGTGATCTCAATATCCAAGTCACTATACGTGGAACGTACAATCGCTCTATCCTTATTTCCAAGCATCCATGGAGAAAACACATTATTCTTAAAAGAGTTCAAGAATAATTTCATTGTTGAAATTATATGTCAGTATTGAGCAAAAATAAATAATTAAATGTGATTTAATTATTATAAATAATGTGAATGTGATTCATATTATTTGAGCTCATGAGAATGGACATCTGAGATGATTAAATGTGATTTAATCATCAAGGATGTGAATAATGTGGATAACACTATCCATATTATTCATGGATATTATAAATGTGATTTATAATATGTTAGAGAGAGATAATTGTAATTTGTATTTACGAATTAATGGTTGATGTGAATTGGATTCACATTGAACAATTAATTGTAAATGTAATTTATATTTTATTTTGGATATGTGAATAAGATTCATATTCTTTTAATGGCATGATTGAAATTATCATAAAATAATATTGAATTATTTTGGTGAATAATTATGCAATAAAAATTATAGCATACATGGAATTATTGTTGCAGAATAATATTTCAACAAAATTGGAATGATAAAGCCTCCTTGCCATACAAAGGTGGACAACCAAGTTGAGCTCTCTCAAATTGGTGGTCGTCCATCTCATTTATGGAATGGGGCTCCATTCATTCTAATTAATTCCGTTCTTGGATGTGTGATTTATATTGAAATGTATTGATTGATTTTAATATATTTAATTTAATTAAAAGCCAACGAATTTGATGTTGGTAATTAAAACACAACAAGTTCATGACCAATGATTGAAAGCACAAATCAATCTCAACCACTAAATTTGTGAGGAAATGGATTGTGATCCATGAACATCCAAAATAGTATAAATCGAATGATAGCTCTAGCCTTTTATTTTATAACACATACAATGTGAAATACAACAAAATATCCATCTCTCTGATTTCTCATGGGTATCCCCTCTTTCTCAACAATGTCGTCGTCCACTTGTTGACCTAGAGATCATCGTATCCGCCACTTGTTGACCTAGAGATTCTTCCTCAGAAAGATGGGCAGAACCTTCAATCATAGCATCAGCAGGCTTAGAGGCCTCGGGTCTCTCAGCTTGTGCATTGAGCATCTCCTCCAATGCTTGCTGCCTTTGCCCCCATGTCTTGGACTATTGTCATCATAGCCGCTAATTGTCTAGACACATCTTGGTCTGCCATGATCCTGGGATAAGTCAAGGCCAAAGGTTAGGTCCTATAAGTCTTAGCATGATGTACATAAGGGACAATGACTTGTGAATGATATTGTAGTTAATTATTAAGATCAAAGGATCTTAATATAACCTTAGTTTCTGAATATCGCTCATAGTTGTTAATTGCTAAATAAATTACTGGAGTAACCAAGCTCTGATACCAATTTGTCGCGACCCCAATTCCAGGCAGTCGGATCCTCCCATAACCGGATCTGGTTACTCAGCAATAATTCATTCAGCAATCACAACTAACATTCAAAAACAGACTGCAAATAAAGTATATTCGGAAGAAAATATTTCAACACTTTTCTATTCACAAAATAAAGTCCAGATGATACATTATCCCACTATAATCATTTACATGTACATCAACTTGAAAGGAAAATACACAAAAGATTACTAACTACCTTACAAAAGTAAAGCTATTGTAGCGGGCTGGATGTCTGGTATGTAAGATGGATGGATTTTTAAAGTCCTTGCGATAGCTCATCGACACCTGTTGGGTTTTCCATAAATCATAGGATAAAAATTAGCGAATGCTAAGTAACGAAGAAGAGAAAAGCAAACAAATTGTGTAATTTTGCAAAACTTGTTATCACAAAAGTTTCATTCATTCTCATTAATTTAAGTCATATTCCTTTTCTATTCTACGCCAGGGATTAGTCCAGGGGAACCCCACCATTCTTGGGCTCTGAAGTTGTGGACCCTTCGGGATTGAAGATTGTGTTGATCTTGGTAAGCTTATGATGTCGCACGTCGTCTCAACCAATCCTCCAATACTACCCTGACAATTTCTTTTTCTTTAATTAAACAAGGTCTCAAACCCTCAGCCTGGAAAACAAATGAGTACACCGTCCTCGAGGACTCGGTTGCTTAAAACCTCAGGCTAACATTTAATCATATAACCTAGCGGCTTTACATACATATTATCGTAACCCAGCCGCTATTGAACCACCCGTACCTCCACATGGCACGACCACATCTTCCGTCCTTCAACCCGAAGATATTGGCTCCCGGTACCATGCGTTACAAAATATTCATTTCGTGCGCACTTATCATAACAGGGCAACCGTGTACCACCTAGGTAGGGAAACGCCAATACAGGTTCCTTCCGACAAACCTACAGGTTGCATGCCCGACCTGTAGTTCTACTCCAAGTCATCCTTATCGTGACACATGATCCTTTTCAGGATCCAACTCAAACCACATCAATTTCCATGATGTAACTCTTTTGTTAAGTCTTCGATTTGCATAATCAGAAATACTTAGTATAGACTCACATATATATTATTCATATGCATATATACTCGTATTTATGCCTGTTTTAACTCACAAACCCTAACTTTCAAAGCCACCGCATCGATTTGATGCTTAAACCTTATTTTAGTGGGAATCACAAAGCAACTGTTCAGACTTTATCAAAAATAGCTAAATTTAGGGTTCTTTATAGCACAAAACATAAAATCAAGAATTTCAATAATCTCGTTTGAAAACCCAACAACAAAAGGAAGGATTTCGTTACCTAGTCGAGCTCTCTATCGCGTATGTAGTGCTTTATCGTGTTTCGTTTTTTCAGAAAAGATGATTTAAGGCTCCTGAAACGATCGAATTTCATTTTTGTATAAAAAACGCTAAGAACGTGCGAAGAACGAACGAAGAACACGGAGAACGCGAAGAACACGAAGAACACGAAGAACGTCAAGACCATATTTTCTCTTGAAATTTCGGCAGAGCTTCCCCTTATACGGGGTGATATTTCTAGGAAAATTTCAGCAGAGTTTCTCCTTATATCGGGACATATTTCTCGGAAAATTTCGGTAGAGTTTCCCCTTATATCGGGACATATTTCAAAATAAAAATGAAAAGAGTTTCCTCTATAATATCAATCGTGAGGAAAAACAACAATAAAACTGAAAGAATATACTCAAATAACAAGAGATGAAGAATCGGTAGATACCACGCATCTTAGGTGAGTGAATGTGTAACGAATCACAGGGTTCACTGACGTGCATAGCCTCCCACACCTAAGTAGGGTATTACACAGATTTCTCCATCAAAATAACTATAAAAGCATAATTGAAAGAATAGAAACATAAGCGATGGAGAATCGGTAGACACCACGCATCTTAGAGGAGTGAATGTGTGACGAATCACAGGGTTCACTGACGTGCATAGCCTCCCGCACCTAAGTAGTGTGTTACACAGATTTCTCCTCGAGCCACAACAGAAAATGAATCGGAAAGAAAGATGAATCAAGAACAAAACTTGGAAGAAAAGAGGATGAATTGAAAGCGTAGCTTACGTAGTAAACTAAGAGAGGATCATACCTTCCTCCTCCTCGTTCTCCCGGCAGCGCTTCGCTAGCGCTCTTTCTCCGCCTCCCACTCCTCCTCCCGACCTCTCAACCCTAGCCTTTGGGTGGTGGTGGTAGTGGAAATCGTAGAGAATGAATGGGTAGGGGGTGTATTTATAGGCTCTAGAAACCCACTAATCATGGTTAGAAAACCATGGTTTAGACCTTAATCATGGTTTAGCGACCCATAGTTTTGGCACATGGTTTTGGCCAAATCCTATCTCAAGCTTGGGGCTTAAGTTAGAACATTCCAGATGATTCTAGATTCGCTAATGACACTTAGTTAACACTAATCATGATTAACTTTCACTAATCACGATTTAACTTTCGCGGCTTACACTTATCTTTTGCTAACTATTGATTATTGTTTGCTAATGATTATTAGTAGTTTTCAATCCGTCATTAGTTTCTTTAATCACACTTAATTAGTCTTAATGACAGACATTATGGGTTAATGACTTCTTAACCCTTCTTACTTCTCTTTCTTCCGAAAATCATAACAAATCGAAACGAAGTTCGATTCACACGAAACAAATTCCGTTGGTTTTCTCTTGATGAGTCAGATCTTATGATATAGGATCTGAGGGATGCCAAGTTCATGGCTTTACACGTTTCATCAACCCGCTCGCAAGTGTCTCCTCCATTGGATCGAACTTGAGACATGAGGTCTCTTCCTTTAGAGACTCGATCGCAACCGCGCTTCAATAGGTGACCATAATACCTATTAGTGGTTTCGATGAAACAATCTGAGAAGTGTTATTGGATCTTGTGGTTTCATCGTTTTATTTTTTTAAATTCCTACCCCGATAAACTAGTACGACTAGTCACTCTCGATCGCATATGATGCGATCTCCACGTTTTCGTGATGCGCTTATGGATTTTCCAATATCCTTCAGTTTCTGAATACCCGTGCATCCTACATACTAGAAGACTATGATTAAATCCGAAGTTTTGATTTTATTTGAACTGTCTACTTCAGGATTTTATCATTAAGTTCTCGTTCGATCATTGGGAATGAACACCGATCATATGCTTTCCGCAAACATATATCATACCTTCAAATCATGTTTTGTTTCCAAAACAAGATAACCAACGTTGGAATTTGATTAATCCCAATATCTTATGGGTGAGCTCATGTCTTTCGGTTCAGTAGTGAACCCGTATGATCCCTTTGAGAGATCGTATTACTGGTACACCCTCATTTGCAGAATAGCTCGCCGATGTATAGACCTTGATTTGATCATCAACATAATGCTCCACCAAATATACATACTTAGACAAATATAAATACGTCTATCTCTGGTAAGAGGATGTGTGCCAATACGTGACAACATATGGAATACATCTTAGTTATTTCATCTCGTCATAGGTCACCTGTTTGACCTAACTCGTCCATACCTCTGAATCACTATTACTATATAAAGTACCTACATAAAGAAGTCGGCCGGATGTTAGCTTTCAGAGCAAGGATTGCCATCTCCTTCTCATGTTAGATATCCCTTCTTGATAATCACTTGACAGTGTGGTTAAGTCCTCAATCTAACTATTTAAATATTCAACTCTATACCAACCTCTATGATACAACCTTTGGATCAACAATTGTATGATATCAAGATGACCATGATGCATAACTTTAATTTTAATAAGGGACCTATCGTCCAAATTAGTTATTCTTCATTTCAGTAATGAATGATCTGCGATAACTTTTATTGCATAATGGCTCGTTGTGGGCTCACATGTCCAACAAGCTTTCGACTTAGGTCCCTTTGGCTAGCCCTATCCATCGTGAGAGGGAACCTGCTCTGGTTATCATTTGTAACATCTCGTGCGCAGGACCTCGATCCGTTATCGAGGAAAACTGACCATGGCAACGTACTGGGTTCGAGCACAGATGGGCATGTTGACAATCACCCAAAATGCTTAAAGCCCTAGTTGTCAAGCAGTAATCTCCATCACTTTATAGCCCACTCACACTTTGTGAGTTTCCGATGCAGGACTATGTTTGGAGGTTGGGGTATTAAAATTCCTTATTTATATTCACAACATCATCGTTGTCACATGGCTCATCACTTATTCTCAATGATAGTGACGGATGCACGTTCCATGAGCCTTTTCCTCCCATCTTTTTGTAGTGGTGGCTCCACCTCTCAAGTAGTCATTTTCACTATTAGAGGGAACCCACTATAATACTGTTTGTAACATCTCGGGCTTACATCCTCGGTATGTTATCGAGGAAAACTGACTTTAACAACTTATTGGGTTCGGGCCCAAACAGACCTGTTGACAACCACTCAAAATGCTTAAGCTCAAATTATCAGATAGTGGTCCTCACCGCTTATAACATACACCCACTCTTTCTGAATTTCTAATGTGGAACTATGTTTAGGATCAGAGTGTTACATAAACGAGGACATTAATGATGTTAATCCGAGCAACGAAAGCCATAACTCACACCTTCTTTGACTTCATACACTCGAAGAATACGTGCATAGCATCTCTAATCGCATCTATGCAACACACGCATGCAGAATAAGCATCGCAAACAATTGTAGCTCACACGATCGACACATGTCATTATTATCCTTCTTCATTTGCGATAGGCATATACTTTAACTTCAACTGTGATCTTCCACTCCTGAAGCTGTTTGCAATCCAAATTGCAACATCTAGGATAAAAAACAACTGTACCGCGTAGTTATTTACCCATTCATCAAAAATCTGCCATCATACAATGACCAATTAATACTCCCATGAGAGAGTGAATCACAGCATGCTACAAAAAATTAACAAAGGTACCATCTCGTTCATCCTTCGGTTTGAGAGATCTGCCCCCTCCTGAATGAAGGCATACATGTATCACCAACACAAATTAATATCAACAACCCCTTACCTCCTAATCTGAATCCATATCAAGCGTAAGGAGGAATCACACACAGTGACCCCTCCTTCATCCAATCATGACGCTAAAATGGAAAAACACAACCATCAGCCAGAATCAAGCATAAGGATGCCATAGCATTTGCCAGCATGGAGTAAACAGCTCTCCAAAAAGTCAAAGATGAAATCATAGGCCTCACAATTCCAATAAAATTCAGTAAAGATCCCATAAGTCTTCCTCATGAGAAGCAATACAAGAGCAAGTTGTTACCCACATATAACAAATCCATTGGACAAGAGGGCCAAATTCATCTCCTTTAAGCTAAGGATCCTAAGCCCTCCATCATTCTTATATACAACTCAGCGAGCTCCGTACAGATTATCAAAAGAATCCTGCCATCATAGATACGAGCATGTTTATAATATCAATCGGAAGAATCCTGAATGGAGGGAGAAACACATTGATAGAAGATAGGACAGATTTGAGCAATGCCAATCTTCCACCATTGAACAAGAATGGGATTAATACCATGCGGTTCCTCGAGGAAGAACAATGGACATCAGATGCGTTAGACGTCGAGATTGTCTGGATAGAAGTCTCCACTGTGTTGCTCACATCCGATGGAACTTCCAATGTGTTCTAAATAGGAGAGAGCTTTATCCCTCCCTACTCATCAGGGGTAGTAGGCGGGCCACGCCGCTTTTGTTGGCTTTAGAGCAGCAGAACTAGATATCTGGGGGGTGGACTTGGAGAGAAAGAAGCTGACATTGGACTAGAGATCGAGTAAAAAGGATTCAAACAACTTCTTTATCTTGAATTGATAATAAAGAAATGGGGACTGGGTTTTTACTGCATCCAGTAATTGCACTCAGGTCAGAGGGTAATTTTGAAAAGTCCACAGACCAAGATGAACGAGTAAAAAATTGATTTCTCGCCAAATTAGTTTTCACTGAATGTGTTTCCGACATTTTAAAAGGATCATCAAGTTCAAAATCGTTGGAGTGCTTATATATCTTCTTACGATTTTGGATAGGGTGAAGAATAAGTATCTGAAATTTATCAAGCGAAACGAGCTTTTGTGTTTACTGAAGTTGTACGTGAACCATGGGTGGACCCACTCATTGAGTATGGGGGCACGTGCCCCCCTTTTACTTCTCAAATTCATTGTATTTTTGTATCATTAAAAATTTTAAAAAATTGACATTATGTGGTTGTGCCCTCATCATCGGAAAATTATGAATATGAAACCCACACGTGACTTCCGTGCCCCCCATCGTTCGAGAATTTAGAATTGGAATTTAGAATTGGAACCGTGCCCTCAATACCTCCTCCGTGCACTCCAGTCCCTCCCCCGGATTCCAGACCCTAGCTCGCACATTCTCTCTAGGTCGATGCTCTTTACCGAGCCCCCTCCCACGCAGTGATGCCGCATCCCAGCACTTCGCCTTCCCCTCGAGTCCCCGACATGCTATGGCAAGAACTGAAACATGTCTCTACACCGGATACCTCCGACCCTCTCACAGTCCTGCCTCTCTCTCTCTCTCCAGACTCGGATGTACCACGACACGGAGTAGGAGATGTCCTGGCACTCCAGGTTCCCTTTTAACCTCACAGTCACGCACTTCAAGTCTTCAACTCCAATGCATGTAACAGTAATACAATATCTTCGTACTTCGTATGCATATATGTGTATGTATGAGCAAACAAACATCAATTTACTAATTGGGTAATGCAATTGGAAGCAATTTTTTTTCAATCCGTACTTTATTATCGTAGCTACAAAATCTCGGTACTTCGTAGACATATATGTATATGTTTGAGCAAAACAAACATCAATTTACCAATTGGGTAATGCAATTGGAAGCAATTTTTTTTATCAATTCGTACTTTAATGTTGTAGCTGTTACTTGGGTGTTTTAAAATTGTTTAATTGACCATAATTGTACCTATTTCATGGCATATTTGGATATTTTCTATGAATTGAAAGCATGATTTTCAAATTATGATTTTAGAAAAGAAGAAGTTAAGTATCAGACATCTTATCTCCCATCACTACCATAAATTTTGTGTTTTTATCAGTTGTGCCCATCTGAGATATTGCAATATCAGTTATGTCCTCCATTTTTGGAATATTAGTTGTGTCCTATCTTCTTCCAAAATTCACAGTTTTGCCCTTTATAATATCAGTTATGCCCATACTTTACCTTAACGGAAGACCAGAATTGTGAATTTTGTAAGAAGATAGGGGCACAATTGATATTCCAAAAAAGATAGAGGTATAACTGATATTGCAACATCTCAGAGGAACTCAACTGATAAAAATCGTAAATTTTTATATGCAAAATACATCTTTATATGCCTCTATACATATGTATATTTATATTGATTTATTTTTTCTTGTAATATTATTTAGGGATTTTTACACCCATAATCCTGAGTAATTTCGTAATAATATTCATAACCCCGATGATCGCAAATTACGCTTAAAACCCTGAATAATTGTACCATCTTACATCAGTAACATTTCATTACTTTACTTCATTAACTCAATAAGATGATTGAGTTAATCTAACCTATCAAGGATCTAACGACTGGAATTAACCTAAATAAAAACAAAGTATCCCACCATTTTCTCTCTCTTGAGTCAGCACTTGCAACCAATGTGGGAGCTTTGACGGGAGAGTTTGCGGAGGTGGGGCTGGAGGGAGCTTGCAGGGAGAGGGTAGTTGCTTGCAGAGGTTCAATCCGTGGGGGGTGAGGGGGGGCTTGCAGAGGTCGAACGGTGACAGGGGAGGGGCTTGCAGAGGAGGGGGGGCTTGTAGAGGCTCGACGGGGGACTTGAGGGACTTGCTGAGGAGGTGGTGACGCAGAAGGGGTTGCAGAGGGCTTGGAGGTCGACGCGGGAGGGGTTGCAGAGGGCTTGGAGGTCGACGCGCGAGGGCTTGCAGAGGATGACATCGACGGGGGGTGGGGGGCTTGCAGAGGTTCGACCGGGGGGACTTGCAGAGGAGGTGGCGACCGGGGGGGAGGCAGGCGGCGGCTTGCAGAGGAGGTCGACGCGACGGGGGATGTGGGGGGCCTTGCAGAGGTTCGATCCCCCCGGGGGGTGCAACGAGGAGGCGGCAACCGAGCAGCTTGCAGATGAAGTCGACGCGCGATGGGGGATGTGGGGGTCCCTTGCAGAGGTTCGATCCCCGCCGGGAGGGGGTGGAGAGGAGGCAGCCGGGCGGCATGCAGAGGAGGTCGACCGAGGGATGTAGGGTGCATTGCACAGGTCGACGACGACAATGGTTTGCAGAGGGTTCTATCGGGGGATCCCCACGAGGGTTTGCAGAGGGTTCGACCAGGGGGTGAGGCTACAGAGGTCGACGACGACGATGGAGGCTCTTGCGGGAGGCCTCTTGCGCGCGAGGAGGTCGCCTCACTTTGATGATAACAGTCGCCTGCCACTTCAAAGTAACGGAGAGAGAACACAATGGCATGATTTGCAAATAAAAATGACTATAGGCAACTATGTCTTTTTGTAGCTGAAACCGTCCAATATCTCAAACGGAACATAACATAGGGTTATGTCATGTAAGAGTTAAGCACTACTCGGAGTTTCCCATGTAATTCACGATTATGTAGAGTTGTGAATGTTATTACGAAAATACTCCGGATTATGAGTGTAAAAATCTCTATTATTTATTTATCATTTATCGTCTTGCCCTTCCTAACCATTAATCCTGGATGTGCTACTGTAATATCCAACCTGATTCTCATTAGAAGAGTGAGTGTTGTTTGCGTCAAACTCAAGCGTGACTGACTCCATTATCAAAGGCGACATTGGATTGTTGGTCTTCCGAGGCAAGCGCTGATATTTCAAAATATTAGAATCTTTTGATGAAGCATTTTTGGAATCTATCTTCATTTCAGCAATATCAGAATTTTTCTCTAAGGGATTAACTTAATCGTTTCCCTTCCCACCCGCTCACGTGAATCCGGAGATGTTGAATCCGAGGGATCTTGATCTTATAAGGTAATCGAAGGTTTCGGTTTACCATAATATTTGTTCATCAACCCAGGAGGAGGATTTTGATAGTCTAGTCAACCAGATAGTAGCCCGTTGGTTTTGACGAGAACTTATTCACTGACCAATGGCTCCAATCGGGGACTGCATTTGTAGGCACAATCTTGAGATTTTTAGCACGCAAGGCCTTGCGTTTCTTGAAGCTGCGAAAACCCATCGCGGGAATGGAGATAGAGAGCTATATCGCTCCAGGACCATCGCGAGAATGGAGAAACAACGTAATTCTCTCCTTGACCCTATAAACTTGCTAACCTTTACTCTATAAACCATGCGGTTAACTCCTATATATTTAACCGTTAAAAATATCTGGATTCCATTTAAAAAAGTGGATAATGTTCTTTTTTTTGTATCAAATTTACAAAAGATGTCCTCTTTCACCATCCCCTCACATCTCCATCTCCTCAACCTCCATTGACCATCCCAAATACCACCGCCTCCTTGCATCGCTCGATCTCCGGCCCCTCCCCTCACACTGCCCAATCTTCGTCGCAATCTTTCTTATGAAAATCAACCCAAGATTTCTTTCTTCTGATTAGACCTCGGTGATCTCTCTTAAACAAGAGTTACAGATCCAGTGATTCGCTCCCAACCAGAATTGTTAAAAGAAAGAAACCAGACATATAGTTCTCTTGGAAAACACCAATGGAATACTCTGAATTCAAAAAAGATCGATAATACAAGAGGATGAGAATAAATCAAAGATGAAGAAGAGAATAGGGGAATAAATTAAGGGATTTTTACACCCATAATCCTGAGTAATTTCACAATAACATTCATGACCCTGCATAATCGCGAATTACATGGGAAACCCTGAGTAGTGCTTAACTCTTACATGACATAATCCTGTGTTATGTTCCGCTTGAGATGGTCGTTATATTTGACGGTTTCTGTTAAAAAAAGACAAAATTACATGGGAAACCCTGAGGAGTGGGCTTCATGCGCGCATAGAGCGGGCGGGGACAGGGTGCTTCGGGGGTCGGGCCTTCAGGAGGGCTTGCAAGCGCCGGGTGGTGGGGCTCCTATTGTCCGTCGGGGAGGGGGAGGGAGGTGGGTTGCAGCCGGGGGGGGGGGGTGCCTGCGTCGCGGTAGGGGGGTGGGGGGGCTCTACGTCGGCGTGGGGGACCGGGGGGCGGCTCTGCGTCCGGGGGGGGGGGGGCTCTTCGTCGGGGCGGGGGACTTCGGGTCCGTTGATTGACAGGTGGCTGCTCTGTCTGTCGTAGGAGACATGGGGCGCGACTACAGGTCGGTTGACGTGGGGGGAGGTCGGATTGCCACCGGCGGGTTGGGGGGGCTTCGGGTCCATTGATAGGTTGGTGCTCTGTTTGGTTGATGCGGGGGGAGGTCAGATTGCCACCGGGGGGAGGGGTCGGTCCGATGGAAGGTCGTATCCCGATATATCGGCGATATATCGGCGATATATCGATATCGACATGGGACCGATATCAAAATCGATATATCCGATTTCAGGCATTTTCTTCAGAAAGATTCCTAGATATAGCGATATATCGATATCGACACGATATCGATATCGATATGTCCTTCCACTCGGTCGGGGCGGGGGAGGGAGGTGGGTTGCCGTTGCCACCGGGGGGTGGGGGGCTCTGTAGGTCGGTCGGTCGGGGCGGGGGAGGGAGGTGGGTTGCCCACGACGGGCTTCAGAGTGGGTGGCTGCAGGCTGAGGAATGGAGGAGGAAGAAGGGGAAGGCTTTTTAATTTTTTTTTGAAAATTTAACAGCCTTTGGATAGGTTAAGGGTTGGATTAAGCCAATAGTATGGTTGGGTTAAGGACAAAACTAACGGAGGGTCATGAGTGTGAGACTGATGAATCTCGTATTCATCATGCTAAAATTGGTCATTTAGGCTCTGTTCCCCATCATTCACTTGAAGTTAATCATTAATAGAGCATTATTAGCATTCATACATGTGTGAATAATATTTGCATTTCATCATGCATAATTGCATTTAAAATCCCAAGTGTAAATTAGCCCAAAAAGCCGCTAACTTCTCATTTTTTAATTAATTCATAAAACTCCGATTAATCCCAAACTACCTCCATTGTGTAGATATTACTAACCTTATTAAATAAAAAATACAAAAAAATACTAACCCCAACAAGTGTCAAATAATCCCAAAGTCAAATTTCACATCTGACAGACTAAAACGAGCATATCTCCCACATACAATGTCCGATTTTAGTCTACTACTTTTAAAGTGCTCCATTTTTAAATACCTTCAAAACAAGACCAATTTCGTAAAATTCGGAGCTCATTTGTGAAAGTTGGGTTTTGGGCCTCTTTTGCACATTTTAACTTTTTGCTATTTTTGACCTGAGTTTTTATGTACTTAATTAACCCTTTTAATTTTATTTCTTTTTCATTTGTGTTATTTGATGAAAGTTTTATTAAGCGACACAAAATTCCAAATCCAGATCAAAACTGAGATCAAAGAAACTGACCTAGTTCAAGTGTCCGTTGTCGATCTTTACAAAAGTTGTGTGATTCTGACTTCTATTTTATTTTCCTATTTTCTTATCTATTAAAAAAATAGATTAATGTGTAATTAATTTTTAATATTTTATCGTATTTTTTCTATAATTTTTATTCCCTCTAAAACCACCAAAAAAATACAAAATCCCAAAAAGTCAGTTTTCTATACACATGGAGAGCCACCAAAAATACCACTTTACGCAGGTGACCTCTTTTGCTCTCGAATCCTTCATGAAAGTTGTAGATCTCGACGAGACGAATAACTTCGTGAAGAAAATTTTTCAATCCGAGGTCTCCTGTTATTTCTTTTCTATTTTTCTTTGCCTTTAAATTTTGAAATTTTTTTGGGGCGCCACGTGGCAGCCCCTGGGCGTGCCACGTGGCCCCCCACTTTCTTCACTCCACACCCCGCCCCCCTTGCCGTTATCTCCCTTCCCCCATCCATGAACCGCCGGCCACCTCGCCATGCACGCTTAACGTCCGCCACTCCACCTCCTCGCGGCCGTTGCGTACCCCAGTAACGCCCTCGGCCGGCTCCCTATAAAAGCTCACCGCCACCCCACCTTCTCGGGCATCCGCCATCATCGGGAGCTCAGGAGCTCGGCCGGTGACAGTGGCGTGAAGCTCCTGCACCGCGGCGTGATCCACGGATACCCATCCCGTGTTGCTGCTCAACCTTTGACCAGCCAAGCCTTGAGGAGCTTCGCCGTTCCTCTGAGGCGACCACCGGGAGAGAGCTCCGCTCCTCAGTCCGCAGGCGACTCCATCTCCATCAACATCCTTGGAGCTCGAAGCTCCACCGCCCACCAGCTCCTCCGCGCATAACGGAGCCCAGCTCCGCCGTCAACCGCTCCGCAGCAGCTCGGCCGTGTGTCGGCCGAGCTCCGCTCGCCCCCGAAACTCCGCCGACCCTCAGCTCTGCTCCGCCTCCATTCGCCAGAACCGTTGCTCCTCGCTGTTGAACACGGATTTGCAGAGGTCGTGTTGACTCACAAGGCAAATCAACAGTCGATGATTTGACCTCCAACGAAATCCGAGATTCAAACAAGAATTAACCCACGACAAATATATCAGGCAATGAAAGTAAATGTGCGGAGTTAAAATTTATTATAACTCTACAACAAGATGTGTATAGTGCAAGTATGTGTAGAGGTCGAACACAGGGAGCAGACAGGTAGAACGGGGTACTAAGGCACCAAAATGTGTGTGAAGGTGATCAGTGTCTACTAAGCTATTTTTTTGTGGGTTTTTAATTTTATATTTTTTATTTAATTTTTAATTTTCTATTTTTGCATTTTGATTTTTTTAATTTTCTGATTTTATATTTTCTTTTTATATTTTATTTTTTATATTTTCTTTTTTAATAATAGAATATTTAAACTATGTAATAAAATGGGTGCTACAATATTTATAAAAATATGCTAAAATAGTCGAAAATTCAGAAATAAAATCTTCTTGGTATTTTTATACTTTTCTACTGTTTTTGTGATTTTTGGGTATTTTTCAAGATGTTTTTGATATTTCTAAAGGGCTAAATAAAGAAAACAGTGAATCAAAGTTGCTGGCCGAAATTAAATTGAGGATGAAAAATAGTAAACAATGTCAAAAATTCCTCAAATTAATTTTCCATAAAAGAGAATAAAATAGAGAAACTACAGGAACTGAGTTTATATTTTTAGGATTTTTTAGATTTTTAGGAAGGTTTTTGGGCTTTTCTAATTTTTAGGAGTTTTGTTTTGTATTTTTTAATGATTTTTAGACTGGAGTTAGAACACAATAAGATAAGCAAAATATATTTTTATGGGATTTTTCTGGAGTGTTTTTATATTTTTTATGAATTTTATAAGCTAGACAATGCTGAAAATGGCTATTTTTGATTTTTAATAAATATAAAAATGCAATAATTATGAAAAATAAAAATATGGTGATAAACTACACTACAACAGGAGCTTAATATGATTTTTGGAGATTTTTTTGGGTTTTATAGATGCATGCATAAAATACAAGCAACAAAAAGAAAAACCATGTTCGTAGGGGCGTTTTTGTAAATATTAGCAAGTTATAGGGCCCCAATGCAATTTGTCCGCAAAATTTATAACTAAGGTAATTATTTGCTGGACCAAATATTCAATGCAAAAGATACGAGACTATCCCCGCAAAATCCCCAGGAAGCACGTGCAAGAGCACGCGCGCCTGGGGAGGGCGGACTTGCAATAAACCAAAATTGCGAGGATCTGAAATGCAATTAGTACAAACTTCTCAAACTGCAGCTGAAATGTTTTAGGATTAAAAGTAACTAAATTAAAACACCGGGGGGTCCCTACAAAAATCACCAAGGCCACGTGCGACGCACGCGACCTAGCGGGGGCGGATCTGCAATACTATAGAAGTTCGGGACCTGTTCGCAAAATCTTACAAAACTATAAATAGGCAGATGAAAGATTAGGCAGTTGATTTAAATCACCAAAAACTCCCGGGCTGATGACGCAAAATGCCCAGGATATAGCGTGATCCGACGGTCGGTCCTTGTCACTTATACACGTGTCACGCGGGTACGCGCCGATGCCGGTTCGCCAAGGAACGGTTGGGATTAGATCCCAGCCGTGGATCTGACGACAGAGGGGCGAATGATCGGGCGGCTGTCACTTTGCCTGGGGGTCCTCGAAGATCAAACGGCGGCGGGGAGGTCAGGACGAACAGCTCAAGAACTCGGAAGATCCGAGTTTCAAGCCGCTCGCCTGATCCAACCCAGCCCTCTGGAAGCGCGGAGAGGGCGCCCCAATGCTCCTGCGGTGGTTCCTAAAGTCCTGATGGCGGGACGGACGGCTGGCAACCACTTGGGCATCCTTGCGACGCCAATGTTGAAGACGAGCTCCAGGTGGTCCAGCGAGCCTCAAAATCCACCTCCAGATGTCCGGTTCGTGCCTGGAACTGCAAAAAAAATCAAGGGTGGTTCGCGGGCAAACTGCCGCGACCACCCGTGGGTGACTGGCGGTGGAGAGTGGGAAGGAGAAGACGGAGCTCGCCGGAGCTAACTCCGTCGAGATGGTGGCGGCAAAAAAAAGGGATGGGTCGTCGGCGAAATGGATAGGTGGAACAGGAGATTTAAGCTACTAGAAACGACAAAATGCCAGAAAAACACAATAAAAACGCAAGAGAAATAGCGAAAAATGGACCTCAAACCCGGTAAGGCAAGGTTGGACCTCGACGGCGGCTACGCCGGAGGTGGATGGATGGAACGCTCCTCGACCTTGCCTAGCGCCGCTCCACTTGGCCGGAGGCTTGGCTGTCACCCTCGCCGGTCCAGGGCGCAAGTCAGAGGGGGAGAAGCTTGGTCAAAAGAGGTTCAAGGGAAGAAGGAAAGTGAAGGGGGTTGTTTTGAATGTGATCATGGAGGCGTGAAGAACGAGGTGTAGCTCGCGAATCGATGGTCAAAAGACCCATCTAAGCCTTAGGCGTGTAAGATTAATAGTAGGGCTACCAATCTCGTGAAGAAATCGACCTGATTCGGTGAAAGGGGCGGTCTACAAAAATCCGCGAAAATCAAGAAAACTCTTGTTCTGACACAGCCCAGGTGTTGGGCAGAGAGTTGACCGAGGTCAACTCTCCTAGCCCCCTGGTTGGTCCACGTGGACCAACCAGGAAAAACCTGGAGAAAAAGATTTCTAAAATCTATAAAAAATAGATAACGATTTTATTGAATTTTAATTTTAAAATGAAAAATGTTTATTTTTTTATAAATTATTTTATTATGATTTTTAATTATTTTTATGAGGTTTATTTTTCCAAGTTACCTTTTTAGCCTTATATAGGTATGTTACCTATGTATTTTAGTATTTTATTTTTATTTTGTAAATTTTATTTCTATTATTTTCATTTATTATTTTCTAAAATTATAAAATACTTTTATATATACAAAGATATTTTTATTTCATTTTATTGATGTATTATGTACATTAAATAAAATATAAGTATAAAAAGTATAGGTATACATATAGGTAGGGTACCTATATATCCTATTTACAAGTATTTTTATTTTAAGTTTTATTTGGGTTTTTATTTTGATTTTAATGCTCATATATCTTATAAGCAATATTTACAACATTATAAAAATATAAAAATACAAAAATAATAAATAAATAATAAATTGAATATTTTATTCGGTACACTGTACAATGTGGGTCCAAAACTCAACTTTCAAACCGTAGCTCCACCAAATGCGAAACCACCACCATTAAATAGCTTATTTTCTTCTATATACAATTAAAGATGAGTATGCTGCATTTGGAGTTTTCATTTGTGAGATACGGGTCTGGGAAGTTGGGATTCTAGATTTTTATTCAGACCATAACTTTTTATCTGTACATTATTTTTCAGTGAAATCAATTTTGTATTTTTCTTTATTTAATTATCTACAACTTTTATGTACAAAGTTTTCTTATTTGATGTATAAAAAGTGGAACCAAAAATAGGTCCCAAAATGAATAAAGAATGAATAGAAGGTATAGGTATTTTATCTGTATTTTGGCCCTTATCTCCCCCTACTTTATTCCTTGTCGACCTATTCATCAAGATGCCTAGGTCTCGGGGTTTCGGGTCATAAAATATTTACAATATTTTATTCTTTTTCTTTTCTTTTCTTTATTCTATAATTTTGGCTTTAAAAACCACAATTTATACAATATTTACACACATATACATAAATGCTAAAATGCATGAATAAAGCCTATTTACACGCATTTACTAGGGTTTTTAAGGCCAAAATGATAGAATAAAGATGATGAAACGTAGATTCATCACTCGCCCAGCCGCTCGGCCGCGTCATCACCTCGCGGCCACCACCCTCCGCCGCTTGGCCGTGTGTCGGCCGAGCTCCCGCTCGCCCATCGCCACCATCTTCCACGCGAGCCCTTCGACGCGCCTCAACCACCGCGCGGCACCTCCGCCTCGCAGCCCGCACAGTCCCTTCGCTCGGCCACCGCCCTCCGCGTCACCGTCACCGCTCGGCCGAGCTTTGCCGCATGCTCCAACCACCGTCGGATCTAGGGACGAGTCCCTTGATCTGACGACTTTTAGGTCGCCACGTCAGAGCCCCCAGACCACCAGGCTCAGCCTTCCCGAGCCTAGGCCCAAGCCTAGAGGCTCGGGCACTTTGAACCTCGCCCTCCCACCGAGCCTCAGCCCTGGGTCGAACCACAGGCTCGGGATCTCCGAGCCTCCGCCTCGCGTCCGACCTCCAGGCGCATGTGCAACGCACGTGCGTGGCTGGGAAAATTGTACTCAAGCCCCTGACACTTTTAGAATTTACAGAAATACCCCCGCCATGGGAAAAGTACAAAAGGGCCCTTCAGATTTCTATTAATTACAGATAAGTCCTCCTAGGGACCTCTTTGCAAAGAAAACTTTAATTTATTTATATTTTAGTCCCTGAAACTCCATTTTAGCATATCTTTTTCATACGGACTCCGATTTTAGCGTATAATATGTTGTTTCAAAGCTAATTTCGTACTCTATCACTTAGCATAGTTTGTGATCAGATCCGAGGGTGTTTATTATCAATTGTTATTTGAGGATCGTCATTGACTTTTGCAGGCTGATTTTTGACATATTGATGCTTGGGATCTTGATGATGTTATTTACAGGAATTCGGACGAGTATCTTTATCTGATTAAGCCTTCATTGATTATTCTTAATAATTTAGATTTCACAGGGGATTATCGCAGCTCAATTCCTATAAGATTATGGTCAAACATTCTAGGAATTAGATCAAAGACATTCAGAGGATGGATATCTTGCTTCAATTATTCTAAGTATCAACTTATTAACATGAAGCATTGACTCAAATGTATTTTAATTTGTGATAAATTTTGATGAAGTTATTGATCATATTATTTGAGAATTAGATACGTTTCAAATCACAGATCCGGAGCATAAATTCTGTTTAATCTCCTTGCATCGCATCTCCATTATTGCATTGTATATTTCATCATCACAGAAATTAACCGAGCATTAATTAATTATTTAATTTAAGACCGCGCAACTAAGAATCACCGTTCCCTATGTTCGACCTTGGTAAACTTGCCAAGTTAAAATTATTCCGCAACATTCAAAGATTGTGGTTTTTGATCGACCGAAATTCACTTCTTGTACTACAATTCACGATTAATAAAGAGGTGAATTTCGCGTTCATCAGAGACGGAGTGACTACTCAGGGTTTCCCGTGTAATTCGCGATTATGCAGGGTCATGAATGTTATTGCGAAATTACTCAAGGTTATGGGTGTAAAAATCCCTAAAATAATTCAGAATAAAGAAAAAAACTAAAGTTGAGAGAAAAAGGGAAAGAAGTAGAATATGAAAAGAGAAAAAGGAAAGAATCAGGGCTCCTTCGTCGTGCTCGGCTCCAAGTAGTGCTCTGATAATCTGTAGGTGTTCCTCTTTGGCGGGTTAGTGTTTTTGAGATCAAAAGTGATTGACTTTGAGCTCATGATGAACAAGCTGCTTTGAAATGCTTACGCCATGGATATTGGTTAGGCTCCAGGGTGGTTTCCTGTAACATCCGGATTCTAACAAACCCGAACTTGACCCGAATAAGATTCGAATAACCCAATAAAGTTATCTGAAAATATTAGATAACCTAAAACGATCAATTGATCGTGAATCAAAAGTCGTTCGGGCGAAATCGACCGAAAATCGGTCGCATCGCAATGCGTGCCGCAGAAAAGCCGCGACGCAAATTCGGAAACCGCAAAACAAAACAAGACCGACATTAGATCCAATTCGACGATATAAGACCAACGGAATCGACCGTTCGTCAATCGGAGGTCATTTGATATTTTAAATCACAAAATTTAACCCTAAACCGAAACCGTATCCGAAAATTTCGGGTATTCAAAACCCGATCGGAAGTATATCAATATTATACTCATTTTGACCGTCATTTTGAGATGATCGAAACGAGATGTTTTGCGTCAAAATCTGACATCTGGGGCGTGAATACGGTCAGCTTTGAGTTTTTCAAACAAAGAAAGAGTTTTGTTTTTAAAAAAATAATGCAGACAGACAGTCTGCTCGGATATAGAAATTAAAAAAACATTTTCAGTATAACCAGCTGGACTATTTTCTAGCCCACTTGGACCCCAAATACTTCCACCTGGCCATACCTAAGACCTCATCATATTCTATATATAGGCACACAAAATAAGCTCCTTGGAGGTCTCGTTTCTTTTTTTCTCCCCACCGAACCCTCCTTTCTTCCTTGCAAAGATTTCGGTCCAACAACTTGTAAAGACTTAGTTGCTGCTCCAAAAAGCCATTTGGAACTGCTCATTGTTCTTGTTGTGGAGTAGCTCTTGCTACTGCTGAAGCTTCTTCAAAGAATCTTATGCATGCTACAAATTGGAGCTTAAATTGGGTCTCAAAACTTGGATTTAAGGTACAATCCCTAGCCATCTCCTTTGCTGCCATGCATGCACATTATCCTTGATTTTTGTACAATCTCCCCCTCTCTATTTGCCTTCATGCATTTAGTTTTACACAAATTACAGCTTGATCTTTGGTATATGAGAAAGGAAAGTATCAATAATCCTTTTTGACCAAAGTGCTTAATCTAGATCCTCTTGATGTTCTTTATCTACAGCTCTTTATTAACTCCTGTATCATTTAGGTTCCTTTACCATTATAAGAAGTCATTACACTACCTTCGAATTTTACTAGGGACATTCTGCTCATCAATATTTCTGTTTGGGGTAAGTCAATTATAATTAAAATAGAGCATCTTTTCATGTGATATATATATTTGTCATGAGAACACACACAGTACAGAGAATAATAAGGAATGTAGGAACATTTACTGTGGATTTCATCTATTGCCAGAATATAGAGATACAAAGATTCCTTATTTTATTATGATTATTTGGTGCTGGGGTTTGAATTGGCTTAAATAATTATGATCTATGATATAACGCAAATTTTCCCTGGACTTGAGAGTTATAATAAGTCATTGTAATAGTTGAAAAAAATTACGATCCTATCCCTCTCTTATTGCTGCCATACATGTTCTTACATGTTCTCACGATTTGATTTTCACTATTGTTATATAAATATATTTTACTCTTTACTTTCCAGAATGCCTATTAAATGTTATTATGGAATTGAATAATTAAGATATACTTTCTTCTTGGAATTATTAGATATCATATGAGGTTCAATCTTTGGGATTTGCATGTCTCAAAAAGGCACATTTGTTAAAGTTATACCGTTGTCAATTGATAATAGTTTTGATATTTGGTGTAATTATCCTATAGATTGGGTTGTACAACATGTAAACCCAAAATCAAAGTTGGTATCGATCTATCCAAGTGGGTTAGAGACTTCTATCTTGTAAATTGTGGTTATGGTACTTTCTAAAATCACAAGTGAAAAATAAATATATATATTTTCAGAACTATGCTCATAGATTTAAATAAATCTAATTGTGACCTTGTACCATCAAATGCTTCAATTCCATAGCCTAAATTACCCATTTCTTATGTGAGATCCTTATTAATTTACTTCCTAGGCAGATGGTATAAAGTTGGATAAACAGCTCAGGAGATTTAACCTACATATAAATACATATATATAGAGAAAATATTTAAGAACTTTTTATAAAGAAATATTGCAATATTATCTAATTACAATATTCCCTATGCAGTGCATATGGATATGATTATCTTTTTCCACGAATTATAACCAACCATATGAAGTCTTATATTTATTACTTGTGAGGAAGACAGATTTTGTTTATACTCTGTTAAATATTGACTTCAAAAAAAAGGTGTATTTAAGATATAATTGATCACCCATATGGCAAAAAGTAGTATAAGAACATCTTGTAGCAAATAGTAGTGAGGGCATCTTTGGATATTGCAAGCAAACCTTGCATGCATTTTGTCTCTAATCAATACAAATCCTGAATTGAAGTGTTACTTGAATTTATTCCTTAAGAAGTAAATCACAAAATGTCGACACACTCCATATAGTGAAAGTCTTGTATAATGTCTTGTCGTAATCCAAGCATGGACAAGTATTGTATTCAAAGTGGATTTGAAGTACATAAAGTTAGATCATCTTCAGAAAATTATTCCCTAAAAATACCATGCTATCTATGGATCGTTACCGATACGAAATGATCGAGAGGTCTGGATCTATATGATTAACCCCAGAAAGAAGCAGGAAGAGATGAATTGACAAGCAAGTAATGATAGACGTGTATCAATAACAATTAAAAATTTGAATGCCGATCACAGTGAACTTTACACCTGACAGTGCGAGAGCGCGGTGACTCTCAATTGGGCGGAAGAATAGGAAGCTCGGATAGGGCAGCGACCGCTTAATGCGCGGGTCTAGGATCCCAGTCCCTTTTCGGTTTTTACGCGAGCTCGCAGTGTTTTTACGTCCCGCTGAGATCCCGACTTTAGACCGGTTCCGCTGACCCTCTGTTTAGGATACCCATGCGGGGGATCCTTGGTTTTCAGTTTTACGTACGAGCTCGGTTGCCCGTTACCAGTCGGGCTGTTTTTCTAGATTGACTTTTCCGGTAAGTCCCTCTCACCCGTCTCAGTGACGTAGTTTGGGAGTAGACCTATCCCTCTATTGGACCGTCCTTCCAACTAGAGGGCGAGACGGAAGAGCCCTTTTGTTGACTTCTTCACCGCTTGAGTTTTTCTTTCGCCAACAGACTTGGCGATTCTACATCCAGATCATCCATATCTCTATCTACATTATCTAGAGTTACATTTGAGACTATTGCACTGAGGTTTGAAGGGATTGATTCTACGTCCAGATCATCCATCTCTATATCCACACCATCTAGAGTTACATCTGAGATAGTTGCACTTAAGGTTTTAAGGGATTATAATTAAAGTTGAGTAAATGGAAAAGACATTAATCTGATTCAAAATTCCTTTAAGTTAGTGGACGTGTTGGGAACTTAGTTAGGATGCATTACACAACACCGCATGCCTACGGAGGCCCCCCAACCCTAAGGTACTTTTAATACCTTAGAGTCATAGTGTGAGGTTTCATACGAACCAAGACCACAGACTATCCACTAGACTTAAGAAATTAATAAATCATTATATCTAGTTATCTCATCTTTTCCAACATCAAAATCCACAAATATGATCTCTAAGTAATATGAGAATAAAATATACTTACTTATGATCAATTAGTTACAATATAAATATGCGTATGTGGGAAATGTTGGGATAATGGCTAATCATGAGAGGTGCTTACTAGAAATTTGGAAACCTTTTACATTTGCAAGAACAAATAAATTTAAATTGAGTTGTTCCACCTTTCTACTTGTTACTTTTGAACATATTAAATCCTTGTTTATGTTTATAAGTTTTTGGGAGGTACCAGCGCCCGCTGACGCCTCTTCTTTCCTAACATGTTTGGCAGGCAGACAGTTTGTTGTTTAGTAGCTATACATGATTCCAAGAGACAAGGTCTATACCAGACGGTATGTGATTTTTGTTACAGTTTTTAGTTCAATTGATATTGTAAATGCTTCTTCTCTTCAGTCAAATTTTTGGTATGTTGTATGTACTGACAGACATTGTACATGTTGTAAAATCATATGGAAATTAATGAAATAAGATTTTGGTGCCAATCGTCTCTATTAACTTGTGGATGTGAATGTCATGTGGAAAATTAGTCGCGCGAAAAATTTCCCCGTAAATTTATACTTTTAATGCGATGTCATTAAATGGAATATTGTGAATTGAGTCGTAAACGGGTACCCGGATCCTCGGGTGTTCACATTTTTGGTATCAGAGTAGTGGTACCCCGATACGCACATTCGCAGTATTTCAATTCCGATCGCATTAAGTTCTCGGATAGCGGTAGTCTCCCGAATTGTCGTGAGTCCGATTTGGGAATTTTGACATTCGAATTCAATTACCACAGACGTCAACAATTTCATTAATTTTCATATTATATCCCAAGAAGAGAAATGGCAGATAAGATAAGTTTCTGCAAGTGGCATTTTTATGACTAAAATGGTTCTCATGCAGAGCCATTTCATCCGGACCAGACCAGGAGATGACTAACCAACTAGCACACATACTGACTACTCTTATCGACCTTTCCACGATATATTTGATTCTGGTGTGACACATTCTTTTCTTTCTTTGAGACTACTAGTTTCTTTAGGTAGAGTCGCAGAGACTCTCTCTTCCCCATATCACGTCCGAGGGTCATGTGGCCAGTTGTTTATCATTTCCCTGATAGTCAGGCATTTGCCCGTACTGATTGGCGGTCGTGAGATAATCGCAGATTGTCTACTTCTACAGCTTGATGAGTTCGATTTAATTTTGGGAATGGATTGGCTATCCACTCATCATGCACTGGTTGATTATTTTAGGAAGACAACTGTCTTCAGGATTCCAGATCTACCCGAGTTCACCTTTGAGGGTATTATATATGACTCCATCACGGAATACATTTCGGTGTTGTGAGCTCGGCGACTTGTTGATGAGGGTTGTGATACATATCTTGCATTTGTTCGGGAGGTATCTGACCATGAGCCGATGACACAAGACATCCGAGTAGTATCAGAATACCCTGACGTATTTCCTGATGAGCTACCAGGATTACCTCATGAGAGAGATCGAGTTTGAGATCACATTGCTGCCAGAAACACAGCCGATCTCTATGGCACCATATCGCATGGCACCAGCAGAGTTGAAGGAGCTGAAGGTGCAGTTGCAGGAGTTACTTGATTTGGGATTCGTGAGATCGAGCACTTCACGTTGGGGTGCTCTAGTTCTATTTGTCAAAAAGAAGGATGGATCCATGAAACTGTGCATCGATTACAGGCGGTTGAATAAGAGAACGGTGAAGAACCGTTATCCCTTGCCACGTATCGATGATTTATTTGACCAGCTCCAGGGATCTTCGGTTTTCTCGAAGATCGATCTTCGCTCAGGCTACCATCAGCTGAGGATTCGTGAGTCAGATATTCCGAAGACAGCTTTCAAGACTCGCTATGGGCATTACGAGTTTGTGGTGATGTCGTTTGGGCTCACCATTGCACCTGCGGCTTTCATGGATATGATGAACATGATCTTCCGTCCATACTTGGACAAGTTTGTAGTGGTGTTCCTCGATGATGTGCTCATTTACTCACGGAATGAATGGGATCATGCGAATGATCTACGAATTGTCTTAGATACATTGCGGAAACACAAGCTATATGCCAAGTTGAGCAAGTGCAAGTTCTGGTTATCTCAGGTCTCATTTCTCGGGCATATCATTTCTGGAGCAGGCATTGCAGTTGATCCTGCGAAGATAGATGCAGTTATGTCTTGGAAGCGGCCCAAGACAGTTACTCAGATTCGGAGCTTCCTTGGATTAGCGGACTATTACAGACGCTTTGTCAGCAGATTTTCACGCATTGTTCGCCCTCTGACACGGTTGACACAGAAGGGAGTTCCATTCATTTGGGACGATTCATGTGAGCAGGCCTTCCAGACACTAAAGGAGAGGTTGACTACAACGCCTATTCTTGCTCTTCCTTCAGGCACTCAAGACTATGCAGTCTACACAGATGCATCTGGAAAAAGGTCTAGGAGCAGTGTTGATGCAGAGAGGACATGTGATTGCTTACGCATCACGGCAGTTGAGAATGCACGAGCGGAACTACCCCACACATGACTTGGAGTTGGCGACAGTTGTCTTCGCCTTGAAGATCTGGCGCTGCTACCTATATGGGGTGAATTTCAAGATCTTTACAAACCACAAAAGTCTGAAGTACATCCTTGATCAGAAGGAACTGAACATGAGGCAGCGCAGATGGCTCGAGCTGCTGAAGGATTTTGATTGCACGATCTCTTACCATCATGGTAAGGGAAACGTGGTGGCTGATGCACTCAACAGGAGAGCGCATGCTGATGGTATGGTGAACTGGCTATACACGTGGGATACGCTCGTCGCTTTGACCGATTGGCATCCTCAGGAGAGCGCATCCATTTCTACCGTCGTGCCTCCACGATACAACAATCTTTGGGATCGTATTGTAGAGGGACAGAAGACAGATCCTTGGATCCGAAATAGAAACATGCGCGCCATCAAGGATGAATTTGATGACTTTGTTGTGATGGAATCTATTTTATGGAAGGCAGGACGGATCGTTGTACCTAATGACGAGAAGCTTCGCAGAGACATTCTGGATGAGGCACACAGTTCACGGTTATCTATCCATCTAGGTAGCACGAAGATGTACCATGATCTGCGTCGATATTTCTGGTGGGATGGGATGAAGCACGATGTGGCGCGACATGTCAGCAAATGCATGACATGTCAGATGGTCAAGGCTGAGCACAGGAGACCAGCAGGATTACTGCAATCTCTCCCCATTCCCGAGTGGAAATGGAAGAGCATTTCTATGGATTTCGGCATAGGTCTGCCGAAGACACCGGGTGGCCATGATTCCGTTTGGGTCGTTGTTGATAGGTTGACCAAGTCAGCCCATTTCATACCTGTCAACACGACTTACACTCCATCCAGATTGGCCAAGCTCTATGTACAGAACATCATCAGGCTACATGGTATACCACGAGAGGTGGTGTCTGACAGGGATTCGAGATTTACATCACATTATTGGCACCAGTTCATGTCAGCACTACAGACGGAGTTGAGAATGAGTTCTGCATATCATCCACAAACAGATGGGCAGAGTGAGCGCACCATTCAGGCATTAGAAGATTTGCTTCGCGCATGCTCTTTGGAGTGGAAAGGGTCCTGCAAGGACCATCTGCCATTAGTGGAATTCACGTACAACAACAACTATCACTCCAATATTGGCATGGCATCATTCAAAGCCCTATACGGGCGGAGATGCCTCACACCTCTCAGTTGGCGTAAGGTAGGTGATCATGCTTTATATTCCGTAGGTCTCTTGGAGGAGAGTGCGAGAGCTATTGATCTTGTGAGACGGAGGTTTCTGACAGCACAGAGCCGTCAGAAGAGCTGTGCATACCGTTGGAGAAGAAATTTGGAATTTCAGGTATCCAATCTTCATCTCTTTCTTTTATTACAAATTTAACTTAATCTCACATACTAATAAAACTCCTGTAAATACAGGTCGGAGATTGGGTATTTTTGCAAGTATCTCCCATGAAGGGAGTGCAGAGATTCGGTGTTCGTGGCAAGTTGGCGCCACGATATGTTGGACCGTTCGAGATTCTTGCTAGAGTGGGGAAGGTGGCATATCGAGTAGCCCTTCCTCCACATCTATCAGCTATTCATGACGTCTTCCACGTATCCAACTTGAGGAAGTATGTGCACGAACCTCGACACGTCATCAGTTATGAGAATCTTGACGTGGAGCCAGATCTGACTTATGAGGAGAGGCCGGTACAGATACTTGATCATGTTGTGAAGAACTTCACAGCAAAGAGATTCCATTGGTCAAGGTTTTGTGGCACTGTCACGGCGTCGAAGAAGCGAAGTGGGAGACCGAAGCCGACATGCGGGCACGATACCCACAACTTTTATGAGGTAAAAATTAAAACAAGCTTTTAGATATATGTTAAAATATTAGCTTGTTTTCTCTTTGAGGTTTTTATGGGTTCAAAACCCTTTGAGGTTTTTATGGTCGTATAAAATTCAAGACAACTAATGACCTTAACTAGAGTCTCGAGGACGAGACTCCCTTTGAGGTTTTTAGAATTGTAACATTCCGATTCTAACAAACCCGAACTTGACCCGAATAAGATTCAAATAACCCAATAAAGTTATCTGACAATATTAGATAACCTAAAACGATCAATTGATCGTGAATCAAAAGTCGTTCGGGCGAAATCGACCGAAAATCAGTCGCATCGCAATACGTGCCGCAGAAAAGCCGTGACGCAAATTCGGAAACCGCAAAATGAAACAAGATCGACATTAGATCCGATTCGATGATATAAGACCAACGGAATCGACCGTTCGTCAATCGGAGGTCATTTGATATTTTAAATCACAAAATTTAACCCTAAACCGAAACCGTATCTGAAAATTTCGGGTATTCAAAACCCGATAGAAAGTATATCAATATTATACTCATTTTGACCGTCGTTTTGAGATGATCGAAACGAGATGTTTCGCGTCGAAATCCGACATCTGGGGCGTGAATACGGTCCGCTTAAAGTTTTCCAAACAAAGAAAGAGTTTTGTTTTTAAAAAAATACTGCAGACAGACAGTCTGCTCGGATATAGAAATTAAAAAAAAAATCATTTTCAGTATAACCAGCTGGACTATTTTCCAGCCCAATTGGACCCCAAATACTTCCACCTGTCCATACCTAAGACCTCATCATATTCTATATATAGGCACACAAATGAAGCACCTTGGAGGTCTTGTTTCTTTTTTTTCTCCCCACCGAACCCTCCTTTATTCCTTGCAAAGATTTCGGTCCAACAACTTGTAAAGACTTAGTTGCTGCTCCAAAAAGCCATTTGTAACTGCTCATTGTTCTTGTTGTGGAGTAGCTCTTGCTACTGCTGGAGCTTCTTCAAAGAATCTTCTGCATGCTACAAATTGGAGCTTAAATTGGGTCTCAAAACTTGGATTTAAGGTACAATCCCTAGCCATCTCCTTTGCTGCCATGCATGCACATTATCCTTGATTTTTGTACAATCTCTCCCTCTCTATATGCCTTCATGCATTTAGTTTTACACAAATTACAGCTTGATCTTTGGTATATGAGAAAGGAAAGTATCAATAATCCTTTTGACCAAAATGCTTAATCTAGATCCTCTTGGTGTTCTTTATCTACAGCTCTTTATTAACTCCTGTACCATTTAGGTTTCTTTACCATTATAAGAAGTCATTACACTACCTTCGAATTTTACTAGGGACATTCTGCTCATCAATATTTCTGTTTGGGGTAAGTCAATTAAAATTAAAATAGAGCATCTTTTCATGTGATATATATTTGTCATGAGAACACACACAGTACAGAGAATAATAAGGAATGTAGGAACGTTTACTGTGGATTTCATCTATTGCCAGAATATAGAGATACAAAGATTCCTTATTTTATTATGATTATTTGGTGCTGGGGTTTGAATTGGCTTAAATAATTATGATTTATGATATAACGCAAATTTTCCCTGGACTTGAGAGTTATAATAAGTCATTGTAATAGTTGAAAAAAGATTACGATCCTATCCCTCTCTTATTGCTGCCATACATGTTCTTACATGTTCTCATGATTTGATTTTCACTATTGTTGTATAAATATATTTTACTCTTTACTTTCCAGAATGCCTATTAAATGTTATTATGGAATTCAATAATTAAGATATACTTTCATCTTGGAATTATTAGATATCATATGATGTTCAATCTTTGGGATTTGCATGTCTCAAAAAGGCACATTTGTTAAAGTTATACCGTTGTCAATTGATAATAGTTTTGATATTTGGTGTAATTATCCTATAGATTGGGTTGTACAACATGTAAACCCGAAATCAAAGTTGGTATCGATCTATCCAAGTGGGTTAGAGACTTCTATCTTGTAAATTGTGGTTATGGTACTTTCTAAAATCACAAGTGAAATATATATATATATATATATATTTTCAGAACTATGCTCATAGATTTAAATAAATCTAATTGTGACCTTGTACCATCAAATGCTTCAATTCCATAGCCAAAATTACCCATTTCTTATGTGAGATCCTTATTAATTTACTTCCTGGGCAGATGGTATAAAGTTGGATAAACAGCCCAGGAGATTTAACCTGCAAATAAGTACATATATATATATATAGAGAGAGAGAGAGAGAAAATATTTAAGAACTTTTTATAAAGAAATATTGCAATATTATCTAATTACAATATTCCCTATGCAGTGCATGTGGATATGATTATCTTTTTCCACGAATTATAACCAACCATATGAAGTCTTATATTTATTACTTGTGAGGAAGATGGATTTTGTTTATACTCTGTTAAATATTGACTTAAAAAAAGGTGTATTTAAGATATAATTGATCAACCATATGGAAAAAAGTAGTATAAGAACATCTTGTAGCAAATAGCAGTGAGGGCATCTTTGGATATTGCGAGCAAACCTTGCATGCATTTTGTCTCTAATTAATACATATCCTGAATTGAAGTGTTACTTGAATTTATTCCTTAAGAAGTAAATCACAAAATGTCGACACACTCCATATAGTGAAAGTCTTGTATAATGTCTTGTCGTAATCCAAGCATGGACAAGTATTGTATTCAAAGTGGATTTGAAGTGCATAAAGTTAGATCATCTTCAGAAAATTATTCCCTAAAAATACCATGTTATCTATGGATCGTTACCGATACGAAATGATCGAGAGGTCTGGATCTATATGATTAACCACAGAAAGAAGCAGGAAGAGATGAAAGCAAGTAATGATAGACGTGTATCAGTAACAATTAAAAATTTGAATGCCGGTCACAGTAAACTTTACACCTGACCGTGCGAGAGCGCGGTGACTCTCAACTGGGCGGAAGAATAGGAAGCCCAGATAGTGCAGCGACCGCTTAATGCGCGGGTCTAGGATCCCAGTCCCTTTTCGGTTTTTAAATGAGCTCGCAGTGCTTTTACGCCTCGTTGAGATCCCGACTTTAGACCGGTTCCGCTGACCCTCTGTTTAGGATACCCAGGCGGGGGATCCTTGGTTTTCAGTTTTACGTACGAGCTCGGTTGCCCGTTACCGGTCGGGCTGTTTTTCTAGAGTGACTTTTCCAGGAAGTCCCTCTCACCCGTCTCAGTGGCGTAGTTTGGGAGTAGACCTATCCCTCTATTGGACTGTCCTTCCAACTAGAGGGCGAGACGGAAGAGCCCTTTTGTTGGCTTCTTCACCGCTTGAGTTTTTCTTTCGCCAACAGACTTGGCGATTCTACATCCAGATCATCCATATCTATATCTACATCATCTAGAGTTACATTTTGAGACTATTGCACTGAGGTTTGAAGGGATTGATTCTACATCCAGATCATCCATCTCTATATCCACACCATCTAGAGTTACATCTGAGATAGTTGCACTTAAGGTTTTAAGGGATTATAATTAAAGTTGAGTAAATGGAAAAAACATTAATCTGATTCAAAATCCCTTTAAGTTAGTGGACATGTTGGGAACTTAGTTAGGATGCATTACACAACACCGCATGCCTACGGAGGCCCCCCAACCCTAAGGTACTTTTAATACCTTAGAGTCATAGTGTGAGGTTTCATACGAACCAAGACCACAGACTATCCACTAGACTTAAGAAATTAATAAATCATTATATCTTATTATCTAATCTTTCCCATCATCAAAATCCACAAATATGATCTCTAAGTAATATGAGAATAAAATACACTTACTTATGATCAATTAGTTACAATATAAATATGCGTATATGGGAAATGTTGGGATAATGACTAATCATGAGAGGTGCTTACTAGAAATTTGGAAACCTTTTACATTTGCAAGTAGAAATAAAATTAAATTGAGTTGTTCCACCTTTCTACTTGTTACTTTTGAACATATTAAATCATTGTTTATGTTTATAAGTTTTTGGAAGGTACCAGCGCCCGCTGGCGCCTCTTCTTTCCTAACATGTTTGGCAGGCAGACAGTCTGCTGTTTAGTAGCTATACATGATTCCAAGAGACAAGGTCTATACCAGACGGTATGTGGTTTTTGTTACAGTTTTTAGTTCAATTGATATTGTAAATGCTTCTTCTCTTCAGTCAATTTTTTGGGATGTATGTACTGACAGACATTGTACATGTTGTAAAATCATATGGAAATTAATGAAATAAGATTTTGGTGCCAATCGTCTCTATTAACTTGTGGATGTGAATGTCATGTGGAAAATTAGTCGCGCGAAAAATTTCCCCGTAAATTTATACTTTTAATGCGATGTCAATAAATGGAATATTGCGAATTGAGTCGTAAACGGGTACCCGGATCCTCGGGGGTTCACATTTCAAATGCTCGAACTAATGTTGCCATGGACCTCGTCGAGGCTAATGGGGATGATGAGGAAGGAGTAGCTTTGAGTGTCGGTGGGGCTATCACATAACGAGGAGGGATGGAGGGAGGAGGGCATGGAGTGGCTGAGGAGGAGGAAGGGGAGAGAAGAAGAAAGGGGTGAGGGAGTTGCTTCAGGCGACGACGGTAGTGGGTCGCCTCCCCGACCCCCTCCTCCTCCCGATCTGCTGCAAGGATTCCCTCCTCCTCCCCAACCTCCGCCTCTTCCTCCAGGTCTGCCACCCCCAGGTCCTTCACAACTCCTACTTGTTTTGGCAGAAGAAGAGGATGAAGAAGGGGGATGAGAAGGAAGGATAGATGGAGATTGAAGACCCATCATCCAATTTTATTTGGTTAGATTAACTCAAGTTTAACACAAGCAATTGACTCCGATAAAGTTAAAGTTGACGGTAGGATCCGTGTGATAAGACGGAGTAAGTTTACGGTTGAGGAGAGAATTATGTTGTTTCAAATGCCGAAAAGGTAATTTACAAAATGTATAGGATTCGTTGGGTAAAAATTCCTCTATTTAATGCATGCTCAAAACATTACCTTACCCTGGCACAAAGTGATTTCTCGCAGCAAAGTGGAATTTCACAATAATATACCAAAATTATCCGCAATGCATAGCCTAAATCGAGTTTTTTCCCGGACAGGACATCTCCAATACCCAAATGCCCTGTCAGGACATCTAACCTCAGTATTTCCCTGTCAGGGCACGGCGAACCGTTTGCCCATTGTGCATAAAAATAATATATAATATTATTTCGGAAAACTTTTTAAATTTTATATTATTAAAAATAATATATAAAAACATTTGGAATTGAGAATCGGTAAATCGTTTGCCGATTCTCATTCCAAATAATTTTATATATTATTTTTAATAATATAAAATTCAAAAGTTTTTCGGAATAAGCTTCGATTGGCAAACGGTTTGTCGATCGACGAACCGTTCGCCGATCGATGCCCTGATAGGAAAATACTGTGGTCAGATGCCCTGACAAGGCATTTGGATGATGGGGATGCCCTGTCTGGGAAAAAACTCGCATGAATCACCTTTTATTGTATGAATTAATTGGCGTCTTATAGGTTCATAGCCCCCACCTAAAATTGATCTCTATCACCAAATCACGTGTATGAACATCATGATTTTTTTAAAGAAAAAAGGGCCCGATGAGTGCCCAAAAACTACACATGATTTGGGTGTAAGAAACTACCAAAAAACCACATCATGATTTATATCATGTGCATCCATTTAATATGTACTCCTCAAAGAATCATACAAATCAGGCAAGATATCTTGCAGCTGTGGACATGGATTTTCTTATATTTTGTTTTAGAATAACCAGATAGAAATTATGAGACCACTTTACTCTGATAACATTTTAATTAAGTACATCAAGAAAGTATATGTAATTGAAAAATGAACATATGCAAATAACAATATCTCATTTGTTTCTCACCGAATGCTTATCAAAATTTCCAACAGTTTCTCACCGAATGCTTATCAAAATTTCCAACACTAGAACTCTAATCTAAACTCGTATTACAAATATGACTTAGAATAAAGTTTTTAACAAAATATTATCGAACCAAACTCGTATGCTCGTTTTCAAAATGAACAACGAACTCGAATACAAACGGCTAAACTTACGTCTAACTTGATTAAATTCAGTCTTATACCAATGCTGTCTCTATCATAGTTACTTCAACTTATATATAGTCCACAATCAACACCGTCTATTCTACAATATTTATGACTTACCCTACATTTTAGGTAATGACATCATGATTTTAGACACGTGACATTACCGTACAAAAATGGTCCCAATAACTTAATGGGTTTGGGCTCAGTTGGACATCATTGCCAATTAAACTGAAGCTCTTGTTGTCAAATAACAATCACTACCCTTATAACACACTCAGTAATATTAAATGTGAGACTATATGTTTGTGGTGAAAAATCCCCTCCGTCCCTTTCGCATGTTCTTGTTGCGATATGACGCTTATTCCCATTACAAGAATGATCAAATTGAACTAGTCGTTCAACAAATGATTAGGGGTTTTTATCAATTGTGGCCCTTTGAGATATTGTAATTTCAGTTATACCTCTTCCTTTTTTGGAATATCAGTTATGCCCCTATATTCTTGCAAAATTCACAGTTCTGCCCTTTTGTAATATCAGTTATACCTCTACTTTACCTTAACAAAAGGGCACAATTGTGAATTTTACAAGAAGATAGGGGCATAACTGATATTCCTGAAATTACGATATCTCAGAAGGGCTTAATCCTTAGTTAGCGAAAATTGACAATCACATCAGTGATACTCACATCACATGACATCCAATGCATTTTCATCCCGACTTCAAATCAGGCCAATACCTATTTCCAAACGAAAACAAAAACACGAGTCCGTGAATACAAATCCCAATTCGTACAAGGCTATTAATTAAAGCTCAAACATCTGCAAGGACATAGGCACAATAGAGACAAAAAATCACACAAATCCACAGACCTGCTGACCAAACCCCAATCACGCGCCCACAGTCCCCACACACGACTGGGTCCACAGTCCGTACCTTCTACCTCTCCCACCCCCCAGAACAGGCCATCGTTCCCTCCCCGGCTCCTCCACGCCCTTCCCCCATTCTAGGGTTCTTCTTCTCATCAATGCGGTGGTCTCCCTTCTAGTCCCTCACCCACCGCCATGGCCCTCGAGGCGCTCGACTACTCCTTCGCCGTGGAGTACCTCGGCCCTCCCCTCCCCTACGACATCCCCCAGGCCATCCCCATCGACATCGACCGCATCCCCCTCGCCTCCGTCGCCCCCGCCTCCGCCTCCTCCCCCCTCCCCGTCGTCCAGCCCCTCCTCCCCTCCACCAAGCCCCTCGTCGTCTCTCCCACCTCCGTCATCGCCTTCGACCCCGCCGACTCCGGCCCCTGCGATCCCCCCGACTCCTCCTCCGACCTCAAGGCCAGCGCCGACCTCAGCTCAGAATTCGGCTTCCGCTCCGACGACGACGATGTTGCCCACCACTCCTCCAGGCGTCCCGTCGCCGTCACCTTTGAGGACGATGCCACTGACGACGGCGCTGACGGATGCTTGCCCCCTCCCGAGCCTCCTGCCCCCCGCCCCCCGCCGAAGAAGGGCGCGTGCTACCGCTGCTGCAAGGGTAACCGGTTCACCGAAAAGGAGATCTGCATCGTTTGCAGCGCCAAGTACTGCGCGAATTGCGTGCTCAGGGCGATGGGATCCATGCCCGAAGGGAGGAAGTGCATCACTTGCATCGGCTACCCGATTGATGAATCGAGGAGGGAGGGGCTTGGGAAGTGCTCGAGGATGCTCAAGAGGCTGCTTAGCTCGCTCGAGGTCGAGCAGGTGACGAAGGCGGAGAGGTACTGTGAGGCGAATCAGCTGCGGGCGGAGGACGTTTCCGTGAACGGGACGTCATTGTCGCATGATGAGATGATCTCGTTGAAGACATGTCCGAATCCGCCGAGCAAGCTCAAGCCTGGGTACTACTGGTATGATAAGGTGTCCGGCCTTTGGGGAAAGGTGAGGACGCTGCCTTTTGCTTCGGAATTCGATCTGCTTATTGCTGAATGGGTTTGAAATTAATCACGATTCCTTAATGTGATATTTTTGTGAGGTATTCTTTTACTCTTCAGTTGCCAAGAATGGATGTCGACTCTAGTTTTGACATTGCTGAGCCCCGATGAGAGTTTTTATCTGCATCAAAAACTTCGAGATGACACGAATATGGATTCCATGGGTTGATGATTATGTAATAGAAGCCTGTTTTTGATAAAGCAATATGAGTCGATTGAGCGATATTGCTATTTGCAATGATGTATCCAACATGATATTCGTGGCATCACAAATTGATGAGATGCTGGTGCTTCTCAGAAATTATTCTCATACGTACCTAAATGAGATATCTATGTCAGTCGAAGCAATGTAATGTGAGAATATGTTTATTAATAATGACCATCTTAGAAATTCCAGGTGGCAGAAGTGTAATGCTGAGAATGTGCAGTGACACGACATTTTACCCATAAATTTCTTGCATGACTGTTTATTTCCCACGCACATCCACTGGCGTCAACGCACATTGAGATCAGACAATTTTGACTTTTGTAACTCGCATCACCTATTGGGGTTTACTTTGGCTCGAAAATTGTTACATTATGATTTGAAGTTTTATGATATCATCTAATGTCCTAAGATGTCACTGAGGCACCCCGGGTGACAAATTGAACTTCAGGTTCAAATATACCTGATGGTTGGGTAACTTTATAGGTGAGTGAGTAACTGTGAGTTTTTGGGAAAAGTTGATAGCCGGGAGATTTGGGTTTGATTGGTCAATTTAAAACACCAGTCTTTTCTCATGTTAGCCAGTTTTTATGTTGTGGCTCTCTCACTGCCAACGCTGATGTTTGATTCAAGGTGGCAAGGGGCACATAGAGGTTGATGCTTGAGTAATAAAACAATTTTACTGCCATTTAGTGAAATAAATCGAAGCTTTTGATGAGGAAAAGACAAATACAAGTCCAAATATTATTTCCTTAGTCATTGTTTAAACATCATCTTAATATTTGCGGACAATTTTGATGATACGCTAGGTGGTGAGGGTGGCAACTGAGGGGGATTGGGGTTTCTGTAAGTCGTCATGGTGGCGGTGGATGAAGTGGGTGTCAATGTATCGATGTTTGAAAGGGAGCTTGTTAGAGTATTTGTTATGTGCGCCTATTGTGTTGTAGGAGGGTAAATGGATCCCTCCAGGATCCATTTACCCCATCCAGTTGTTTAGTCCTACATTGTCCAGTGGTGGGAATTGGAGGCTCTGTGGAGGCTATATAAGGAGCCCCAGACCTCCTGTATCAGATGAGAAAAAGCAATGCTACATATGCTCATTTGAGGGCTTCTCCCATGGTTTCATCCCGCTCCTTAGGGAGTAGGGTTCCACGTAAAAGATCTTTTGTGTTCTTGTTCTTTATCTTTATTTTTGATTCCGCTTCTGCTTCCGCTTCCTATTTTCTAACATGGTATCAGAGCGGGTTTGATTCTCGAGGAGTTGTTTTTAGAAGATTTCTTTTTATTCGAGATCGATTCTTGAAGATTATTATTATTGTTCAAGTTCTCTCAAAGTTCTAGGGTTTCGATTGAAAACCCTAATATATGTATACTTTTGAAGATCATCATCTCAGGCATCATTCTGGTCAACATCAAAAGTTTTTTTTTCCTGTCGACACCATTCTCTCCAGGTTTTGCCTAGCCCCCTGCAAGCACAACATCATTAGGCTGCGCAACATCATGCGATCCCACGAAAAACCCTAGGCAACCTTGGCCATCAATTCTCCAGATGCTTCGGCCAGGTTGCAGCGGCAACAATGCGGTGTCGAGTTCACCGCCACATCTCTCCCTTTGCACATGCAGAAACCTTGGCGGCGGCATCAACCCAGGCAGCAAGCCCTAGCCTCACCAGGCGACTCCTCCTTGCTGCGTCCAGATCGCAGGTGGGCGACCCCGAACCCGACCTCCATCTATTCCAGTGGCGGCGAGCCCTAATCGCTCCAGGTGACCCCCCTCCGCATGCGAGCCCCATCGTGGTTCCCCTCCAAGCACGAATAGTCAACGCGCGACTCACGTGCCTCCAGCAAATGCTTCAATTGGAGCTCGTGATCTCCAGGAACGGCGACGATTCATCTTCTCCTCCCTCGCGCGTGGAACCACCATGTCCTCGAGCAGCATTCGCGCTCCGCTCCAGTCCCTATTGGCGTGCCTCCCTTTGGCGGCGACATCTTCTAGCGGCGGGGGGGCTCCCGATCTGCAAAGAGAAAGGGTTCCCAGCGTGGGAACCCTAAACCCGTGTGGGCTACGACTGATATGAAAAAAAAGGGAAGAGGAAAGGCCTAGCGTCATTTTTTTTAAAAATATATACTATATGGGCTATTTGTGTGACGGCCCAAGTGGGCTGAAACTTGAAAAAAGGGGGGGGGAGGGAGAAATGAGAAAAGAGAGAGAGAGAGGAGAGGGAAAATATTTTGTAGTCCTGATTATTTTTTTAAAAGAGGAGTTGCACAAAAAAAAGGAGGCGTGTACATTAAAAAAAGCCGTATACAAGTTGAAAAAAAAGATTTGCGAAAGCCGGAATAAAAGGCTTAAAAATGTTTCAAAAATATAAAAAATAAAAAAAAGAGCCTAAAAAAAGAGTTGAAACGACCAAACGTTATCCATGTTTTGAGAAGCCGAAAATTTTGTGATCGGCTTATTGGTTTCGTGTTTTTTCCCATGTTATTATCTTCTCCCAACTTGGTCGACGCTCATGTTTTCCGACAAGTATGAGAGAAAGGAGGAGTATTGTGTAGAGTCACAGGCCTTGATCCAGATTCCAGATTCAAATGTCATTCTCCATACCATCCACTTATTTCAGACTCTACAGTTTTTCAGATGAAGATTCTCCATGTGCAAGATGCAGACTCGATGTTCAGATTCTGAGTACACAGTATGATGCGCAGATTCAGACTCGACACTCAGATTGGTCAGAGTCCAAGTTCGAGGCACACCATGTTTGAATGACCTATTTTCCAGTTCTCCAGAGAGAGACCAAGGCCCTAAATGTCGGTTTCGGTCACTATTTCGGTACCGACCAAAACAGAATTTCGATGGAATTTCGGTGGAATTTCGACCGAAATTTCGGTCATTTCGGTCATTTTTTGTACTAGGACCCCCATATTTCGGTCATTTCGGTCATTTCGGTTGAATTTCGATTTCGACTGGATATCGATATTCGACAGAAATTCGACCGAATATCGCTGAAATTTGAGGCCATGAGAGAGACTTATTTTCAGACACACATATGTTTGCGGTCTTTTCAGACGAGCACGTGTATGCCATCTTTTGTAGTGGTCCCCATCTTTCTTCTTGTTTTGTCGGCCAGAGTTTTCATGTGAGACATAGGGACTCCAGAGTAGAGGACCATTCCCTACGCCATGTTGGAAAGGGTTTTCATGTGGTATCATAGGGACACCAGAGTAGTGTACCATTCTCTGTGCCAGATGGGAGAGACCCAGTTCTCCGACGAGAAGACTTTTTCAGACTCCATTCTGTAGTGACCGTGGACTCCGACGAGGATTGCACTTCCACGGCCTTTTCAGTCCGGCCCTTTTCAGAGATGGAGCAGTTGTCCACATGTTGTGGCGGGCCAGAGTACTCTGACAAGGAGACTCATTTCAGTTGCAATGACTTTGACATGCACAGTTTAGAGCACATGCTCTCCGATAAGGAGATTCTGCAGACTCACACTCCTGCTTGTTCGCCCTCCTCACCTGACGGCATAAGAAGCAATGTCCTCGACAGCAGTAGTTGTGCGCGTTGAGTTGATATTGTCCGTAGTGTCCTGTAGCGTTGAGTTGAGTTTCTTTATGTTTGTCCAAGCTGAGCATTGCATGCTCCAGCTTGAGGGGGAGTGTTTGAGTATTTGTTATGTGCAGTCGATGTTTTGTTCAAGTTCAAGAACATCGCAGGGTTCACAAACCCCTAATTCTGTTCAGCAACCGCCACGTCCTCTGCCCCTGCATCTATCTCCAGTTTCCAAGCCTAGCATCCAGGCTCATAGAGGTGCATGTGGTGATGCACCTATTCATGGCATCGTTGTTGGGCCTCGCGACAATCTTGACATCCCTAATCTGAAGGCGAATCCCCTCGCAGGTGCATCTCTCGGTTCAAACACCAAGCGCATGGGGGATTGCATCCACCCCTAGAAGACTCAAAGGTTGCTCGATGGATGCCAAAGCACCAGGATTCTACAAAACCAACCCTATTTCAAAGAAGACGAGTCGATGATAGTTCTTCAAGCGGTGTCACCCTCTTCTCCAAGCCACCTCTTGGTGGTGGTGCCCTATGCCTTATGAAATGTTAGATGATATGATTTTACATGTATTTATTGATTGAATGTTCATTGATCGAATATTTAGATGATATGATATGATTATAAAATTTGTCAAATACAAGAATTCATTGATGGAATGTTAATTATAGAATGTTAGATGATATGATTTTACATGTATTTATTGATTGAATGTTTAGATGATATGATATGATTATAGAATTTGTGAAATACAAGAATTCATTGATGGAATTTTAATTATAGAATGTTGATTGAATGTTCATTGATTGAATGTTTAGATGATATTCCTAAAACTCTTATTTGTATTTGCTTATTAAACCTTTTTTGTTGATGTTTTGTAATTATGATTGAATGTTAGGCGACTATGGCCTCCAGACTACCATCTGATAGCGCTTCTTCTCCTACGTTTGGAGCTGAAAGCGGAACTGAGCCTCCTATTCAGAGGAGCGATAAATCGGAATTTTTTGTTCTTCCCGGATCCAATAATCCTGGATGGAAGTATGCTTTTCTGGCGAATCCGACTACTCCTAGCATGGTCACTTGCCAATTATGTCGGGAGGTTGTGACAGGAGGGATCAATCGCATGAAGCAACATTTGGCTCATATTAAAGGTAATATAGCATCTTGCCCCAAGGTTACTCCTGAGGTGTAGAAAGAAATCATGGACAACATGGAGGAAATTAAAGTGAAAAGGAATGAGAAGACCAGAGGATGAAAGACATTCAAGGGCAAGTCTCCATCAAGACAAATCAACCCTTGGTTGATGAAGAGAGAAATGGGAAAAGGCCCCGAACTTCAGCAGAAGATGTGCCTGCGGAGAATCTCCGCCAATCCACCATCAAAGATACCTTTGCCAAGGAGGAACATGCACGTGTGAATTCATTCGTGGCAAAGTATTTGTATGACAATGACATTCCTTTCAATGTTGTCAAAAGTGACTCCTTTCTTCGAATGTGTGAAGCAATTGGGCAGTATGGAAGGTCATATAAGCCTCCAACATATTACGAGTTTTCAGAAACTCTTTTGAAGGAACATGTTAGGGAAACAACAGATTTCTTACAAGCGCATCGTGATACATGGCATACTTCTGGATGTTCCATTATGACGGATGCATGGACTGATAGGAGAGGAAGGAGCATAATGAATATTTGCGTCAACTGTGAGCTGGGAACTAGTTTTCTGAATTCAATTGACTCGTCTGCAGATTCTCATACCGCGGAGTACATTGCTTCCTTAGTGGATAAGTCCATTGAGGAAGTTGGGCCCGAGAATGTAGTCCAAGTAGTGACAGACAATGCATATGCTAACATGGCTGCTGGTAGAATTTTGAGAACCAATTACCCGCAGATATTTTGGAGTTCTTGTGCAGCACATTGCATCGACCTTATGCTAGAAGAGATTGGCAAAGAATCAAAGGTGAAAACTGCCATCACAAAGGCAAGGACATTGACTGTATTCATATACAACCATGCCAAAACATTGAGCTTGATGAGACAATTTACGCAAAAGGGCGAGATAGTGAGGCCGGGAACAACAAGATTTGCTACCACATATCTCACTTTGCAATCTGTGATGGAGAAGAAAGATAAGTTGAGACTTATGTTTTCTTCTGATGAATGGAGAGCTTGTAAATGGTACAAAACCAAGAAGGGGGAAATGGCTTCAGCAATAGTTTTGGGTCCTTCATTTTGGACTCAAGTGTCGTTGACATTGAAGGTCTTTTCTCCGTTGGTACATGTTCTGCGGATTGTTGATGGAGATAGGAGGCCAGCGATGGGATTTGTATACGGTGAGTTGCAAGATACTAGAAAAGAAATCATGAGCATTTTCAAAGATGTCGAAGCATCTTACAAACATTTTGTTGATGCCATTGACTCAAAGTCAAAGGAAGACTGGATAGCCTCCTCCACCTTGCTGCGTATTTTTTGAATCCCTATTTCTTTTATAGGGATAATGCTCAAATCCAGAGGGAAGGCCTCGCTTTGAAGGGATTCTTGGATTGTATGGATATTTTCTATCCTGATTTAGAGATCCAAGATATCATCACCAGGAAGGAGTTGCCTTTATATGAAGGGGCAGAAGAATCATTTGGCAAACCTTTGGCTATCAGACAACGGTCAATCATTGATGATGATTTCAATCCAGGTAATTTCTCATTAGAATTAATAGAATTATATGTTTAACGATTATTAACTAATTTTTTCGAAAATAGCCCGTTAGTGGGGATTGCATGGCATGGAAACGCCACATTTAAAAGAAACGGCAATGAAAGTTTTGAAGTTGACAGCTTCTTCCTTGGGTTGTGAAAGGAATTGGAGCACTTTTGAGGCGGTAAAGTTAAAAAATTGGTGCCACATGTTATATGTTGTGTGTCATTAATGATGTGGTAGATGATATATTTATGGTTATTTTGTAGATCCACACGAAGAAAAGGAATAGACTTGAATTCAAGCGATTAAATGACTTGGTGTATGTCAGATTCAATGCCAAATTGAGAGATCGTCATCTTAAAAAATGAAATGATCCATTTGCCACAGATGATAAAACTCATTTGAGAGATTGGATTGGTGAAGAAGATGAAGGAGATGATGAAGTTTTCCAAGGATCGGGGCTGACGTGAAACCATGGTTCGAAAAAACGCGCCTCGAGGCGCACGAGGCGTACGCCTCGAGGCGAGGCGGTCGGAAAACGCCTCTGAACGACCGCCTCGACTGGATCCTAAGAGGCGGTCGCCTCAGTTGGTCGAGGCGGTCGAGGCGAAGGCGAGGCGCTCACCGAGGCGTTTTCTTTTTCAAATTATTTATTTTATGTTAATTCAATTATCCTATTAGCAATTTCAGATGTTTATAAAGATTTAGTTGTTTAGGATATAATATATAAGATGAATGCTTAATTTTGGCCGCTTTCATATTCATATTTACTATTAAACATATTCAATCATGTTAAGAAACTCTTAAATTGTGCCCTTAAATATACGAATCCACAAGTATCATAGAAAAAATTACTCGTAAAATTATTTTTAAGGAGTTTTCAAACAATGAGCTATGTAATATACCAAGAAGGCCAAACAGGATATAATTTAAGGGAAGTTTATGTACTACTCCCATTGAAACAAATCAATATATCTGAATAGAAATAAAATCCTTAAATACCGCGAGACCCCCGCCTTGTTGGGGTATGGTATGGCAGGAAGGAGAGCATACGACGGTTCTTCAACTTAGGTTAGATGGTTAGAATTTAGGGGAATATCAACAGATTTAATCTATAATTGGATGGAAAATTAGTAAAAAGACATATACACTTGTATATCTTTTCTTTCAGTGTTCCTATCTTTGTAATTGCATCAATATATTATAGTAATTTATATCATATGTTAGTTAGAATATATATATATATATATATATAATTTCATTAGTATATATTTTGTTGTAGTTTTTATAGGTTTTCTCCTTGTAAACTGAGGCTTACGCCTCGACCGCCTCGAGGCTACGCCTCGCTTCGATTCCAGGGAAACCGCCTCGTTCCGTTTTTAGTTTTTTCAAACCTTGCGTGGAACTTAGTGGCTGATGCAACTGGTGCAGAAGATCTCGTGCAACATCATGGTTATTAAGGCGGCAAGGCGACAAGGCGTTACACCTGGGCGCCTAGGCGCCTAGGCGTTTTCAAAGTGGCATCAAGAAATTTCAAAAATATCGCATTTGGATGCTAGATTATTAAGAAATTATATCGCATTTCAAAAATACGACATGTATATCACATTTTCAAAATGCGTTATGTATATCGCATTTTGAAAATGAGATATCTGTGTAGTATGCATGAAAAATAGTCGCCTAGGCGTCAAGGCGTGCCTAGGCGCACCTAGGCGGCCGCCTAGGTGCCAGACGACCCAAGGCGCACGCCATTTGCTATAAAAGCAAGGCGTTCGTTCTAGGCGCACGGCCTGGGGCGTCTATGTGCAACATAGAAGAAGCCAAAGGCATGCTACTGGTTCAACCTCATTGTTGAATTTGAACGAGGAAGAACTTCTATCCGAGGAAGAAAGTGAAGATGAAGATGAAGATAATATCACAGTGGAATTTGATGATGAGTAGATTAGAATTGCTTTGTACTTTGTACCTCATTATCGTTTGAACATGTCAGTTTTCTTATGCTATCTTAGTCAATGCTTTTGCTAATGTTATTTGTTTTGAATTTCATTTTTCTTTCACATTCTTACATATTTTGGTGATTGTTGTTAATTATTATGTTTGCTAATTGTTCTATCGAAGTATTGATATTTGATTGATGGATAAATGGAAGTCATCTTTTTTATATCTTATGTTGGACCACAATTATTCATAAGTTTAGTTCAGTTGTAGTCAAATTTGTATATATTTATTTATTTTTAAATAAAAAATAAGGAAACCACGTAGAACCGCATATACCCCCGCATGCCTCTTAATCACTATTCAGTGACCTGACCGAACGCATACGCATACCGCTTTCCTGAACCTTGTAAAAAAATGAAGGCCTAACAGACGAAAAAAGGCATGCTTTGCAACACAAATGAAGAGAATAACCGAGAGAAAAAAATACGGCTATAAAAAAAGAACTGATTTGTGCGAAAAAGAGCACAAAAAATGCATGTTTTATTTTCTCCCAAATTGAGATTTATGTTTTTTATTTCAACAAGTATGACAAAAAAGGGGGAGTGAGAGAGGGCACATTCTTCTAGTTGAGATGTATCTACATGATTTTCATCATGTCCATCATCTTCTACTCGTGGCTCCTCACCAAAAGCAATATCTTCACCAAATATATACATAGGGGACGACCATCTACTTCGTATGTTCAACTTCGACATCAATTCCAGATGGACTTCTCTACCTATGATCGTGTCAAGCTTCTACTGACAGTACGATACTCTAGACTACTACTGCTATCAACCGTCTTCAGCTAGCGTCGACCACTTCTACACATTATGTTGTACGACTAATACTCCGAGTTGGACTTCTTCTACGACTCTACTCCAGGCACGACCTTGTTGTCGCAACTCCCAATGACTCTACTACACGCACGACTTGATGGTCGCATGCCCATCCTCGTATACGGTCTTCTGCCACTCACAGATGTATCGAGTGAAGATGTGTTGTATATTTTCTTTTGTTGCAAGCTGCGGCTTTCTCAGCTCCAGTTTGAGGGGGAGTGTTGGAGTATGTAATAGAGGGGTAATTGGATCACTCCATGATCCAATTATCCCCACTCTTCTTTAGTCCCGCGTCATCTTTAATTGGGGTTCGGTCTGTTTGTGGGGCTATATTAGAAACCACACACTCCTTATACTCATTGAGAGATTCAATACATATCCAACCCTTTGAGGCCTTCTACGGTGATTTCATCCCGCTCCTTAGAGAGTAAGATTACACATAAAACCAACAAGATTTATGTTTGATTTCTTGTTTCTTATCCCACTTCCGCATTTCATTTATTTTCAACGTATTGCAATGCCAAATATTGAAGTAATTGCTTGCCAAGTGTGACATGGTTGTATTTGTATATTTATTTTCAACATATTGCAATGCCAAACATTGAAGTAATTACACTTAATTAATTAATCAATTGATAAAGATACATTGCAAAAAACACTTGTGACACCAAAAAGTGCAATCCTTCTCAAATATATCAGTACAAAACCCTAACCCTGCCCAACGTTTCTACATTGCGTCTCTCATGGTGGAACACCACACTGCATTCATTGTGGCCAGAAAGCATACAAGATCATCATCCCTTAAATTTCAGTCACATCGTCTTTTTAGGTCTTTCCCCCGCAAATCACTTCCATGCTTACATCTCACAAAATAATCCAATTTGGACGCATCATGCAAGATATTCTGTTTAGCTACTAATAGAAGTGGTCAGCAAACACAAAAGAACGGATGATGTACGTCCTCGTCAATAATGTTAGACTGGACAGGTCTTGTGTAGTGATTCATGACATACATATTTACTAACCTATTCCTCGGCAGCCGATCATGCAGAAAAACAATCAAAATAGGATGCATCATCCAAGATATCCACTTTTGTTCCAAATAAAAGCGACCAACAAACACAAGAACGGACGACCTACTTGTCAACAGTGTCATAGATTGGACTGGTCCAGTTCAAATTGACGTTGCACCTAATGACTTACTTTCTGGCCTCTTCATTGGCCACCAACATGCAGACAAACCTTTAAAGGTGCCTTTGCCTTCCAACTATGGTGATGATCCGTGGCGTAAACATTGTCCAGTCCTGAGGATGGTCTCTCGGAGTACCATACACAAGCTTTATCAAAAAACTCTCTCCCTTCAACCCCCAAGCATATAAAAGTTCACTTCTTTGGGCCACACCATCAAACATTACGATCAAGGAAACAAACTCTGCATCCTTTGCGCTGAAAGGGGAGACACAAAGGTCATGAATCACACAGTTCCAACATTGTGCAATCAACACCTGCCTATATGCCTGAGGCCAAGTGCCCGAGAAATGCTACAGCCTGCACCCCTCCACTGGCAAATCATCAAGACAAAACTTGAAATCCCTCCCATTGACTCCATGCATGTGCAGAAAAGTCACCACTTTTGGTGCCACTGCCATTTATCCTCTTCAGACTTTGCAACCTTCCTTGGAAATTGCGCCATCTCCTTCATGGATAATCATCTTAAATAGCAACACTCTAGGACACAACTACATCTGCCATCACTTCCACTAAGCAGCTCCAATACCTCCTTGGTCAATGACTTGCCTGAACCTGCCAAGTAAGCTGAACCCTGGTACTGTTTAAGTTAGGTCTAGGACCCTGCTGCCTAGGTCATTGCTTCCACTAAGAAGCTCCAACACCTCCTTGGCCCACAAAGCCTCGCTGAACACTCTCAAGCTCAAGAGACCCATCCCAACCTCCTCCTTCGGCTGGCAAACATCTTCCCGTTTCACCAAGGGTACATCATCCCTTTCTTCTGAACTTCCTTTCAGTGAGTATTCTTATTGCATTCGACCATTTCTCTACTTTAGCCAATAAACACGAAGGACAAAGGTTGAGAAAGCAAGACCGATTTCATCTCATTTCATTAAAGGCCTTCTTGAACCTGCAAAGTAATCTTAAACCTGGTTTTTTTGTACTGCAAATGATCATCCTTTGGAGAAAGGTGAGAATGCTAATATTTTTTGGGATAACTGGACTATAGAATAGTTCTGAAACAACTTGCAGATCTATAACCAATTAGTATGGGGGAGGTCCTGTTTCACTGTTTAGGTATTTGAAATCAGGCTCCAACATTTGTTTTGGACATTGCCTAGCCCAGCCATAAAATTTTAAATTAACCAAAATCTCCAAGATTGAGTGAATGCTTTCCATGGATGCGTGGTCCCATGCTTCTGCAACATAAGCCTGTTCTCTGCAATTCAGTTGAACCAGTGCAGTACAACTGATAACTCCTATAAATTGGAGTTATTCCTATTGTTTTGGGAGGTCGGGTTTTCCCTTTTTTCTTTGCCTGGTCAAATAAACATTAGGGGGATTTGTGAGGTCGACTGAATGATATAAACTTGGTTTTAGCCATTGGCTTCATATTTTTCTCATTTGGATTTCTTTCTTGCTATCTACTCCCCATTATCCTTCTCAGCCCCATTCTTATCCTCCTTCCCACATGGCTTGTCATGCAGTCATCTCCTCGTCTTGTGTGTCTTCATGTATACTCACAATCTCATCCTGATCACCGTGCAAATCATATGCTTTTTTCCTGAACCCATTTCTTTCCTTCTCACCTTCAAATCTATCTTTCTACAAAGCAGACGTGCATCATATTTATTATAGAAAGGACAATCTTGGTTGGTTGGATGATTATTTGCAAGCATGTATTGCATTCGGAGACTGTTTTACAGCTTGGAAATATTTTTCCCTATTTTAACTAAACATTCAAACGTTTCTCGGTGTTATCCTCTTGCTAATCCTTTATTCACTTAAACTTGAAACTTATCCTTTTTACATTTTAATCCTGAATCAAACAAAGCTTATTATATCTGCCTAGGACTAGAGGCAGAAACATTGGTAGATGGAGTAAATGAGGGTGGAATTTCAAACTCATGATATATCTGAGTCGTGGGTGATCCCTAATATCTCAACTGGACTAATCTTGTTCCAGGAAATATAAAGCATATGATTCTTTAGTTGATGGTTTTGAATGTAACATTTATCTCTGTATGCCTTCTTTAATTGAAAAATCACTTCTGTTATCATCGAAAGTGGTTTAATTTTTTTTATTTTTAATTATTTTCTTTAAAAAATCGGGGATCCTGGGTAGTTCATTGATGTCACTTTTTTGTTATTTTCTGTTTAGTTGCACTCGTTTTGTAGTGTGTGTAATGAATTCTATTTTCCGCTCGTTTGTGCTGACTTTCTATTGTGATCTACATCTATTTCTAGGATCATGATATATATTTTACATGATGTGGAAATTCAACAGGAAGGGTGTAAGCCTCATCTTATAATTAGTCCACATCTGAATATTGGTGGGTCCTTGTTGGCAAATGCTAGCAATGGAAACACAGGAGTCTTTATAAATGGTCGTAATGTCACGAAAGCTGAGCTGAGGATGCTTAAGGTTTGTTCCTGACTTGGAAATTCTGTAATTTACATTTAAATTACTTGAAAATTTAAATGTAAACTATTGCAATTGCAGTATGCTGGGGTTCAATGTGCTGGGAATCCTCATTTTTGGGTTAATTCTGATGGAACCTATCAGGAAGAGGGGATGAAAAATGTCAAAGGAAATCTGTGGGGCAAAGTCAGTCAATGCATTTTTTCATTGTTTAATTTAATTGGAGAAAAAATTATATAGCTTATTTGCTCCTGCAGCATCGTATGAAGCTGGTCTGTTCATTTTTGTCCTTGCCACACCCTTCAAAGATGTCAAATCCTTGCGGAGAGGTGGATGACTTAATCAACAGACCTCTTGGATACTTCGAGAAAAAGTCTGTTCAGAAGCTCTTGTTACTTGGTTATCATGGATCTGGGACAGACACCATACTAAAACAGGTTGCTGCTTCGCAGCCATCATGTCATCTCCGATCAGTACATTTTATCTGTATTACTTTAAAAACATTAGCTGCTTGAAAAGATATTTGTGTGAAGCTGCTTTATTCTTGTCTTCTACATGCAATTTATCTAATATTTACTGAGCATACTACACAGGCCAAAATTTTGTACAAACCTGTACCATTCTCTGAAGAGGAGCGTGGAATCATAAAGGTAAAGATCCAAACCAGTATATACCAATATTTGTGTGTATTACTTGAGGGCCGTGAACGTTTTGAAGAAGAGTATCTAGCTAACAGGAAAGATCCTTCACTCACCGAAGAAAAAAGTTTAGGTATGATGTTTAATCTTAGTTGTATATTTGGTTCTTGTTTTGGTTGTTTTTTCCCGAATTATCTTGCTGCAATGTACACAAGTTCTTAGCAAGGGTTTAAATGTCTATATCAATGTCCATATCGATATCATGTCTATACGATATTTAGGTGATATATCGCCGAAATATTGATATACGTCGATTTTTGAAGGAAGGGCCGAAAAAAGTGTCCATATCGCCATTTCAGGATTGGTATCGGTCTTTTGTTATATCGATGATATACCACCGATATGTTGTGATATCTGAAACCATGGTTTGAGGATCCGACATGTTATCATATTTGTTTACCTTAACAAAGGATTGGACTATGTCACCAGTTTTAGTTTTTCTAGCAGAATGGCTGTTTTTGGACTGGCCACCTACTGAAGGTGACCAGCGACCACTTTATCAAATACTACCTTTTGGATTTAAAAAGGCAGAATTAAATGAATAGTCGAAAATACATGCAGTGGTTCTTGTTCTTGGCTATTTAAATGCTATTTTATATTTTGTTTCACGACCTCTATCATCACTTCATGGTGAACACATCCCATCGCCAAGAAAAATGAAAACCTTTTCGGTTTTGGACCCATCGTTGAGTGTATATTAACCCGCCTATCTTGTGCATCAACCGCCTACTTGCATTGAAGTGTGTTGGAGTATAAGTTGTATGCGCCATATATGAGGGAGATGGTTAAATGGATCCCTCCAGGATACATTTACCCCATCCATATGTTTAGCCTCACATCTACCAGAGGTGGGACTTGGAGACTCTGTGGAGGCTATATAAGGAGCCCCAGACCTCCTGTATCAGATGAGAAAGTGCAATAGACACACCAGCCCTCTGAGGCATTCTCCGGTGGTTTCATCCCGCTCTTTAAGGAATAGGGTTCCACGTAAATCCCGTCGTTCTTATTGTTCTTTATCTTTTTCCATGTTTTGCTTCCGCTTCCTATTTTTTCTAACATGGTATCAGAGCGGGTTCGATTCTCGCGGATTTGTTCTTGAAAATTTTATATTTTGTTCGAGAGTCGATTATCAAATTCAAAGCGGGGATTCTGTTCATTATTTTTATCATGTTTGGAAGACTGTTCATGCTCCAGGGTTTTTGAACCCTAGTTTTGTGACGACACAAGTACTAATTTCTGAATCAGAGTGTCGCAACAGATCTAGGGTTTCGCACGAAACCCTAAATCTAATTCCCAGATTAGTGCATGAGGCATAGATCTCCAGGTCCTCGAGCAATTCTCTCCCGTGCAGCATGTTCTCGCGCAATATCCAGTTCAGGTGGAGGAGGCATCAGCCTCCAGCAGAGGCTACCCACTCCACGCGGTGCGTCCATGGTCGCAGCACCTTCTCACGGCGAGAACTCCTGTTCTTTACGCAGTGGAGGCGTCGTCAACTCCAGGCGCCCTTGACCGCAACGCTCATCATCTCCGCTCACAGGCGGCAGCCCTAACCAGTCTCATCACCCATTCATGGAAGGACATATCGATATCGGCAACATATCGATACAATGTCGATACCGATATATCGCCGATATGTCGGCGATATATCGACGCATATCGCCGAAACCCGGTATCCATTAGGCATTTTTCTCCTGTCGATACCCGACATATCCATATCGGCGATATATCGGTGACCTGTCGATACCGATATATCGCCGATATATCGCCGATATATCGCGATATGGCGATTCATGCACCCATTGCTCCAGCAGCCAATGCCTGGCTGCGGTGATCGACCTCCTGAATCCTTAGATTCCATGCAATGTTGAGTCCTCCCGCGGAGGACCTCCTGGCGGCAGCCCACTTCGACCAAGGGCCAAAAAGACAAGTTTACCCTACTCTAGCCGCCCTCAAGACCTCGTGCAGGAGGCGCGAGGGGATCTCTTCGAGCCAATTTCTTGCTGTGCCAGCCCCTTCAACGACACCAGCCACTGTCGCGCGCACCCCCCGACCCTAGTCGCGACCCACTGCCAGGCGAGGCCCCTCCCGAAGCTGCCCATCGACCTCCTGCCCTTGCGAGCTCCCCAGTAGATGCAAGGCTTCTACAGCGGTGTCGGCGATTCCGCTTCTCCAGCCCATCTCGTGATCCAAATCTGGGTGTATCCTAGAGGCGGCGGGGGTCGAGTAGCAAACCCCCCCAACGGGGGTGGCGGGTTGGAAAAGAGAAAGGGTTCCCATTGTGGGAACCCTAAGGGGGTATCGCTAGTTATTAAAAAGTGTTATTTAGTGTCGGGCCCAAGACCGATATTTGTTAAAAAAAGGCTGAACTTTTTTTTTTCTGGGAGGGACGCCTGATTATTTTAGCCCAAGCGGGCCTTTATTTGGAAAAAAAGAGAGAAGGAGAGAATATTGGACCCAAGAGGGCGAAAAAATGTGTGTTTCTAAAAAAAGGGGCGCGTGCAAATTAAAAAGCCGCACGCAAAGTTTTTCAAAAAAAAGTTGCAAGAAAAAGCTAAAAAAATGTTGAGACGGCTTAAAAAAATGTTTTGAAAAGCCGAAAAAATGAAACAGCTTAAAAAAATATTTCGAGAAAGAAAATGATTTGTAATCTTTTTAAAATTCGGAAAAAAAGATGTAATCGGCTTATTGTTCTCTTGTTGTTTTTCCCATGTTATTGTCTTCTCCCAACTTGGTCAATGTCCATGTTTTCCGACAAGTATGTGAGAAAGGGGGGGTATATGTAGAGTCACATGTCTTTTCCAGATTGCAGACTCCAGACCGAGCATATGTTTAGACTCTACAACAGATTATTCAGACTCGACGATTGATTCCGAGTCTCCAGTTTCAGACTCGCACATAGATGCGGTATTCTTTTCAGATGAGCACATGTTTGCCATCTTTTGTTGCGGTCTCCATCTTTTCTTGTTTTCGGCCAGAGTTTTCATGTGAGCCATAGGGACTCCAGAGTAGAGGACCATTCCCTATGCCATGTTGGCAAGGGTTTTCATGTGGTATCACAGGTACTCCAGAGCAGTGTACCATTCTCTATGTCAGATGGGAGAGACCCAGTTCTCCGATAAGGAGACTTCTTTCAGACTCTATTCTCCAGCGACCGTGGACTCCGACGAGGATTGCACTTCCATGGCCTTTTTCAGTACGACCCTTTTCAGAGATGGAGCAGTTGTCCACGTGTTGTGGCGGGCCAGAGTACTACAACGAGTAGACTCATTTCCAGTTGTAGTGACTTTGACAGGCGCAGTACATAGCACATGCTCTCCGACGAGGAGATTCAATAGACTCACACTCCAGCCCATTTGTCCTCCTCACTTGCACGGCATGAAAAGCGTCCTCGACAACAACAGTTGTGTGCGTTGGATTGATATTGTCCGTAGTGTCTGTAGCATGAGTTGAGTTTCTTTCTATTTGTCCAAGCTGAGCATTGCATGCTCCAGCTTGAGGGGGAGTTTTGGAGTATAAGTTGTATACGTCATATATGAGGGAAATGGGTAAATGGATCCCTCCAGGATCCATTTACCCCATCCATATGTTTAGTCCCACATCTACCAGTGGTGGGACTTGGAGGCTCTGTGGAGGCTATATAAGGAGCCCCAGACCTCCTGTATCAGATGATAAAGTGCAATATACACACCAACCCTTTGAGGCATTCTCCCGTGGTTTCATTCCGCTCCTTAGGGAGCAGGGTTCCACGTAAATCCTGCTATTCTTATTGTTCTTTATCTTTTTCCATGTTTCGCTTCCGCTTCCTATTTTTTCTAACAAAGTGCAATCTTATGCTGGCGTTATCTTCTCATTATTCCTCTTGGCCACCACCATGTCACCTTTTGCCAATATAGCTGGACCTTCTATGGTAAATGCATCAAGTGATGCTCTCGATCTCAAAGTTTGATTTGACACAAGGAATACAATGGTCGCATTCCTCCTCTACATCCTTCCAAATGTGGCATTCATTGAACCATCTCCTTGTGCAAATCAAAAGTAACTGGGTCCACTTTAAATCAAGGAGCCCATGACTCAAAAGAGATGTGCACATCATCAACGATGCGAGATCACCAACCCAACTTGAGAAGCCAGGGGGTCCATGGAATAGGTACGGTGCGAGATCACCATCAACGATGCGAGATCACCAACCCAACTTGAGAAGCCAGGGGGTCCATGGACTAGGTACGGTGCGAGATCACCACTCGATGTGAGATCACGACTTGATTTTGTGGGTCCAAGGACTAGATTCTCCATCTAAATCTGCTTCACATGTGTTGCCTTAGCATAAATGGCGGGCATCCCATGTCAAACCACGTAGCATGGATGACTTAAAATGACCAAAAAGGGAAAGGCACATGCAGATGTTTCTCCTTTCGAAACGATCTCCTCCATAGCTACCTTAAAATTTGCTTCAATCTCCATGTAGAATTCTTCCCAATGACGCTTGTCACGCTCTCATTGTGTACATGTCTCTGTTCCGAAATGTTAGAGGACCAATGATCATCTATCCTGATGAAGGACCTTGCAACGGCTCTTCCACATCGACAATTATCTCAAAATGAACCCTTCACGTTATGAAGTTCACTAATAATGAGAAAGATGACATGCGCCTTAAGGCACTCACCCTCAATCAAGACCTTCAATGAGCATCCCATCATTAGTCCATCACACATCACCATCTTCTCAACCCCCTATGAAGCTAGGGTTGAGGTAACTGAATCAAGGTCCCTACATTGGAGCGAAATCCCATTATTTGTAAGTCGCCTAGAATGCTGAGATGGCAATGCACCATCCATCATGGTCATGTTGGGGATATCGAAATCAGAGTGTATATCTTTTTACAGGGATATCAGCGATATCGGCGATATATCGCCATATCGGCCCATATTGGTCAAAAATGAATGGATTCAGTACAAAAAATACAGGATATCGCCGATATTTCGTCGATATCCCTATATATCAATGCTATTATTCATGCAAGCTTGATTCCACTACCTATCTAGCTACATCTAGTATTAAAACAATCTATGATTTATATACTTTGTTCCGGGTCGGGGGCGCTGCCCCCGCACCCCCGCATCGAGACCCCCATACTGGTAGGGTATGGTGCGACAGGAGGGTGCATACAATGGTTCTTCAACTTGGTGTATATTTACAAGTTATTTCATGTTGTAAAACTTGAATGAAATCCATTTCCAATATCTATAAGTCAATTCTTCAAAAAAAATCTATAAGTCAAGAATCAACATTATCGATATGTTCGAAATGATCGATATATGCAATATAAGCTTTATATATGATCGATATGTGTGATCTAAGAGTATATTTGTAAGTTATTTAGTGATCTAAGAACTTGGATAAAATCCATTTTCAATATATATATAGGGTAAAATGGGACTGCCCCCATGGGGGGAGCTAACTTGGCTCCCCCCGCAGCATTTCGTCCGGTTTTTTTATTTGTTGAAAATTTCTTCCGTGGATTTTCATCAATATATACCTATATTATGCCATTCAAATTTCGCGCGAAACAGAGATTCCTACGACCTCCATCCAGAAGGATCGCTTTTAGCAATTCTTTTACCATTAAAAAATGTCTGTCTGGATGGAGGCCTTAGGAGTCTCTGTTTCGCACGAAATTTTAATAGTATAATATAGGGATATAGTGATGAAATTCCACGGAAGAAATTTTCGAAAAAAATAAAAAAATCGGGCGAAATGCCGCGGGGGGAGCCAAGTTAGCTCCCCCTAGGGGGCAGCTCCATTTAACCCATATATATATATATATAGGTCAACAACTAACAGTACCGCCGTATCGATATATGCGATATAAGGTTCATAGATGATCGATATATGTTATCTAAGAGAGTAAGAGTACATTTGTAAATTATTTAGTGATCGAAGTACTTGGATGAACTTCATTTTCAATATATATAGTATGTCAACAACTAACAATATCAGCGATATGTTCGATATGACCGATATGTGCACTATAAGAATCATAGTCCTCATAAATGATCTATATGTATTTTCTAGTTGTATATTTGTAGTATTTTATTTTATAAGAACTTGAATAAAATCCTTTTCCAATATTTATAAGTCAAGAATCAATATTAATATCGATATGTTCGATATGACCGGTATGTGCGATACCGATATGTGCAATATATGGTCTATAAATGACCGATATGCGTGATATAGGTGTTTATTTGTAGGTTTGATATCTTGAATGACGTTAATTTATGAAAATAGCAAAAACTGGCTTTTTTCAACCATTTTCGACATTTCCAATCGACGATATATCTCGATATATCCTTTTTCGAATCGGACCGAAATGATATCGATATCGATACGGCCTTCCTTGCGTCACGCCACTCCACCCTGAGCATTTGAACTGACGTTAAAAGTGGTAGATGCTGCACCTCCGGCCTCCCACTCACAAAGCCCTTAGACACATGGGGAACCACCCATGTGGACAACAAAATAGCAAAATGAAGTCCCCAACATATCAACCATCTTCGATGTCACCAACTAAAGTTCATCCTTCAACAACGCATCCTCCATGATGAGTACATGGTGATGTCTGCTTCATTTAGGAGGTTGCATGACCTCCACTCAAACTTCTTGTGCCTGCTATATATATGCTTATCTCCGTACAACTATCCCTCCGGTGCTCGAACTTGTTGCACTGGAAAAATAAGATTGAGACACAACTACTTGTGGCTAGGTGCCCTAGTTCCTCAGAGTGAAAGTAACGAGTAGATCTGGGACATATTCCTTTTGGAGCCTCCACCAAGCCATCACCTTCACTTGATGGTGGCCCTCGCTCATCCTTCTATCCCCCACCCGAAGGTGGCCCTCAATTTCCCCAGGTTCCACTATTCTACTATTCCACTCATTATCCCCTCTTCGTTAAGAGATTTTAAAAAGAATCAGAGATACATGTAAATGAATTCTGATAATAGATCATTTGTGAGCCAAGTCATTAATAATTAATACTTGAGTGATTATTAATCATAACAATCAACTTTTGGCTTGTCTGAGCCTTACATTAAACTCAGAATAAGTTGCATGAAAATGAGAGTTTTGGAGCGGAGAATTGTTAGTTCAGACTGGAAATTGTCAAAAACGTTCCTTTTTATATACAAAGGAAACTGTAGAATTACAAAAATTCAAATATTAAATCAAAACTCGAACAATTTATAATTGATTTACATCTAAAAATGACAACTTAGAGTTAGTTTTTTCGAGGAAAAAAATAATTTCTTGTTGGAATCAATTGATTCTCTAAACTTTGAACAAATTGATTTCTAAATTTTTTTTCTCTGGCCTAATCTGGAGATCATGATTAGTTTCTTGACCAACAAAGCGGTAAAGTGGACTTGAACCAAACAACTATCAACAAAAGTGTCTGGTAATTGTTATTGACCTGCATATGTTGTCCTCCACTTTAAGAAATTGTCATCTGTGAGTTGCCTTCATTCAATGTAGGAAATCGTTGATTGTCTTTGGGAAAATTTTGTTTAGATCAGCATGCATTATGATAAGCTGGATATTATGCTGAATTGCCTAGAGTGGCGCACAGTGTCTTGCCTTCACCATTACTATTGCAGAGTCGGGGCTTCAAGATTATTTGAGGTAATAATGGATTTGGGTTGCGGCCTTCCCTTTGAGCTTTGCGACTACTTGGTACGTGAAGAGGGGTAATTGCTTAGTTATACTATCGAGCACTTAATGTGCAATGTATGTAGGGGGTGCTATTGCCATGGATGTCTAATTGATTTGGAGATTGAAAACTCCCATTGCAGGGTTCTTCTCTGCTTTTCCCTAGTAGGCTTAAAAGTCAAAGCCATCCTGATTATGCAAAAGCAAGACACGGAAGCCATCTCTTGTTTCTTTTCTGTATGACTTGGTTGAAGATGCTAGCATGAGGAGTCCGCTGTTGTCTCATAGAGCTGTCTAATGGGCATGGGATCTAGGATAACAAATCCAGAAGGCCTAGCGAAAATACAGCTTCTTCTCCCAGAAAACCAACTTATCCACCTCCTATTTCATGGAGGCCAAACAAAATTGATTTCAATGTTATTGAACTAATAGTGAGCTCATCTAGGGCTTGGTAGGAGGATATTGATCCAGGTCCAGTTCAGAGTTGGAATAAGTCTCACCTCTCAACAATACGGAGATGTGCCAAAAAAGATAAAGAACTTTACTGTCATCTCATTGATCAACTTTGTAAAGGTCTTGTGTGATGCCTAATGCTCACATCTTCTCTAATGTTGACGATGCTTGCTCGTTTTGTCTGGGTGTGCAAGAGGACATTGATCATTTGTTCTTGTGTGGGTTTGCTTCAGAGGTTTGGTACGTTACTACTTTGGCATGGGTGGATAGTTCCTATGCTATTGCTTCTGGATTTGGGAAGTTTTGATGTCCTGCCTGCCAATATGGAGGGAAAGAACGAGTCATTTTTGGCGTTCTACAAGGATTTTTGGGATCTCGTGGTCCACGAGGTGCTTGACGTGGCTCTCGAATTCTGCAGGGGGAACGCGGGTTTTGACAGGATCAACCGGGCTCTCGTTATTTTGTTGCCCAAGTCGTCGGCGCCGGTCTCCATTGATGATTTCCGCCCAATTTCGGTGTCGAACGCCATTTATCTCATTATTGCGAAGGTTCTCGCTACTCGGTTGTCTGGCGTTATTGGAGGTGTTATCTCCCCGTCGCAGTCGACCTTCATCCCGGGTCGGCAGATTGCCGATTGTCTCACTCTGGCGTCGGAGCTCATTGCTGATTGGAAAAGGAGGGAGGTGAGTGGCATCCTGTGGAAAGTGGATTTCAGAAAGGCCTATGATTGCCTTGATTGGAAGTTTCTTTGGACGGCGCTTAGGAGGAAGGGGTTCCCGGAGTTGTGGATAACGTGGGTGAGGCGTTGTATCACCACCGCCCCGATGTCTGTCTTGGTCAACGGTTGTCCGGAGGGGGGTTGGATCCAACCAAGGAGGGGGGTACGACAGGGTTGCCCCCCTTGCTCCGTTGGTATTTATTCTGGCGGCTGACGTTCTAACTGATTTTGCGGCTAATATGGTTAGCTGCAGCATCTCGCGGGACTTCTCCAGGGGGATGTGCATATTCCGATATTACAATACGCGGACGATACATTATTTCTTTTGGAGGGGGGAGTGGCGGAGGCGAGGGGGATGGCCGTGGCTCCGGAGATCTTTGGCAAGCTTTCTGGGTTGGTCAAGAACGAGGCCAAGTCCATGTTCGTGCCCTTCGACCCTGCGGTCCTGGATCGTGATGTTTATGCAGAGGTTTTGGGGTCGATGTGCTCTTCGCTGCCGATGGATTACTTGGGGATGTCCTTGAACGTGGGAAGGACGCGGCTCATGGACTGGCTGAAAGTGGCGGAGAAAGTGGAGGCGAGATTGGCGGGCTGGAAGGCCGCGCTTTTATCGAGAGGTGGCAGGCTTGTTTTGATTAAGGCGGTCCTTTCGGCGATTCCGATTTATTTTGTCCAATCGTAAGATGCCCAAGGGGATCAAGTCCCGGCTGGAGAAGCGTTTGCGCGCCTTCTTGTGGGGGAAGCGTGGGGAGGGGGCGAGAGGGATTCACTTGGTTGGGTGGGAAGATATTATGTACGGGAAGCATGGCCTTAAATTTCAGCGAAATTCGGTCGAATTTCTGTCGAATATCGATATCCAGTCGAAATCGAAATTCGACCGAAATGACCGAAATATGGGGGTCCTAGTACAAAAAATGACCGAAATGACCGAAATTTCGGTCGAAATTCCATCGAAATTCTGTTTTGGTCGATACCGAAATGGTGACCGAAATCGACATTTAGGGCCTTAATGGGAAGGAGCAGGGGGGGCTGGGGGTCAAGTCGCTTGCTCAGATGAACGAGGCCTTGCTTCTCAAGTGGGCGTGCAGGATTTGGGGGCCTGGGGAGGATCTCTGCCTCAATGCCGTGCAGAAGATTTATGTTGTGGGGAGAGGTTTGCCGTCGCAGGTTTGCCAAATTGCTTCACCCACTGTGTTCTGGAGGGGGGTGGTGGAGGTATTTTTGAAGAATGTTGGGCTGTTAAGGCCGGTGCTTGGAGGGGGGAGTCGTTCTCCTTCTGGCCGGACGATTGGGCGGGGGGGGGGACCCCTTTGCTCCCGCTTCCTGCGCCTCTTTGCGATGGCTGATGATAAAACTTGTTCGGTTGCGGCTTGTTGGTTGGATGGGGTCTGGTGTCCAACCTTCGCGACGAATTTCTCGGATCAGAGGATGGAGGAATTCTTGGTGTTGCTCGAGGCGGTGCGGGAAATTGGGCGTCTTCCTGGGGGGCGTGATCACTGGTGCTGGAGGGAGTCCCCTTTCACGGTTAAGAAGGCTTTTGGTGCTATCGCTAGGCCGCCTCTGTCCCTGTCGGAGAGTATCACTCTTGATTGTGCCTTTCTTTGGGCTTTGAAGCTTGCAGAGCGGGTTGGAATTTTTTTTTATGCCTGATGAGGAGGAAGAGGTTGATGACGAGAGACCGTTGCGCTCGACTCTTAGGCGTGATTTCTGATAGATGTCTTCTCTGCGATGCGGCTGTCGAGTCTGTGGAGCACTTATTCTTCTTATGCCCCTCGGTGGTTGAGATTTGGCAGGGGGTTGACTTGGCTTGGTGTAGCACTGCTGACCTTCACGCGTTTTGGTCTTCGCTCCGGGCCAATAAGGGAATGCCGAGGTTGGAGGTGCTGTATCCGGTTGCCGTGCTATGGGCGGTGTGGCGGGGGAGAAATGATCTCTTGTTCTCGGGCCAAAGGTTCTACAAGGAGAATGTGGTTGCTTTTGCGAAAATTCTGGTGAGGGATTGGGCGTTGTAAAGTTGTTGTAGTGTGGGTGTCGCTGTTTCACTTTTTGTTGTCTTCTCTGTTCGCTACTTTTTTTGAATAAGATTTTTGGGGAGTGCACCATCGAGTGTATCCCCCTTGTTTCTGGATTTCAAAAAAAAAAGAACGAGTCATTTTCCTTTTTTAGGCAGTCTGAGTAGCCAAAATTCCATGATATTTCGTGCTGATAAGTTTTTTTTGGAGGAAGTGAAGGCACACATCCAAAATAGCGCATACCCAAACATTGGAATTTGGAGGAAGTGAAGGCGTGCATGTGAATTTTCTCTTTGGTTCTGAGCTCTGGTACCTTTTTTTTATTTGAGTAATGGAATTTATGGATGACCACTGCCTACTAACACGCATCATTTTTTCAACAAAAACAAAGCATTTTCCCGCATTAAGTAGGGTGGGCTACATGGATTCTTTGCCTAAATCTATGTTGAAAAGATCCGACTGTCCTCATTTTTTCAAAGAAATAAAAATTCTGGGAACAATTTTAGAAAGAGGGACATAACATAGAGGGCAGCAGGAGTCTTATGCCATATTCCTATTGTCCAGAGCAATGACGATGTCTTGCGAAGTAACCTGGGTTGGCACGCATGTCTGATTGATTGATGACAATTCGCAACCCTGAGCTCTATACAATGTTTATGGCCTTCAAAAAAAATATTCCTGTTGTCTGTTTGGAATCTCCGAGTCTGGATTTTATCTAGTATGGAGCTGTATGTAGAAAATGATGGAGAGCGCTTGGCTGATGCAATCTTTGGAGCCTCATAGCTTAGATGATATACTTCTGCTTCTCTTTTTTCGAGTTATAAATGGCTATCTATAAGCTAAGTCCCATGCCCATCTATTTTTCTTCTAAAATGATGATATGATTGATTCCTGGTGTTGACATATGCTTGTCATGCATTTGTGCGTTTTATGTATGATTTTTCTTCCTATGCTGATATTGAAATGCTATATTATTTCTAGAATAATTCTTTGTTACTTCTTTTATTGTGTGTTTCTTCAGTACTTGTATACTGATTATGTTATATTGATTACCGGATTTAAACATCTGGTTGCCTCACTGCAGAAAATGAATGTGGTGATTCTGATGACAAGACTGTGTATTCAATATCTCCGCGGTTAAAAGTATTCGCAGATTGGCTCTTAAAAGTTATGGCATCCGGTAATTTGGAGGCAATATTTCCTGCTGCTACTCGTGAATATGCTCCCTTAGTTGAGGAGCTGTGGAAAGATCCTGCTGTTCAGGCGACATATGATCGAAGAAAAGAATTGCAGAATCTTCCTACATCAGCAAGCTATTTTTTGGAGCGAGTAATAACACTCTCCTCTAGTTTTTAATGTTTTTTGTTTTTTTAATATAATCATGAATAATGATGAATACCATCCTTTAATCGTTCTTTTTTATTGCTCTTATTTTTGAGAGACTAAGCGTCTAATAAGGAAGCTTGAGAAGAAGGAAAATACTAGAATATGGTTACTTTGTGAAGTTCGAAATGTGACAACTTTCCCTTATTTCCATGTCATTGTTTTCACACTGCCGCTAAATGCACAAGATGTAGATTGTAGTGTCAAGTATATCCGCATTAAGCATTACGAAATTGTGTTGTAAATGTTGTTGCACTTGAACTATGGAACCTTGGGCTTTCCAGGGGAAAACTTAAAACCATGATGTAATCCAAATATAGATTTTTGTTGTAAAAAATGACATGTTTAGTTAGTTTTTTTAATTTCTAGATTCTAGCCCAATAGGTACTTTCACTAGCATCTTCCCTTTTATTTTTATATTAAAACATCTTGTGTAGTCAAGGTTGATGTTTCTAGGATAATATATAATATTTGTGAAGTTTTAAAACGTTTTGTAATATATCCAAGGTCTTAAATTTTGGATTTCAATTTCGTTTTGCCAAGTCCAAAAAGAGCTATTTCGATTTCATTTCGCCAAGTCTCTAAACTCATTTTCCGAAACTTAAGGTTTTTAATTTTACTAAATCAATAAATATAATTGAAACATGATCTTATTTATAAAATAGATTTAAAATATAGGTTTTGAAGAAGTATTATCGTTATGATCACTACACATGTTGATATGTGTAACATGTTTCCTAGAGTCAGAATTGGATTCTAAATTGGAAACAAAAGCCATGATAATCACCTCTTCAACCAGAATTATGCGACACATGCAATCACTACCAAATAAAGCATATATATGAAGATAAAGGAAGTATAGTAAGTATAAATTATATTGGTTAAAACTTGAATTTAAGTCATGAAGATTATTTCTAATTAATTTGATTTGGTTCAAACCTAAAATTTTGGAACTAACTAAAGAAACTTTTTCAAACAATATAAAACACTGTAAGACTCAACACATCGGCATAGAAATTGGTGAAAATTCATCAATACAGACAAGTTTCGATGAAAATGAAGGGTATATTTCCTTATTTTTTGCCGTTTCACCGAAATGACATGCAATTTTGAGGAAATTTTGTTGACGGGAGGAAAGTTGCTTGCCTTGTTTAGGCATAGTTGGACAGTTCGGTACCCCTAAAAAAACTTATATTGTATAAAGAAATAAAAACAATATAGAGCATCTTAAATCTAAACCATTAAAATAATTGCAGTTTAATCCAATAGCGTTGTGAGCAAGGGGGTGTCAGATGTACTTGAAAGGGCTATAATTCTAAGCATCCACAAACATCAGGACGAGATCTGCATTTAATCGGTCACAGTTCCACTCAGAACTTTAGAGATGTGGTCTCTTTAGTGCCGAGTCTCATGAAATTCAGAAAAAAATTATCCGTTGGTCTTGATAAACATGAATGGATATCCCATTTTTGTTAAAACAAGTGTTTTTAACCCTTGAACTTGTCTCATAATTTGAACATTTTAAATGGAAAGATCCATTTTGATCTGGTATCAAAAAGATTCAAGAGATGAGAGAATTATGGATAGTTACTAAAAAGACTTTTCTCGAAAAAAGCTACTAAAAAGACTAATCCAATCCATAACGATGCACCTGAAAGTACAATAATGTCTTATTAGTGTAAATTCAGGTTCTTCACTTTCTTTCTCTATATAGGTACAACCTAGCCCCAAGGTTCGAAATCTCGATTTTGATTTCGTTTCGGTGACCATGTATACTGGAATTTCGTCGAAATTTTAGGAAATTTTGACTATTTCGATGGAAATGTCAGAAATGGCTCAAAAAGATATTTTTCCATTTTTTGTAAATTAATATCATCCAAGTTATTAGAACAATAAATAACTTATAATACACAATTATGTCACACATAACGCTCACCTATACCATTTATGTCGATCATATCTGTCATATTGTACAATTATTGCAAATGGAGTTAATATGAATTCTTCAAACAATGGAACTATAGATATACACTTATAGGTTTATAGCACACATATCGATCATCCATGACTATGACAATATGTCACACATATCTATCATATCTTACATATCGTTGTTAATACTTAATACTTAATAATAGCCTTGCAACAAGTGAAAAGACATATATTCACATAAACTAAACAACAACATGCACATTAATGATTAATGCAACAAAAGACAAAAAGATATTACCGGGTGATGATGAGTTCAGTTCAGAACCAAGAGTTCCGTGGTGGATCTGAATCACCCCCCTTCCTTGTTGTCTCTCATAACGCATCACAGACTCAATGAACTGGCAGTTGTGCTCCATATCATGTACGAGTACATGGTCTTGTAATCCACCACATACTGTCTGTATTGGTGGTCATCGATGCCTATGAGTATTCCAAGACGAGGATAAGCATCACTATATATGGTATCACGAGTGGCATGACGAGGCTGTGAAGTACTGACATGAGATCCTCGGGATGAAGATGACGGAGTGGGAGAAGATATCTGCGGAGGAGGAGGCACTAGCGTGTACTCAGGGAAGATACCATAACTGTCATCGCCAAAGAAGCTGTCTTGGCTCTGCTCGGGTTGGCTACCTTGGTAGTTCTCACCGCTATAGCTGCTATATCCTCCATACCCGCTGTAACCATATGATGGAGGTTCATACGCCTGAGGAGGAGGAGGAGGTATAAGAGGAGCATGAAAGAATTCCAGGAAGAAGCCAAATGATCTCTCATCATGTGATGATCCATATCTGTCCAGGGGACTTGTGTTCCTCCAGGATATGGGCTGTCAATGTCCATGCAGTTTAAGAAACCTACAAATTACATCAAATCGTCCATGTAACTATCGGTAGGACGATGGCCGCGACCATATGCATCGTAATCCATATCCCGAACTCAGAACAAACTGTCCTTGTGTGTTCCTCTATCGCTCCATATGTTCACGCCCTGCATGGAGTCCTTCCTCGAATCTTGTATCATGTGGTCCGCGACCACCCGCTGATGACCCTATTGAATATGTTTCCCCATTATCAGATCCACCAATACCACCAATATCATCATCACCATCGTCATCATCTCCATTGTCATCCTTTGACTTGGATTTGGAACTAGTGGAGAGAATTTCATCAACAACTGCATCAACCTCAGCCTCCAACCCTCCAAGAGGGTCCGTAATCCGCCCGGATCTAGCCAGATAATCACATACATATGCTCCCATTTACGGTCATATATTTTCATTTGGTATTCCACCCAATTGATCGAGTATAAGAGCACTATTGGTATCCATCCACCTCTGGAGAACATCTTCATCAGCATCGTTATCGTGCATCTCGAAAATATATGCTCCGATTTGCTGGCTTATACATATGCTCCCATTTGCTAGCTTATATTCTCATTTGGTCTTCCACCTGGTTGATCGAGTATGGGAGCACCATTGGAATCCATCCACCTCTGGAGAACATCTTCATCGGTATCGTCATTATGTATCTTGAAAATGTATGCAAGATCGATAGGGTCTGTGTAATCCTCTTTGTCCGGGCCCTTGCATGTTTCATCTTCAACCTTAAGTTGTAGTGCACGTAGACAAGATCATGGAGTTGTTCTCCCAACCCGTTTCATCTCTTCGAATTGATCAAGTTGAATGTGTTTCAGTTCCTCTCACAACCACCAGCAGATGCGGCTTGAGACAATACTTTCACTGCTACTTTCCATAGGTTGGAAGCTTCCATTCTTTACAATAACCACTATTCGGCCGCTGAAGATCTAAAAGGAGATAAATCAATGATACTAATACATCACAACATAATCAATGGACTTATTTGTCTTCATCCTTACCAGGAAGAGTACTGCTCCGTCCATTAACTGCAATAATTCTATCAAAGGAACCCAAGGCATCCCTGAAGTACTTCACCTATACATAGTTTATTAGTTTGAAATAATAAATTGTTACATAATACTCTTAAAGAATATTTTGTGAGTTCCACTCTAGTTCGAAAATCAAAATTACCTCATTCATGCACAAGGTCTCTGTCTTCTCGTCCTTGATGAGCTTCTTCATGACAATTTATATGGATGCTAGAAAGTCAGCATTGTACGAAGACTGTTATTATAATGGTACTTGGGATTGAAGTAATAAGATGGGCACAAACAAGGACAATTCTCATATTTAACTAAGATTCTAAAGTGCTATCAAAAATGGAAAAAATAGATTTATTACATAATACATACCGGCCTTGTGAAGAGCATCTTGGGCCATTGCTCTTCTATGATGTCCAACCATGCTTTGAATCCTTTTCCAACTGCTTCTCTACCCTTCTCTTTTATGCAGTGCATTGCCTCGTAGATCACTCCCATGGTGGGCTTCTTGTCGTCGTCTACGATTCATAATGCAGAAATAATCAGATCCATTATCTTCATGACCCGAGTCACGCCATCTTAGAAGTGGAGATCATTGAACAATGTCTCCACTTTCTGTCCTTTTTCAGTCCAAGCTTAATGTATCTTGGACCATTCACCTTGGCAATACATGGACTTCAATCCTGTCTTGTTTTGTTTAAGGCTTTGCAATGCTATAAAATTGATTTCAAATCATGTAATGCCAGGCCTCACTAGTTCATCATTATACATCCACCTCATTAAATCCATCACTTTGGAATGGTTGTAAATGAATGTGGAGATTGTCCGTACTTGCTCCACCACCTTTGAGACGAGCTTCCTTTTGCTGAAGTTCTTTAGAATTAAATCAATACAATGTGCAGCACACTATGTGCAAAAATACCGTAGTTGTTAGACTTCATTAATGTTTCACTCGTTTTCTTGATGTTGCTACCATTATTCGTGACAATTTGGATAATCTTCTCTTCCCAACATTTTTGATGATGTCCATTATCTTCAACAGGTACTTGTGGTCCTTGATATGTCCAGATGCATTAATAGATTTAAAAAAATGATCTTTCTATCGCAGTAAACATGGAAGTTGATGATCTGCTTTCTCGTATAGCTCGTCCACCCATCGCACATCAACACCACCCCGTACTCTGTCCATCTCCTCCTCAGCTCGACGATGTACTCATTCATCTCCTCCTTCTCCATCCTGAGATATTTGCTCATTATCTCCTAGGATATGGGGGCCTTCACTCTTGTTCTTGCTGCAACGATCTCATGAATGTCATGCTGTAGAAATGACCCGCTAGCAACGTTGGCAGGAATGCTCTCCTTAATGAAGAACTTGCTGATGATCTTGTCCACTCTCCCGTGCATTGGTGAACATGCCCTTCACCGTCTTCTGTCTCGGATCCTTGCTTGGCTTACACTGCATAGACTTGCTCCCCGTTAAGAAGGGTTCCAGTCTCTTCCCCTTGTATTTTTTGGAGGGTGGTGGTACTGGTGCACCTCAAGAACCACTCCCATTGTCACCTGCACCATAGAAGCCACCTCATGCACCATCGATTTCTCTTCTCGAACTCGCTCCTCATTGATTCTTTTGTTGCCCCTCTGTATGCACTCCTCTCCGTTGTCTGAATATCAGCGGGATAGACAAAGTCGTCGTTATCTAAATATGAGAGGACGTTGAATTCTTTCTCAAACATGAACTCTTTGAATTGTTCATACCTCTATACCCTCTCTGTATCCCTATCATTCTTCCCGTCCAACCTGGCCTTCACCTTGTCCCTCACATCTTTGGGACATCGCGTGAACTTGGCAACATTCTTGTTATTGCCCACAGGATGTTGCTTCATCCTCGTGACCCTCCTCCTAATTTCCCACAAACATTGCATTGTGGTTTGGCTTTGTTTTCATCACGAGCGGTGGCATACCTCCAATCAATGTCCCACTGATATCCCTCTTCTAATCCTCAGAACTGTCAGATCCTGATCTGGAATGTGAGGCCATGATGATGATCACCTAAACCTATGGGGAAATTGTAGAGCAATCATTCACGAGCCATACAATGCGAGCAATAAGTATTTGCTAATTATTTTATGTTTTAATTTTCGGATTTAATATATTTTTTTCTAACACTTATTATGCACAAACTCCTTGATACTTGGTGTTTAAAATTGAAAATATACTTCTACTATTCTGATTTTTAAGGAAAAACACATTAGATCTATACATTAGGGTCTTAGATCTGGCAATAAGGGGACCAATTTTGAGAAAAAAACCTCTTAAGAGATACAAAATATGTAAATTAATACATAGATCTAAGGTTTGATTTTCGGAATTACTCGATTTTTAAATTTCTTTTACGAAAAAAATAAATCATTTTTTCTACGTCCAAAATTAAAGATCTGAGTTCGTCCTTGAACTCATCATGATTCTACGTTAAAACACAAAAACCCCAATTTTCTCTTCCATACATCTCACGAATTATTTTCAAAGTATGCTTTACTACAAGTTATACATGAGATCCGAGTTAATACATTCATAACTCATCAGTATTGCCCATTACAACACAAAACCCTTAAATTTGGTCTCCAAAAATCAAGATAAAACATTCACATGACCTCGAATTTCAACGAAATTCTCTGAAATTTCCATTTCTTTAGGTTTTCGAAATCGAAATGATCCCTTGTTTCTTTTTCTCGGATTTCGACGAAATGTCAATGAAATTTCATCGAAATCACATATCGTTTCGGTGAAACAGCTAAAATAAAGGTATGTACCCTTCGCTTTCATCGAAATTTGCATATATTAAAGATTTTCACTTATTTATTCGCTAATATGTTGAGTTGTTAGAGTGATTTACATTGTTTAAAGAAGTTTCCTTAGTTAATTTCTATATTTTAGATCTAAATCCAAATCAAATCAGTTAGACACAAGATTTACGAGTTAAATTTACGTTTTAACCGAAGATCTTTATATTGTTTATTTTTTTTATTTTGATATATATGCTTTAATTAGTAGTTATCATATTTGTTACCTCATTCTTATTGAAGAGGTGCTCACGTGTCACCATTCTCTTCATGTTCAAGAGGAGAAACTGTTGGGAAACGTGAATGAGATGTCTATTCCATAGCCCTAGGCTCTCTTATATAGGAGAGTAGCCTATGGGTAAATTACATAAAGAGAATAACAAGAAAATAAAATAGCAAAGAGACACAATAACTCAATATGCGTCAGCACTCCCCCTCAAGATGGAGCATAGATGTCGATCATGCTCAGCTTGGAAGCACACTTCTGAAATGGACCTCGTAACAATGCCTTGGTGAATATATCTGCAGTCTGGTTTTCTGAAGTAACATGAGATGTGGCAATAAATCCTTTCTGAATCATATCACGTATGAAGTGACAATCCACCTCAATATGCTTGGTCCGTTCATGGAATGCAGGATTGTTTGCAATGAACAAAGCAGCCTGATTATCACACTCCAAGTTCATAGGAAGTGGTACATCTAAGCATAAATCTGTCAGCACCGCTTTCACCCACATCATCTCTGTAGTAGCCTGGGCCATAGCCCTATATTCGGATTCAGCACTGGATCTAGCTACCACAGTTTGTTTCTTGCTCCTCCATGAGACTAGGGCATCTCCGACATAGACAGCATACCCTGAGGTGGACTTCCTATCCTTAGGACATCCTGCATAGTCTGCATCTGCGCATGCTGAGACAGAAATCCCTTTTCCTTTCTTGAATAGCAGACCTTTACCTGGAGAAGATTTGAGATATCTAAGTATCATGTGTATTGCATCCATATGCACCTGGCGTGACTGCTCCATGAACTGGCTCACACGGCTCACTGCAAATAGTATATCTGGCCTAGTGATCGTGACATATAACAATTTGCCTACCAGTTCTCTGTATCTTCTCCTGTCAACCTCCTCTGTGTCATCATCGTACAGCTTCATGCTGGGGTCCATTGGTGTCGTAGCAGGTCGACACCCTAGCATACCTGTCTCACTCAGTAGATCTGTGACATACTTCCTCTGTGACATGACTAATCCATACGGATTTCTGGCAAACTCCAGCCCCAGAAAATATCTAAGGACTCCCAGGTCCTTGGTGACAAACTCGGTCCCCAGCCTTTCCTTTGCCTGCTTAATGCCCTGGTCATCATCACCTGTAATCAAGATATCGTCAACATAAACCATGATTACAACAATACCTCTTGCCGTCTTCTGTACAAACAAGGAATGATCAGCATTGGAGCGTTTATATCCTTGTTTCTCAAAGAGGTCTGACAGCTTCTGGAACCATGCTCTGGGGCTCTGCTTAAGGCCATAGATGGCCTTATGTAATCTGCAAACCTTGGAACACTCCCCCTCAACAGCAAAACCTGGTGGCTGTTGCATGTAGACTTCCTCCTGCAAGTCGCCATACAGAAAGGCATTCTTCACATCCAGTTGATAGAGTGGCCAGTCTCTAGTAACTGCAACTGATAAGAGGATCCGCAGAGTGGAATGACGAGCCACCGGGGAGAACTTGTCAAGGTAATCTACCCCATATGTCTGCGTGAATCCCCTTGCAACAAGGCGTGCCTTGTACCTGTCAATGGAGCCATCTGCATTATGTTTCACTGTAAACACCCATTTGCAACTCACCGGGTTGACATCTGGAGGTATAGTAATCAAGCTCCATGTTCCTCTAGACTGAAGTGCCGCCATCTCTTCCTCCATAGCTAGCCGCCATCTAGAATCCTGCAAAGCCTCATGGTGGTTCCGTGGAATGTCTGTAGCTGAAAGTGCCAATGCAAACGTCCTGAAGTGTCCAGAAAGCCTCTCAAAAGACACCGCTGCTGATACTGGATATTTGGCACAGCTTCTCTTTGGCTTGCGTAGAGCGATTGGAACATCCAGATCCTCTGTGGTATCCCCATGCTCCTGTAATGCATCCTGCTGAGAAATGTCGTCAGATCCATCAACATTAATATTTTCATTACATACCATAGGCGAGCTAGTTGACTGGTCAAGACCATGAGCTGTATGCGGCCTGCGGGTGTAATGGAATGGTAACGGGGACACTATTGGTGGCGGTGGCGGCGGCGGCGGTGGTGGTGGTGGAGATGGTGGTGACGGTGGTGTTGTTGGTGGTGCCATGAATACGGTATCAGGAGATATAGGTGGTGGCTGTATGTTCCCGGATTCTGAAAAATACATAATGGATTCAAAGAATGTAACATCTGCACTGATCATATACCGCCGACGCACAGGGTCAAAACACTTGTACCCCTTTTGAGTTCTGGAGTACCCCACAAAGACGCACTTGACAGCCCTAGGAGAGAGCTTGTCAGAACCAGGCGACAACTGATGGACAAATGCGACTGACCCAAACACACGAGGGGTAAGAGTGAACAGATTCTTGTCAGGATAAATAAGTGAGAAAGGAACCTGTTCATTCAAGACAGACGAGGGCATACGATTTATAAGATAACATGCAGTGAGGACTGCATCACCCCAGTAGGAATACGGAACATGACTCTGAATGAGAAGTGACCTTGTGACATCAAGTAGGTGACGGTGTTTTCTTTCTGCAACCCCATTTTGTTGAGACGTATGAGCGCAGGATGTTTGGTGAACAATTCCTTTAGAGGAGTAGTAGTTGGCTAGATTGTTGGTGCACAATTCTAAGGCATTGTCACTTCTCATAATTTTGACAGTTGTGGAAAAAACATTATGAATCTCATTTAGAAAGTGAATAATAATATTTCCAGCTTCAGACTTATTTTTCATTAGAAATACCCATGATGCTCTAGAGAAGTCATCCACAAATACAATATAAAACCTGTGCCCCTGATGATCGGGAACACGACTTGGACCCCAGACGTCGACATGAAACAACTCAAACTTGGAGTTACTACTCCGACCTTGACTACTGGGAAAAGATGACCTGTGATGTTTTCCCAACTGACACGCCTCACACTGGATAGGTGTGTGAGAAAGACTATAAGGTAAGACTAGACGCAACTTCTGAAGCGGTAGATGACCAAAACGCAGATGCCACAGGAGAGGAGATACTTGTTCTGGGGGAGAAGCTGTGATTCCGGCAAACGGGGTCTGGTTCAGACGATAAAGGCCTCCTTGCTCATAGCCATGACCAATCACGTTGCCCGTACGGATGTCCTGAAAAATCAATGAAGATGAATCAAAAATAGCTCGACAATGAAGATCCTTCGTAATCTGACTAATTGACAACAGATTCATAGAAAAATGCGGTGCATGCAAAACATTCTTGAGCTGCATGGAAGACGTCAATCTGATCTCCCCCTGACCCGTGATAGGAGAATGCGTGCCATTGGCAATAACTACTGTCCGTCCTGGAAGAATCTGGGTGTATCCTGTAAGAAGGCTCTGGTCGCCACATAGATGATGTGTAGCGCCGGAGTCCATGATCCATGGCAGTGTATCAGATCTACTACTGTGGAGTGCAAATGGACTACCTGAAGTACTAGTAGAGGCCGAGGCGGAAGCAGCAGCATCAGTATGGTTCTCTGCAGTCGGTGCTGGACCAGATGGTGGAATAATGGCCCTGAGACGGGCAACTAGGTCATCAAATCGTTGATCCAGTGTGGCAGCAGACGGGGGCTCTATCTGCTCAGCTGCTCGTGCGGATGCAGGAATTCCATGCTTTGAGTAGCATGTGTCTTCAGTATGTCCGACTCGGTGACAATATGAGCATGTTGGCCTAGTGCGGCCACCCCTTCCACGAGGAGCACGTCCACGGCCCTGGTGATGAAAACCACGGCCTCTGTTGGCCGCCATAGCTGAGGGATTCTGACTCGCAGCTGTTGAAGGTACTGTGATCCTGCTCAATCTGTGAAAAGCTTCCTCCATGGGAGGAATAGTCGAGTCCGCCAAAATCTGTGAACGTGCTGCCTCATACTCTGGATCAAGTGCAGCGAGAAACACACCCACCATCGTCGCATTCCTGTAAGTCTTCTGCTGTTCTGGCGTGGCGGTAAGAGGCATGAAGCTATAAAGCTTCTCAAACATCCCTCTCAATGATGTATAGAGAGAATGTAAAGGACGACCGTTCTGCTTTATTGTGAATATATCATGTTGTAGTTGCAGGATCTTCGTCTCATTCTTCGCCTGAGAATATGTCGCTGCCAGGATATCCCACATGTCTTTCGCCGTGGGTTGATGTAAGATGTCATTGGCGATTTCAATAGCCAATGTACCGGATAGCCACACCTTGGCATATGCATCATCGACCTCCCATGAGGCATAAACTCCAGTCTTCTCTGCAGGCTCGGGCTCGGTAAGAATGTGCTTCTTACCTGTAGACTTCATCATACTCATGAACTGCATTGCCCACAGTTCATAGTTCGTACCATCCATCTTGACAATGGGCGCTGGACCACGAAATGCGCCCATAGATGGAATATCTGCCTTGCTTTCTGACATGTTGGAGACGGAAGACTGGAGCAACTGAGAGGATATAGTCTATGTCTACAATGACATAGATGGGATTAGTTGCGTGTGTAGACGTCAAGCAACTAACCCCATGTATATCAAGATCTGTGCCCTAGGGTTTTGGGGCTTAGGGCACGCAGGCACGTGCGAGTCGCACGTGCACACGCAACGGGATGCGCACAATCAGGCTGGATGCACTGTTGCTGGAGACACGCGCTTGCTGGAGGCGCTACAGATGCGCGATGCGCGCTGTTGCTGCTAGGCGCTGGATGCGCCGCACTGGTTGCTGGTGCGCGCTGGATGCGCTAGAGGCGCTGCAGTGGTACGCACAGGCGCTAGAGGCGCTGGATGCGCTAGAGGCGCACATGCGCAGGCGCTGGATGCGCTAGAAGCGCACAGGCGCACACAAACGGCGCGCGCGAGATGCGCGTTAGACGCGCGCGAGATGCGTGAGATGCGCGTGAGATGCGCTATGCGCAGATGCAACCCAGATGATCGGAGAAGTCGTCGATCGGATCGACGAAGGGGCGGCGCCGAGAAGGGAGAAGGGAGAGAGAGAAGAGGCCGGCGGGTGGGGCGGGTTAGGGTTAGGTTTTCGAGAACTCCGGTCTAGGACCGTCGCTCTGATACCATGTTGGGAAACGTGAATGAGATGTCTATTCCATAGCCTTAGGCTCTCTTATATAGGAGAGTAGCCTATGGGTAAATTACATAAAGAGAATAACAAGAAAATAAAATAGCAAAGAGACACAATAACTCAATATGCGTCAACAGAAACCAATGACTTTTAATTATATTTCCCAGAGCATGGAGTGTGAATCAAATGATTCCAAACCTCGTTCTGGTTCTGAGCATCATACTACTTTTTTATTGTTGGAACGGTTGGATGGAAATTTAATGTAACATATCATATTAATATCTTACTATTAGCAAAAAATATCTTTCTATTCATTTATTGAGTTAAAGAATATTTAAAAATCTTTATTTTTTTAAAAAATGAGTTTTCAAGTAATTTCCCCATTTCCGACCATTTCACCGAAATTCCATCGAAATTCCACCGAATTTCTCTTTCCAGGCTTGTCGAAACGAAATTGAAATCCGACATTTAAGGCTTTGGATATTCAAAATCTCTCAATAAAACACCACCCCAAGGGAGATCAACATCTTATTAACAAAACCCCTAAAAATTGAAGAAATTGATGAAAATTTGATCAATTTTGACTTAGCTCAAAGAAATGGGCGAAATATGAAGTTGGAGAAGTTTGGAGATGCTTGGAAGAAGTCACATCAGCAAAGCAACACAAGTATCGTCGAAATGGACAAATTTTGACCGATATTTCGGCCTATATCGGCCAAGCAGTGATTTTAATATTGTAGATTCACTTTTTTGACCGATATCTCAAGATGTCCCGAAATCTCATGGCATATCGCCAAGATTTCGGGTGAAATCAGGGAAATCGATATATATATATATACAGTTTTCGATATGGGGCCCCCATCGAAACCGAAGTTTCTGTGATATTTCACCTAAATTTCGTGAAATTTGGAACCATGCTTAGCCCTTCGTCAACCTCTTTGAGTGCCCTCGACTCTGCAGAGCTCCGATACCTCGCAATGTCCATTACTACTACGTTTAGGTTCGTTTAAGTTAGAGGTTCATGATATATAGTTGAAACTTATCGAAGAAGCTCTCCTAAAAAAACTTATCGAAACATCATTTTTTAACTATTGATTTTTAGCCTCTCGTCATTCTGATTTTTGCATTTGCCTGTAAGAATATAAATCAACGAATTTAGAAGCTCTTTCAATTTCGCTCACTCGGAGAAACAAAATCTTCAGACAAATTTGACTGATTTTCGCTAAAATTTGAGGTCATGGATATAACCAATCTCTCTAGGGTTATTTCTTCTTTCAGTGCATCTTTGCAGTCCCTCCTAAACCTTGTGTGGCATCTCATCTTTGCAGATTGGCTTCACATGTTCCTCGTCTCATCTTAGTGCATATCTAAACTTCTCCTTCGAAACCCTAATGAAACATGCATGCCACTGGATGATGGAAAGTAAGATTAGGAAGTGCAATTTGTATTATAGACTCAATTTAAGATACTTCTAACTTTTTTTAATAAGTTCGAAAATCTCATTTCATTTGTATAACATTGCTCTAGTAAATATTCAAAAATATTAGTCATGCATTAGGTAGGAGATCGAAGTCTTCAGAAAAGAAAGAGAACAATGTGAAGCAACACTGTGACCATTAACTATCTTGCCTTTTGAGATTGCTGTCCCCTAGATACACCATGATCCGTGTCGATGTTTCAAGAAATTGATTCCATCAGTCTTGCTACATCTAGTTTTCGGGTGCCCTTGCTTGCAATTTCAAAGGGTGTAGCACCACCCATCCCTTTTTCCTATTAAGTCAGCCTCACTCAGCCATACTACCACCTGATTGGTGGATATGATGGCCTCCCGGTCACCACCATATTGGGCTTTGTCATTAGGGGCTCAATCATCACCTATCCCTGTCTGTCCTCTGCAACTCCCAATCATAGAAGTTCGTATCGGCGATATATCGTCGATATATCGGTTTCGACAAGGAAGGGGTATAAATATCACCGAATATATCCTTTTACAGGGATATCGGCAATATATCGCCGATATATCAACGATATATCACCATATTGGCCCATATCGGTCAAGAATGACTGGATTCAGTACAAAAAATCCCGGATATCGATCGATATCGCCCATGTTTCGCCGATATCTCTATATATCAATACTATTATTTATGCAAGATTGATTCGACTACTTATCTAGCTACACCCATTAATAAAACACATATCTAGCTACACCTAGTATTAAAACACACAATGGTTTATATATATTTTATTTCAGTAGGGTGTGGTGCGACATGAGGGTGTATACAATAGTTCTTCAACTTGGTGTATATTTGCAAGTTATTTCATGTTGTAAGAACTTGAATGAAATCCATTTCCAATATCTATAAAAGTCAGCTTCAAAAAAATATTTATAAGTCAAGAATCAACATTAATATCGATATGTTCGAAATGATCGATATATGCGATATAAGCTTCATAGATGATTAGTATGTGTGATCTAAGAGTATATTTGTAAGTTATTTAGTGATCTAAGAATTTGGATGAACTTCATTTTCGATATATAGGTCAACAACTAACAATACCGGCGATATATATGATATGACCGATATGTGCAAAAGAAGGATCATAGTCTTCACAAATGATCTATATCTGTCATCTAAGTGTATGTATGTAAGTTATTTAATGTTATAAGAACTTGAATGGAATCCATTTCCAATATCTATAGGTCAGGAATAAACATTAACATCGATATGTTCGATATGACCGATATGTGCGATATATGGACTATAAATGACCGATATGTGTGACATAAATGCGCATTTGTAAGTTATTTGTTGTTTTAATATCTTAGATGATCTTAATTTCTGAAAAAATGACAGAATATGGCTTTTTTTGAGCCATTTCCGACATTTCCACCGATATCGTCGATATATCCCGATATATCTATTTCCGGACGGACCGAAACGATAACGATATCGATACGGCCTTCCTTGCTCCCAATAAATTCTTACTTTGGGTTGCTGCAGTGATGGGCATGACCTCTAGAAGTCCCATACAGCCGTCAGGGACCTGCATCCACCATCAGTTGCCTTTTAAACCCTTGAGCACTGACCCTTGCTGGCTTTCTTGATATCTCCAGTCCTGCCATGACAACCCTATACAGCTGTTAACACCTCCAACTGATGCCACCTATTGCATCAAATGCCTGGAGCCCTGATGGACTCATGCCAACCTGCCTCTGGCCTTGGCTGTCATAGCTCCATCACGGCCCCTTCAATGTCTTCTTGCTCACCCTTTCAGAAACTTTAGCGGGCTCTTTGTGGTTGTGTGGCATCTGCTGGATTCTTTCCATTATTCATTCATATTGGAATAATCTTATCAAATCTACATTCAGCAATAATGTTGGCATGCTCGATTCTCCTTTTTTTTCAAAAGTTTGTTTGTAGACTCTGCTAGCTTGTAAAGTTGCCCCCATGTCTTGGAAGTGGTGATGCAGCCATACAAATTGCTGAAATGTATAAATGTATTTTCTGATCATTTATAATTTTCCCAAATCGTAGGAAGAGGTTCAAGCACAAATTTTTTTAGATAAATTTTGACACACACAACTATAATACACTATTTGCCCTTGCATCTGGAATGTAAAGGAGCTTGATGGTACGAAGATTCACAGTAGAAATACTCCAGTTGCACAATATACAGGAAGATTAATATCAATATAGAACTGCAGATAGGGCCCCAAGCACTCAAAAATATATGAAAGAGCTCCCCAACTTTGGGAACATGTATTCATTTGTCTATGACAAAAACATACCAACGTTCAATGTTAAGAATATCAAATTTAGCCCTTCATATTCTCTAAAATGTAGTGCCAATTTGTCCCTTTATTTGCACCTTTACCCTTTTAATTTGTTTTAGTTAAGGTCATTAGGATAATTTATTCTATTTTGATTTTTTTTCGGGTGATAAGAGTCTCTAAATATGCTGGTTGTTGTAGAGATAATAATTTATCATAGAATGGGAATTTGCAATTTGATTCATGCATCTTTTTCAGGTAAGTCCCTTCTATCAATGCATCCTCATGCTTCCTTTTCGAATATCTGAATGGTTGGAAGATCCCTCTATCTAAAGGCAATTTCGTGTTTCTTTATTTAAGCTCTGAGCTATAAACATCTTCTCATTTTTTTCGTCCTTCATTTTGTCATCCCTTCATTCTTTTGGCTCCATCACTTTGTAATTGCAATATAATTTCTTAGGCTTGTCTTCAGTGGTTTTTTCTGAACTGTCGATTCACCATGTTCCTCCATTGATTGATCTGACCGCCTGCCATTGTTTTCCCAAACCTTAGTATACCCCTCTACTTTCAACTGAGATATACCAGGTACTGATCTGCAGGCTGCAGCTTGTTGTGCTACGCATGAGTCTTTGTAACAAACCAATGAAGAACTGGTCAAACCTCAAGTGGGATCCTTGTTGTGTTAGTGACATTCTAAGAGATGAGGCTGGGCATCACATTGTAGTCTGCGCACATGACTCTTCTATTATAACTTCAGCGTTGTTGGCAAAATCACATAAGTAATATAGTATATATTTTAATCCAATTAATTTTTCTGGCTCATTGTACCCACTTAAATATCCGGATGATAGTACAGTGTGCCTACAACCCAAAGACCAGGGTTCAATCGGGGGTTGCGTTAGGTAGTCGACAACTATCATAAAAAATAGTCGAATTTTTCAACATGGATTTGAGCAAGAATCCATGTAGCCGACCCTACTTATAGCGGAGAAGGCTTCACCATTTATTGTACTCCTTGTTTATTTGAGCGGGGATGGGGTATTGGATCAAGATTTTTAGCAAATCTGGAAAATAATTAACATTTTTATGTTTTCTTTGGTAATTACAAAGAGGAGGAGATGCGAAGGAGGGTGTGTTGTGGGATTTTTGCAGTGTGAATGTAGGGGAAGATTAAAAAAGGCAAAGCCTTCTCCCACTTTCCGTAGGATCGGCTACATGGACTCTTATCAAATTCATGTTGAAAAATCTGGCTGTTTTTTATGCTGGTTGTCGACTACCTAACGCAACCCTCTTCAAGGGGGATTCGAACCTTGGTCTTTTGGGCGGTAGGTACACTACTGTACCACCAAACCATTGAAGGATAGGGGAAGAAGAAGAAAGCAAAATTGTTGTAGGAAATTCATTATAGCATTATTTACTTTTTTAGCGAACTGTTAGTTTGACCATCCCAAACGAAATAGATGGATTTACATTATGGTGAAATAGGTTATTGATTTCTAGTTACAAGGATTATTGTAGTGCAATTGCATATTTATATAGGATCATATATGCAGAAATCACTTGTCAGTAACCAATTTTAAGCTTTTATAAAACAACCAATTCTAAATTAACAAGATTTCATGATGCTGTATGTGAGCGGTTGCACTTGATATCAAAAAATTTTAATGCCTTTCAGGTTGTCGATATATCCAGATTGGAATATGAGCCTTCTGACACGGATATCTTGTATGCTGATGGGGTTACTTCGTCCAACAGCCTTTCATATACTGAATTCATTTTCCCTCACACAGCATACGACTGTAGTGATATTGATGATTCCAACCAGCATGAAACTGTTTTCAGGTTTGTAGCATTATCTCAGCTTCGAGAAGAACTGTGAATTTATGATTCAAAAAATGCTTTCACCTTGTTATTTTAGTTTAGGTTGTGTTTTTTGGCTGTTTTTGTTTTTTCTCTAGATATTTTGCCAGTTCTTTTTCTGAGTAAATAATCTGTTAGGATTTTGATAATCTACTTTTGTTATTAGATGGGTTTTATGTGCTAGAATTTTGTTTTTTGCTTTTGTGGATAGAGATGTGTTAATATATTGTATTCACAAGTATAAAATGAATTTATGAAGCCTAGTTTCTGATATTTGATTTTTGATAAAAGAGACTCAGATGTAAAATGAGTCGCTGACATTGACGCACCTATATATCATATTATGTAAATTCATAGGTACTTATACTTAGGTAAACACTTTGCCATCATGTTTTCTTTGTTTAAGCTCAAAACGAGATGGAAAAAGACGGGGCTGATGTACACACATTGTTTTAAAAGGCTAGTTTCGAGCCCGTCGAGGCATACACCTCGAGGTATGGTGGACCTTTTAAGCCTTGAGGTGGACGCTTCTGGCAGTTTTGGCAAAGCATACACCTGGGACGACCGAGATGGTCCTAAGGTGGTGAGGCATTAGGTGAAGGCATGCCATGCGTCTCTGGTGCAATATACATTTCATTCTTTTTTCTTCCTCCACCTCAAAATTTTGAGTCACCTTACCATTATTTTTGCCCTTTTAGTGTATCTCACAAAAAAGAAAGCTGTAATTGTAGCTATGGCTCTGTAGGCAAAAAGTTTGTGCAAAGACCCAATCGAAATGACAAATGAAGACCCTTTGTAAGAAATAGATTTGAATATTAAATCATTAACTTCTTGTTGGTACCGAATATGATATAATGATATACAATATGATATTAGAAGAGATAACCTGTGAAAATAAACTTTAAGGATTCCACTTGACCACAATATTATCCATACTTTTTTTAAGAATTCGTGAAAAGCATTGGACATTTTTCATGTGAGAGATTTAATATCATATAAGAAAATGCTCAAGCTATTATATCCAACCCATTATTCAGCTAATGAATTATACTAAAAATCATTTAATTATTTTAATTTTCAGGAATTGTGTTATAATATAATTTTCTTAATACTATATCACACTTTTTGGTTAAATTGCATTTTTTAGAAGAAAATGTGGCTTATGCCTCGAGTGCCTCGAGGCTATGCCTCAACTCAATTCTAGTGAAACCACCTTGTTCCTCTTCATTTTCATACTTTGTGAATGCATTGTTACTACAACCTTCTTTCTTTATTTTCAGAGGGAGAGAGCTTCCACATAGACTGATTCCTTGCCCCTTTTGTTATTACAACTTTCTTTCTTTATGTCAAAAACCAGAATCCTCGTACTAATGATCATTGGATCTTTTTTTTTGAGGCTCTGATCATTGGATCTTGGTTCTTCATAACTCTAATGTCTCTTTATTAAAGTCTTTGAGTAGTACCATCGGATCTTCCACAAGGTGGAAATTGTCGTATTCTGTATGTACATGTTCCAGAGATTCAGATGAGTATATTAATTTATGTGCAACATCCATAAATAATGTCTTGTTCCTATTAACAAAACATCCCCTTTTCTTCGCTCTTCTGTAATCGGTACATAAATTGTTGCTTTTTCTACATTGTTGTTCTCAGTGATCGAGAGCTTTCGGGGAAGATCCATGTGGGGTACCTTTCGGATGTGGGATGCTCATGGAACCTATCGATCCGTCTTGTTCCTTATTTATCTGGGTATTACTTTCCTCCCGTATAAGATCCTATGAGATCCTTTCTTTTTTATTTCATTTCATGAGGCATGAATGGAATCAAATATATGAACCTATTAACATGATCGATGCGGGGAATAGCCCAACCCATTTATATAGATAGAACAACTCAAAATACGATTATAGAATATATAGATAAAGTAAGTAGTATAAAAAACTAACAACTAATATTTATGAAAAAAAGAGAAATAGCGTATTATGCTCACTTCTTAACATCAACTTCAGCTTTAAACAGAACCCAATTTAACTACGCTGGAGACCTGGCTTTCTCATCACTTTGAATGCCTTCAGATTGGGATACATATGATGCCTAGTATGTGGAAGATCTAAGTCTGGAAGGGAAAGGGACTTAGTTTTCAAGGTACGAAATGAAGTACCATAACATGTTATTCCTTTCCGACTGTTGGAGAATATAATAGAGTGGTAATTGGATGTGGAGAACGCAATAGAGAGGAATAAGATAGATTATTCCTTAGCCATAGGGTCTCTTATAAAGTGAGACCCTAGGGAGCCAAGAAAGGAAAAGTACAATACTGCCCCAAAAGGGGTTTACATAAATGATAAATAATAAATATCAACACTCCCCCGTAAGTTGGAGCATACGCATACTTGTCGGTCATGCCCAACTTGAAAATAGCCCAACTTGAAAATAATCCATAGTGCACGTCTTTTAAGCAATGGCTTTGTAGATGTATCAACTAGTTGGAGATCTGTAGAACTGTGTGGTGTGCTGATCTTTCCTTCCAGTATTGCATCCCGAATGAAATGGCTGTCCACTTCAATATGTTTTGTTCGCTCATGAAAAACAAGATTGGAGGCAATATATGTGGCTAATTTGTTGTCATAATACAATGGAACATGCGTCATAATAGGAAGTCCAATCTCTCTCAGAAATGAAGTAAGCCAGGTGATCTCATACGTAGCATGAGCCATAGTCTTATATTCAACTTCTGCACTGAATCTGGGACAATTGTCTGTTTCCTGCTACGCTAAGTGACTAGATTTCCGCCAACAAACATCGCATATCCTGTGGTAGATCTTCTATCTTCTGGGGAACTTGCATAATCTGCATATGCATAAGCGATTATTTTTGTGTGATCATTTGCTTTGTAGAATAGACCGTACCCTGGAGACCCTTTCAAGTATCAAAGTATCGTAAGGACTTCCTACCAGTAACTGTAACACGTCTTTTCCATGTGTTGTCTAGCCCTGCGAACATCATAAGAAATGTCAGGCCCACAGTTCATTAAACTCATGTAACATGTGCTTCTTGCCATTGCATTGCATTAAACTCATGAACTGCATGACCCGCAGTTCATAGTTTATTGACGATGGGTGCTGGTCCTTTGATAACACCCATGGATGGAACTTCCGCTTTGTTGTCAGACATGATGACAACTATCTCCAAGACTGGGACACCAACAAGAAAGACCTGCGCCTACACTGACATACGGGAAGATGGGTGCGTGTGTAGACTCATGCCACAACCTCTTCTATTCTTTTGGAGGTTCCTTTGGGTAACTAGGGTGTTTTAGATAATCATGTCACACCCTAAGCACCCAAGAACACGGTGTAGGAACCCTACAGGCAGCGACACTCGGGCAGGCGATGCGCTGGCGGCGCGCGGCAACGCGCAAGCGGCGTGGGCGACGCACAGGAGGCGCAGGCGCGTGGGGCGGCCCACGCTAGGGTTTTGGTGGGGGGTATGGCTCTAGGGTACATGTCCGGTCCAGGACCGCCGCTCTGATACCATGTGAAAGGGAAAATGAAAAGTAGTATTCCTGAAAGCCCTAAAGCTCTCTTATATAGGAGAAAAGCTCTATGGGAAAATTACATAAGATAGACTGAAAAATAAACAAATATAAATAGAAACCGAGAGATATAAGAATCTCAACATATAAAATGGGTCTGGAGCTTCTTATATAGCTCCAACCGACCTTTCAAGTCCCCACGGATAGTAGATGTGGGACTAAACCAATGGATGTGATAATTAGACCTTGGAGGGATCCAATTACCCATCTACACATGAGTGGCACATATACTCTTAACAACTTTGATGGCCACTTCTACTCTCAGAGATATCATAGTGCGCTGCAAGACCATGGCTAATAACTAGCCATGGATGAGGAGATGGATGTTATCTCCCGAGGCACGGGGGATCTTGTGTTGTGCTCCCTAGGAGTTCGACCTATAGCATGTTGATGTGTTTTGACGACCAAACAATCATCTGATGAGTCTATTGGCATATTAAATTCGGACTGGTTGCAAAAGGCTTCACGCAAGTCTATAGGGTTGATTACTTAGAGACTCTCTTTAGTTGCCAGAATGGGTTTCATACACATCATTCTTTCCGTTATTGTTAATAAAATCTGATCTATCTTTCAGCCTGGTGCAAAGAACACCTTTCTCTATGGTGACTTCGAAGAGGAGATGTATATGATGCAGCTTTCGGGTTACATAGTCAAGGGGGAGTGTGTATGCTGACTACATAAGGCTATTTATGGCTTGAAGAAGAGCCCTTGGTCATGGTTTGACAGACTTATTATTGAGATTGGCACTTGGATTTTAGAGACGACATCTGACTGCTATGTCTTCATCAAACGACGGCGTTTTGATCCTTCGTATTTGAGGGAATCTCCCGGGCGAGTTTCTTCTATGGAGTCAATAGTCACACTGATGTCTCCACCTATGTAGATGTAGATTATGTCAGCTCGCATGTGGACCGTTGATCCACTACGAGCTATGCTATGTTCGTTGGTGGCAACCTTGCTACTTGGCGGAGTAAGAAGCATATAATTGTCTCTAGATTGAGTGCAGAGGTAGAATACAGGGCAATGGCTCATGCCACCTTTGAGATTACTTGGCTTGCCTCTTTTCTACAGGTCCTTGGACTTCCTGCCAGTATTCTCGTACCTTTACCGTGATAACAATTCTGCTACATTGATTGCCACCAATCATGTATTCCATGAGCGGACTGAGCACATTAAGATTAACTGTCACTTCATTCGTGATGTTGTACGGGGAGGAAGGATCACTACTCCACATATCTCCGTTGATCTTCAACTTGCAGAAATATTCACGAAGGCACTACCAAAGAAACGTCTCACGTGGATGATTTCCATGTTGGGCATGATCGATAGATATGCTCCAACTTGAGAGGGAGTGTTAGAGTTATTTTGCCTTCTATTTATTTATTGAGCCATGTAACCCTTCGGGGTCTTTTATGTAATTCTCTCTTTTTGATCTCTAGGGTTTCACGCTATATAAGAAATCTTAGACCTATGAAATACGATACAACAATTCATTCCATTTAAGTATACCAATTGAAGTATATATTTAGAACGTGGGATTCTAACTTTATCAACATTAGAGTTGTTTCATATCCATTGCCAAAAGGAGGTGAAATCCACTACTTGAACCATCATATGCGCACCACTTATTGCATCATACACTACCAGATCGATTCACGTTGGTATAGTGATATCTTGCTGGTTTCGGCCAATATCGACTAGTCTCATGATATAGAGGCGAATATCGAAATCTCTTGCTTGTCGATATCGATATATCGGTGAATATCATCGATATGTGGCGATATTCAAAACCCTATTCCTCACCATGATTGCAAGAACGTCAACCTCACGACAAAAAGTAATAGTGTGAGTGGACAATCCTATTGAAATCCCCGTAGTGGTTAAAAAGCTATCTTTGGGTTTCTCATTAATGAGGACCGAGAGGGAGGTCGTAGCTACACATCTCTTCATCTAAGATATTCATAGGTTCAGAATGCCACAATTTGCGAAAGCTGTAATGAGTAAGCCCCAATCAATGCAATCATATCAACAACAACAACAAAGTCTTTTCTTACATTAAGTAGGGTTAGTTACATGGATTCTTTGCCTCCATTCAGATCTATCCCGGGACAATCTCGGACTTAGATCCAAAAAACTAAGATCCCTTTCGTATAGTCTCATTCCTACACTTCTTGGGCATTCCCCACCCTCTCTTAGCTGACTCAACATCCCAAAACTCGTATCTCCTACATTGTGCATCAGCCAACCTCCTTTACAAATGGCCAAACTGCTTTAACCAGTTTTCTTGCATCTTATCCTCGATCGGAGCTATACTAACTTTTCTTCTGATTGTATCATTCCGAATCCGATCTTTACTTGTGTATCCTCACATCCACCTTAGCATTTTTATTTCTGCTAATGCCATTCTCTGCACATGTCTATGGTTCAAAGGTCAACATTCAGATCTATAGAGCATAGCAGGTCTCACGGCTGCTTTATAAAATTTTTCTTTTATTTTCAAAGGAATTTTCTTATCACAGAGAACTATAGAGGCTCCTCTCCACTTTAACCAACATGCATTTATTTTGTAAGTAACATCTCTATTAATTTTCGCATCATGTTGCAAAATACATCCCAAGTATCTAAAGGAATCTCTCTTCTGAATGTTGTCATCATTAATCTTCAGTTCGATTCCTTCACCGTCGCTTCCATAAAAAGTACACTCCATATATTCAGTATTAGCCCTACTTATACGAAATCCTTTACTCTCTAATGCATGTCTCTAGACCAAGGCCTTAAATGTCGTTTTCGGTCACCATTTCGGTATTAACCAAAACACAATTTCGATGGAATTTCGGTGGAATTTCGACCGAAATTTCGGTCATTTCGGTCATTTTTTGTACTAGGACCCCCATATTTCGGTCATTTCGATCATTTCGGTCAGATTTCGACCGGATATCGATATTCGACAGAAATTCGACCGAATTTCGCTGAAATTTGAGGCGATGCTCTAGACCTCAAGCTTATCATTTACTCCATCTCTAGTCTCATCAGTCAACACAATATCATCGGTGAATAACATACACCAAGGTATCTCATCCTAAATGTGACTTGTCAACTAGTCCATAATCAAAGTAAAAAGGAATGGGCTCAAAGCTGAGCCTTGATGCCGACCAATGCTGTCAAAATGGTCAGTCTTCCCATAATGTATCCTTACACAAGCTTCTCATTTACTCCATCTCTACTCGCATCAATCAACACAATATCATCGGTGAATAACATACACCAAGGTATCTCATCCTGAATGTGACTTGCCAACTAGTCCATAATCAAACTAAAAAGGAATGGGCTCAAAGCTGAGCCTCGATGCAGACCAATGCTGTCAAAAAGGTCAGTCTTCCCATATTGTATCCTTACACAAGATGAAATCCTATCATACAACCTTTTATGAGGTTAATGTATAGGACATGTGCTTGTCCTTTCTCCACAACTCTCCACAATATCTCTCGTTGGACAAAATCATAAGCCTTCTCCAAATCAATAAAAATCATATGGAGGTTCTTCCTTTTAGCTCTATAAATCTCTATCGTTCTGCTCAGCAAGTGGATGGCTTCAATAGTTGATCGACCTGTCATGAATCCGAATCGATTTTCTTTTACTTTCGAAACGTGCCTCAACCTTCTTTCGATCAGACGTTCTCAAAATTTTCATTTTGCGACTCATTAGCTTTATACCTATGTAATTTGAACAATTTTGGATTTCTCCCTTGTTCTTATAAAGAGGCACCACGATGCTTCTCCTTCAATCTTCATGTGTTTTCTTGCTTCGTCAAATAACATTTAATAAATTTGTAAGCCAAGTCAAACTATGCTCAGCTAAAACTCTCCAAACTTCTATAAGAATGTCATTAGGTCCTACACCTTTCCCAGATCTCATAACCTTCGAAGTCTCTTCTACTTCCTTTGTATTCATTTATAGCTTGCACGATTCAAGTAACTTGCACTACTAGCTAGATCTCCCAAAGTGACCTCTCTATTTCCTTCCCCAATGAAAAGCTTACGGAAATACTGCTTTCATTTAGTCTCTACATCCTTCTGAGTTACAAGCACGCAACCTTCCCCATCCTTAATGCATCTCACTTAAGAAAGATCTTTGATCTTTTTTTTTTCTCTTGCTTTTGGAAACCTGAATATATCTTTCGAGCCCTCCTTAGAATCAAGATTTTTGACTTAGCTTTGCTTACAACCTTCTTTGCTTCCTTCTTCGCTACTTTGTAGTTTGTGACAGTTTCCTCTGTTCTATCCTTAGACATAGCTTTAAAGCATGCTCTTTTAATTTTGAGCTTCTCTTGCACTCCTCCACTCAACTACCAAGCCTTGTTTTGTCCTGGAGCTCCTTCCTTTGACTCGCCTTGCATTTCTTTGGCTATTCTTCGGATATAAGATGCCACCTCCTCCAGCATCTCGTTTGCACTTCCGTAACAATCCTAAGATACGCCTTCTAAAACATTCTCCTTGTAGATTGATTGCTTCAATTGAAGATTCCACCATCTTGTTCTCGTGATCTTGGAAACCCTCCTTTTCTTTACGAGCCCTTTTATTTGCACATTCATGACTAACAAGCGATGTTTGGTTGTCAAACTCTCTCCTGGGATTACTTTGCAGTCTTTGCAAGTCCATTCTTATAAGATCATAAGTAATTAAATGCTCCTCACTTTTCTTGAAGAGAGCATTTGCTATGAAAAGATCATAAGCCGTTAAATTCCTCCTTCCAGAGGTGCCCTTCAGCTTTCCATCACCACAATCTCCAAGGTTGTAATGACACTATCTAGTATTTGCCGGTCAGGAATGAAAGCGGTCTGTACCTCAGACAATCATATCATCCAAAAACAAGCTGCAAATGGTTCCACTAAAAATTTGGCAACTTGGCAACCACCAGGTAGACTGCATTGGACAAAGCAACATGGTGGAATTCCTCCGCTCTCTTTGAAACCTCCATCTTTGGCAGAAGGAGGTAAGAGCCGCGTTAATCCTATCGAAACCTTGATTCCTACTAGCAAATTCACTTATTGTTGCTCTAAAGTTAGCACTAACCGTGTACCAAAACTCTTTGAAAAAAAGTGAGGAAATCATATGGACCAGGTGCCCATCTGCATTCCATCATCGCAGAACGGAGCTCAAACAAGAACTTCATTGTAAGATACCTGTCCATGAACTTGAGTTTTTAGGTTTTTAAATATACCATAGATTGATAAAAACACGACAGATTGATTTGAAACTAATCATTGTATCAATAAGTTATCTACATTGTACCCAGTTAATGGTCTAGTGGTAGTACAATGTGTCTACCACACAAAAGACCAGAGTTCAAATCCCACTCTTGCAGTGGTTGCGTTAGGTAGTCGACGGCCAACGTAAAAAGTAGTCAAATCTTTCAACATGGATTTGAGCAAGAATCCATGTAGCCGACCCTACTTATAGTGGGAGAAGGCTTGGTACATTTAAGTTATCTACATTCAAATCGGGAGTTCTTTTGTGATTTAAATAGGGTATGTTATGGTTTAATTTTAATATTTTTAATTTCTATTAGTCTCGTCCCTCTTTATATAGAGGGCCTAGTAGGATTATGTAAGCGGCAAGTTGTGTTATCAGTTAGAGTGGAAAATGAAGTTTGCCCATATTGAATTCACGAGGCTCATTGCTTGATTCTTCTATTCTACTATGATTTTACATCTGTTTGAGTAGCTTAATGGCGGTCATACCAATATTGAGTGCTAAATCATGAAAATAGGTTGACATTTAATGGACATGTACGCATGCATTTTTACAATAGAACAATGTAACGGTAAATACTCAAATGCAATTACTTCTTTTATTTCTTAGTAGTTGCGTCCTATGTGCTTGCAGTTGATTTAGATCTCCAGGTACATACTTTTGATCTATGCCTAGCAAACCAATGATCTAATCATGTCGGACGATGTTTTCATTTTTCTTATATGCCGGTTTCTTCCGTACAGGTACCAGGTAATCAGAGTGCAAATGGCAAGTCCATTGGAGAATTGTAAGTGGCTGGAAATGTTCGAAGATGCCCGTTTGGTCATTTTTTGTGTAGCCTTGAGTGACTATGATGAACACTGTGAAGACCCAAGCGGGGAGACGATAAACAAGATGGTAGCTAGCAAGCGGCTCTTTGAAAGCATCATTTCGCATCCGAGTTTCGAAGAGAGGAACTTTGTTTTGATAATGAACAAATTCGATATGCTTGAGAAGAAAATAGAAGCGGTGCCTCTCAATGCCTGCGATTGGTTTGATGATTTCAATCCTGTAACGGGCCATAAACAGCCGAACAAAAATAGCGGCAGTAACGGTCGTGGTTCCAACAAAGGCGCAACACCTGGAGAGCAGGCATTTCACTACATGGCTGTCAAATTTAAGAAACTATATGCTTCTGTCACCGGGAGGAAGCTCTTTGTCACGATGATGAATGGTTTGGATAAGGAGTCCGTTGATCGTGCCCTTAGATATGCGAGAGAGGTATCCAAGTGGGAGGATGAGCAGGCAGTGTTTGGCACCGGCGGCGAGTTTTCTGCGTACAGCACCGATCCGAGTTCCCTCTCTGACTGACTCCAGTCGGTCCATCTGCATGTAAATTCTTCTTTTCCCCATTATTTCCTCCTTTTATTCTTTGAAAATTCACCACTTGTTTGTACATATATTTCTAGGGGAGTGGAAGAGAACGGCTTCTATTCTCTCGCATCTATAACTTACTTGTAACTCCTATGTCCCAACTGATAATGCTGCTTCAATTTAAGGCCAACCTGATTGTTCTTGAGCGTTTCCCCTCTGTTGAACTCAGGTGCACTGCCCTCGCATATTTATATGCATCTGAATGCGACCGGCGGATGTCTGGGCATCGGAGAACATACGAAGACGTGTTTGTGACTTGTGAGCACTGGTTAGAGTTTCTACAATTTGATTTCATTATTTTGATGAGATCATTTAGACGTGAGTTCGAACCCCGTCTTTTTAGTAGGGTCAAATCTTACTGTATCGGTTTTGCCATGAAAAGCTTGGGTTTAGGCCAACGTGGGTTTTCAATTAATTGATCCTATACCTTATATTTAGTTAAAGTGAGACAAGTCTGAAAACACACTTTTTGATCGGGACAAAAGGATTTTCTTTCTTAGAAGTAATATGTTTTTTAATTTCTTGTTAAATTGAGGAGATTTTTAAACTTGTACATGCAGCACGTTGGAACTTCACTTGTGCCCATATCTTTTTATATTTACACCGATCCCTATAAACCGATTCATTCCCCTCTGTCATTATTTCTAAGTAGTGTGCAACTTGTGCTTTGCACGGGGTAATATGCTTTAAAATGGAAAGAAGTTACGGATATTTTTCTAATTTTATATAGCTATATGACAGCTTTTATGATTTTTTTCAGAATATGTCTCTGTGTTTGATAATAATATTTGATTTATATATATTAACTTCTTTTATATATTTTGACCTTGATTTTATTTATTTATATTTAAGTCCTTCAAGACCATTTTCTTTACTATTTAGACCATTAGCTACACACTTTTGTAACTTTTTTTATTTCATGTTTAATTTTGATTTTGAAAATTCCAAAGAATATGTATAAATTTATTAACTACAGTTAGCATGTTTAGACGTAGATTGACATAGATTTTATTGTGTTTATCTATTTTAACTAATTTGTAAAATAAGTTAGATTCATCGAGCAACATGGATGGATTACTATACATTTGTGCAAATGCATCCTACCTTCAACCTTGAGGACAAGGTTTCCTAAGGGAGGGAATTTGTGTGGGAATCCCTTGTTATAAATACAGGGACCAACTGCTGTATAGAGGACACGTTGAATGAACAGAATCTTCTTCTTTCTACCTGCAGTTCTCCTCTTCTCTTTCCCTTCCTCTTCCTGAAAATTCTCCCCTTTCATTCCCTATTCAGTTAACAACGTGGCTATTACCCGATCTCAGAGTAAAGCCAACACACCTAACAAGGTACACTTGGCTATTTACTCTTTACCACAGCTTTTAACTAGGGGCGTGGTGCCCTTGGGAAGCTTGAGTTGTCTTAAGAATCTAGGTCCTTCTAGGATTTATGGGAACCATTGACGTACTATAAAAGGGCCTCAATGGCTCCAGCCGAGCGGACTTGGCCTTCCCTTGCCGAGCTTTTCCTCGTTGGTTGTTGTATTCACATTTCTTCAACTTTGTGGGCCTTCTGGTGTGCTTGGTAACATCCTGCCTTTGCTCTTGCTTGTTTATTGCTATTGAGGTCTACTTGAGCTTGTCTTTGCTTCGGTTTTTCCCCCATTCTGGTTGGCTTCGATTTCGATTGCAGATCTTCATGTTATGGTTTCCAGAAATCTTTCATTCAGTGGAGCTTTGAAGGGTTTAATGATGGAAATCCCTCTGTTCTGAGGGGGTGGAATGTATGTCTGTAGTGCATTCTGTTTGGTTTTGATTGTTGCAAAATTTTGTCATGGTTTTGTCTCGAAGGTTCTTTGCCTAATGGAGTGCAAACAGAAAATAAAGGTTCGCAATGTGGTGTGACCTTTGGCTGTCCATTTTTGGTATGCCGTATGTTTCTCCAACTGAAACATTTATCATGTCTGCTTGGTTGTGTTTTGATGGTCCCATATGCTATATGCCCCCGATTTTTCTCCGATGGTACTATATGCTATATACTTTGTTTATGATATAATGAACCATTATTCGTATATTATTGGTATGCTGGAGAGTTGTTTGCTAATGGTATACTGAATATTACTCATGAATGCTTGGTTGTCGACGTTTGCAAATGTTATTCTTCATATGTATGCTCAAGTATCTGTATTCTTACTGCTCCATGCTCATAGTTCTCTACTAAGTTATGCTCATAGTGATGTTTAAGAATGCTGGAGAGATGTTTGCGAATGCTCTACTTCTTATGCTGGGGAGATGTTTGCGATCGCTCTTCTTCACATATATGCAAATGCTCACGGTTCTCTATTAAGTTATTCTCACAGTTCTTCGAAGTTATGCTCACAGCTCTGAATTCTTATGCTTAGTTATCTATTCAGTTATGCTCATAGTTCTTTATTATATTAAGTTATGCTCACAGCTCTCTATTAAGTTATGTATTAAGTTGTAACTCCACCTAGCCACTATGATCACAGTTCTCTATTAAGTTATGTATTAAGTAATAATCCATGTTCTCTATCGCATTTATGATCACCATGCTCTCACAGTATACAGTTCTCCATCAGAGAGTACACACTATACAGTTACTATCAGTATGAATTTATTATCAGTATGCAGAATACATCATACATTTATGATCACAGTTCTCTTTCTCAGTATTAAGCTACTTAGTTATTAAGTTATGATGGCAGTTATGCTCACAGTATTAAGTTCTGTGTAAAAGTTATGTATTAAAAATCATGCTCACAGTTGTCTATCACAGTTCTCTACTAAGTTCTTAAGTTTTAACTCCACTTTGCCACTATGATCATAGTTTTTTGGGCAAATTACAAAAAAAGAGACTCATCTATACCTCAATTTTCAATTAAGGGATTCATTTTTCAATTGTAACAAAGAGGGGTCTGATCTTATGTTTTTGCCTCAAATAGAGGCCTCTGTAAGCTTCAGCGACCCTTATATATCGACGTTAAACCCTTAAGTTGACGGTTCAGGCCCCTTTTTGTTACAATTGAAAAATGGATCCCTGAATTGGGAATCGAGGCATAGTTGAGACCCTTTTTTGTAATTTATCCTAGTTTTTTTACTGATGGGGGGTGGGGAGGGGGGATTGGAACCCTGGTCAATGGAGTGGGAGCCCACTGCTTTTATCACTAGCGCAAGCAGTTCTAGGTCAATGTCCAAGTTGTTTATATGGAAAAATCCAAAGTTAAGATTGTAAATTTGGTAGAAACGGAACTATTCTCACTTTCCACTTTATGCTTGCCAAATTTCTCTATGCTCAATGCACTGTAAGCTTCGATTTTTTGTATGCTCATAGTGTTGTATGCTCGGAATTCTGCAAGGTCAAAGTTGTGTATGCTCACAATTCCGTATGCTTAATTGTCCATGTCCACAGCTCTATTTGATAAATTTTCCATATGCTTCGATTATTTCTTGCTAAAATAATCGTTTGCTCACTTCTGAATGCTCATGGTTCTCCATGCTCTATATGCTTCTAACTCGGTGCTTTTGGTTATTTATGATCATAATTTTGTACCCACTTAAATGGTCTAGTGGTAGTGCAGTGTGCCTAGTACCTACCAACCAAAAGATAAGGATTCAAATTCCCCCTTGCGGGTGTTGCGTTACGTAGTCGACTACAAATGTAAAAAATAGTTGAATCTTTCAACATGTATTTGAGCAAGAATACATTTAGCCGATCCTGCTTATAGTAGAAGATTTCGCTTTTTTTTTAAATCATCCTGCTCATAGTTCTGTTCAACGTTGGTATTATGCTCACAGTTCCAGCTTACAGTTCCGTATAGTTCTGATCATTATTCTGTATGCTTAAAACAATTATGGAAGTATGATCACGGTTCAAGGTGGCAGTTCATGTTCTAGATTACACTAAAAATCAAAGTTCCAGTTATTATCACTCACACCACCTAAATTCTTCATGACCCAAAAATTTTAGTCTGGATTGAAAGAAGTTCTGTATGATATATGGTTAGTTCTTTACAAGGCAACTAGTTTGAGGCTTTACTGAAATATGCTATGATCACGTCATTTGTAGTGAAAGGTTACAACTTTTATAAGGATTTGGAAAACAGATTATGCTATCTGCACCAAGTCTAATGTGTTACTCTTTGATGTTATCAGGACCATTAGAATAAGTAGTCATTTACTTGGGGAGAGGCAGAAATTACACACCCACAAAGGCTTTTGCGACCGTACATTAACCTTGTCAGCTACAACCCTTGTTCATACATGATGAGCAGTAAGGGTGTATATGGATCCGATTGGATCAGATTTTAGCCTAATCCGTGTCCAATCCAACCTTAATGGATTTTCACTTGTCTCAATTCAATCCATCGGATTACAGATTGGATCGGATTTTTTATATTTACACATTTCAGTTCAATAATTACCATGCAATATTTGTATTTTATAACACACTAGCCTCCGACATTTGAAATATGATTTCAAAATTGATAATTTGGATAGATAGAATGAAAAGAATATTTGAAGAGTGCACAATCAAATTAAAGTTGATGAACTCCATTAATCCATTATAAAAAATTGAAGACCGCTCGATGAAGCTAAAGACTTCTATTGAATTTTGTATCTAAGTTTCTTTTTATTAATGGTGCACTAGTATATTTTTTAAATGATTTACACATATAATTTATGCAAGTTACCAACAAAAAATACGATTTCTTTGGATGGATATTGATGAAGTATGTGGTGTATTTAGATTGTTAAGTTATGCCAAAATCAGATCATTCCAAAGAACACCCTTCAAGGCACTATAATATATCATCAATATTCAAGAATCATAAAACGTTCATATTCGATTTGGTATTCAAAAGAAAACCAATAAATATAGTCCATCAATTGCATCATGCATCTCATTTATTTGTTAGAATTGTACATTTAATCAAAATAATTAATTTTTTCTGAAAAATATGAATTAAGTCCGTATATCAAATTAATATGAAAAAGAATTCGAGTATGCTTGTTTGTTCTTAGATGGTATGCTACATCTCAACATATAGTTGATCTAGTTTCATACATGGCCAAGGTTGCAAGCTGGAACAAATGCATGTGCTAAGCAATTGTCTCGTATCTATTTTCTTTTAACGGAGATCAAACGAATTGTAGTGCGCTTATGGTAGACGGTGTCGTGCCAGAGAAGGACGATATTGAGTGAGACAGGTGACGACATCATAAGGGAGGGCGACAGTGTTGTACTTAAGGGGGACAATGTTGTGCAGAAGAGGAGGCATCAAAATGGACCAAGACGGAGAGAGAACGATAATTATATATGGGTGGTTGAGAGTGAAATGATAGGGAGATGGAATTGGAGTGGAATGGCCAAAGAAGGTTCACACCATTACAAGTTATAATAATATTTTATTATTTTTAGATTTAGCATTTGGCTTTCAAGAGAAAGAGATGTGTGCGGTAATAGGAATTGTATCTAACAAATATGCGATGAATGACATTGATTATGGTTTTATGAGAAATTACCGATTGGTGAAAATAGAAATTATGTATGTATTATATTTATATATGTAAATATATAAATATATCTTAACGGATTAACGGATCGGATTAGATTTTGATAATGATCCGATCCGATCCATACCTCAACGAATTTTAAAAATTCCAATCCAGTCCAATCCATTAAAATGATAAAACTAAACCAATACAATAACATCGGATTGGATCGGATTAGGGATTTTGTCTGATCCATGTGCACCCCTAATGAGCAGGAGGGGAGCAAACTCTCATGGGCTACATATCGTGGAGGACAAGTCCTCCGAACTTCGTGTCAAGTGGACACCGACGATGGAGAGTGCCTTCTGGACCTTTTTAAGCATTACTTCGACATAGACGACTGGGTCGTTGGGATCTTCAACCATCCCGCATGATAAAAGATTACACCGGCCAAACTTATCGCTTGGGTGGGGGTCTAGCTCAACAAGCCTTAGTGAGGTTGCGGCCTTTCCCCATCTGTGAGGCAGGTTCCATGAATTCTTGATTAGGGATCCGTTACTCCGGGCTTTCTCAAATTTATTTTTCTACCTCATCTTTACTTGGTCTTATTGTAATTCCAGTTAATTTGTGTTCTATGGACATGTATGATCCTGTATGACTTTTATATCTTTCTCCTTTACACGACCATTGCAATTTATATGCTTGGTTGACGATTTATATATTTTCAAATTATCAAATACAATACTTTGGGACAAATTGCTGGAGAAGGAAAGCACAATAGCGATGTGGACCAACTTGGTGATGTTGAACATGATATACATGCGTACTCTACGAAAGGAAGAAAAGGAGTGAGCACAACGCGACATAGCTGAAGAACAGGTCCAATGACCGTGTGATCAATAACCGCCGTCGGCCATTGCGGAGCCGGCGGTTGCGCCGAACGGGTCTCTCGGAGGCCGCAACCGCAGGGGGCGTGGTTGAAGGGGGCGGACGTGGCGAGGGTTTTTGCGCCCTATAAAAGACCTCCATGGGGAGGGGAATAAACATCATCAGAAGCTCGCCAACGGGAGCCCCCTCCTTCCCTATTACCACCACCATCTCGCTCTCTCTCATTCGCTCACGGAACAAGAAGGTCGACGACATACCTGAAGCGTTCCTTCACTGGTATCAGAGCCACGGTCGGTGTTGCGCTCCTCCTCCGTCGATCTCCGATATCTGAAAGGGACAGTACATCTGAAACTTGTGTATCAAGCAGAATCGCTTGAAGTGGTAGGCTACTCCGATGCCGATTTCGGAGGGGATGTAGATGATAGAAAATCCACATCAGGTTACCTGTTCATGTTTGGTGGTGCAGCTGTTTCTTGGGGTAGCAAGAAAGAAGGATGTGTATCTCGACATACACAGGAGGCTGAGTACATTGCATGTAGCATGACCACCACTCATGCTGTATGGATCAGGCGTTTTCTAGAGAATCTAAGCCTCGAATTGGTAAAAGGATCAATTGAAATGTATTGTGATAATCAAGCTGCGATAAGCTTGATTAATAGTGGGGCTAATAGTTCTAAAGGAAAACACATTGAGATCCAATATCACTATATACAAGATATAGTGGCGAAGCAAGAAATCGCGGTAACCTACATAGCTACCAGTGACATGTTGGCTGATTCCCTAACGAAGGGAATAGCAGCAGGAACATACATTAAACATGTTGGTTTAATGGGACTCAGGAATGTATGAGTCAAGGAAGAGGTTTCATAGATAATGATCCTCACATGATAAATCTCCATGTATATACTACACGAATAGTGGGAGTATATATATATGTCATTGACCACTACGGTCAAGTGGGAGATGAAGAACATGTCCAATGACCGTGTGATCAATAACCGCCGCCGGCCATTGCGGAGCCGGCGGTTGCGCCGAACGGGTCTCTCGGAGGCCGCAACCGCAGGGGGCGTGGTTGAAGGGGGCGGACGTGGCGAGGGTTTTTGCGCCCTGTAAAAGACCTCCATGGGGAGGGGAATAAACAACATCAGAAGCTCGCCAACGGGAGCCCCCTCCTTCCCTATTACCACCACCATCTCGCTCTCTCTCATTCGCTCACGGAACAAGAAGGTCGACGACATACCTGAAGCGTTCCTTCAATAGCATGCATTCCCCGTGTGCCGAAGCACACTGCAACCCAAGCATGCCAAATTTGGATCTGAGATATGCTCGACGGTCACGTCCAGAGATCGTATGAGATATTTTGCATATACCCTGAGACTGCTACTAGGCTATGCCATTGCCTTAAGGAACATGTGGGTCTTAAGGACTTCGAACGTCTGAAGTCAGATGAACTCTTATTTCCCTATCCAACTCTTTATTTCTTTCGTTTTTCAAGTTTTTTTTCTCGCAATTTCTTTATAATTTTCATGTGTTTGCGAACCCGTGTGACTTCATGCAAGAGCAAATGGCCGCAACACCTGTGATGATGATAGCTCACATCCTGAACATCGATGATAGGAGGAGAACCGGACTTGGATGATCAACTACTACGATGGCATGGCTTGACCGTCTGTTGCGACTCCCTTCGACGCTTGAATCCTTGTCTACGTGAGCGGATTTTTTCCTTTTTAAAATTTTTATTTAAAAGGTTTTTTGAGATACTGATAATATTATGTTCGTCATATTTAACGGCTGCTCATTTATACTTTATTCTCAATGTACATCTCAAAAACCCATATAGGATGGCTATGTTAAGGTGCGATAGGATGAGGAGCCATGATCATGGCTGCTAATGCCCAATGGTTGCTATTCTTGTGTATGAAGATTCACGCAGACTCAAGGAGGTTGAGGATCAGCATTGATACACATGCCATGTGGATGTAAGTTTCCATTAGACGAAACATTTCCAATTTCCTTAAGCTAGCATTAATTCTCTTACATACTTCCACATTTCAGAAGCCGTGCAGATACAAAGTCAAGGCATCTCCGTCGCGACCAACTATCGAATCTTTGTCTGAGGAGAAGGCATTCTTGGCGGACATTATCAAAATGCTAGAGTTTCCAGAAGATTACCATATGGAGAAGCTAGAAGAAATCAAACACTTAGTTTGTTAGAAGGACCGGCTCATCCTGCACCTGACCGGCGGATCAGCATTGGCACATATATGCCGTTGTCGATGAACCTGTGTGTGACAAGTATGTCGTGATGTAGAAATAATGTTCCCTAACCTACAAGTTACCTTGCTAATATGTATACAGACTCCTAAATGTAAATAAACTGGAAGAAATTACACCCCTAAACGTGTGCTTCTTGCGGTTTCAGTGCTCTGATTATTTTTAACACGTTAGTTGTTGATGCATCGGATCGAATCGAAGCAATTGCAACCAACAATTTTAACTAACTTACAAATCTTATTTCTTATCCCTCATATGCCAGCCGAACGGTGAATAACACTTAAAAACCTTATTCCATATTATTCCTATCCCAACTGAACCGAAATAATGCCTTATTCTAACTCTTTCCACCCCATTATTCTACTTTACTAGGAAACACTACCCGCGCTTAGCTGCCGGCAAAGAATTTATTTTTAGAAGATGCTAAAATGGATATATGATAATTTATGAGAGACGCAAAATAGAAATAGTCAATTTTAATGACATGCACAATTGATTCTCAAATACTAATTGTTGAAGTTGTGCTCATTTTCATTACAATAATAATCCATTTGCTTTGCCATATTATATTACTTTAAAAGATGATGGAGAATCGAGATGTTTTATTTATATACAATTGGTAATATGGATATGTGATTTAGTTTTTTAAAGATATAGAAGGAAAATAAAAAAATTAGTGGATCACATACAATAATTGTGCTCATTTTCATCAATAATAATACATGCTTTATAACAGTATATAACTTGAGAAGATGGAGAAGAAGCGAGATGTTTTACTAATATACTACTGACAACATGGATATGTAATAATTATTAAAAGATAAAGAATGAAAATAGTCAATCTTATTGGCACCTAAACAAATGATTCTTCATTACTAATTGTTCAAATTGTACTTATTTTTGTAACAATAATTATCCATAACTTTCCCACATTATATAATTGAGAAGATGATGTAGAATCCAGATGTTCTGACAAAATTTTATCTAAAGAATCATATTATATCACAATTCATAAGAGTTAGGGCGTACGTCTTTACGGCGTGGCACCCTTTTTTCCTTTAAAAAATCACAATTCATAAGGGACGATCGTAAAATGTAAATTAGATATATGTAATGATTGTAGATAATGGATATAAATAATTAAGGTAAATACAAAAATCGTAATAAAATATAATCAATGTAGTAAACAGAGATACAAAGGAGTATAAGATACGATTGAAAAAATTGTACTCTAATCGAAGATTGCTCTTGGTATGCAAATGGAAACCTATTTAGCTTATACATACTATGTTATTTATGATTTTAATAACTATTTTGCACCATAAGAGTTAGGGTAAAGATAATATGGATATAACTATGAGATTAATTTCTCTAAAATGTATGTTACTATACATATACAATTAACATTAATGGCATGTTTTTTTGCGAAATATTCAAATATGTATGAGAGAGAATAAATGGAACTAAGATAAATTTACTTATTAAAAATTTCATTTATCAACAATCACAAAAATATTTTGAAGATACGAGTCGAAAATCTATATTATATATTAATTAATAATTGGTAACAAATAATTTAGATGCATCTCTTTAAGTTCTACATATGAATGAATATTTTCTACTGTGCACTTGTAATCAAGAACATAGGCATTATGTATACAAAAATAATAGTAATATTAATGCTATAACATTTAATGTGTAAAGTTGAATTTTAACTTCTAATAAAAATACCGATTTTAAATATTGATTTTTTATCACAAATAATAGTTTGTATGGAATATATTTCAACAACGATACCTTTTTTACATAAGTTTGTAAGAAGGATCATCATGCACAACCACCTATTAATTATACAATAGTAAGTTAGTATTACATAATAATATATTTAATTTTCATTTTAACAAAATTTTTTGATAAGGTTTGATTTTAAAATATAACCATGAGATCGAGTTATTTACAATAATAAATAGAATCATTAATTGATTGCATATTTGTTTTTTATTTATAATATTTATTATTTATAATAATTAATAGAATAATTTCAATTGAATGCATATTTATTTTATTTTTTATTATAATGGAGTATAATTAAGAAAATATTTTTACTTTTTTAATTAATTATAAAAATATGCTAATACTATAATTAGTATATTGCATATGTGGTTAAAAATATAAATTTTACAATGTAATCTATTAAAATTTCTAACAATCACCTCATAGCTATAAAAATAAAATATATAAACCATTATCTGAACAATGAGGAAACATTACGAAGGGACATCATTATAATGAAAATAACTATATAATTCATGTTAAAAATAAAATTTATAAAGTTGACATATAAAATTTATTAAGTAACAATATCATTAAATATAACTCTTGTAACATTGTAAAATATATAGATGAAGAGAGATAGATTTAAGAGAGAGGTATCATTATAATAAATCTAAATATAATAAAGAGAGGGATGAGTGAAATTTTTCGTTGATATTTAATAACGCAAAAGGTGTTACATATTATATATATATATATATATATATGGGGGGAAAGGGAGTATGAACCGGTGGGTGCAGCTAACTAGCTACACCCGGCCATTTTTCTTATTGGTTTTTTTTTATTTTTTTGAAAAAAAACTTATGGAGATTTACTTAGTTTATTGACAAGAATATGTGTTTCAAATTTCATGCAAAACAAACACTCCTAGCATGCGCATATAGATATGGTCAATTTCAATAATTCTGAAACAATTAAAATGTCATAGCCTTGATGGAGATGATAGAAATGTCGAGTTTAGTTGAAATTGGTATGATATCATGGTGATATATGGTGATTTAAATCCCACTAGGTTTCATTTCAAAAACACTAAAAACCAATGAAAAAAATGGCCGGGTGCAGCTAGTTAGCTACACCCGCCGGTGCAGCTTCCCCAACCCCTATATATATACAGAGAGGGGGGGGGGGAGAGGAGGGAGGGAGAGAGATCATGTGTGGAGAGAGATTGCAAATTAAGGTGAGAGACGGATTAGGCATTGAGAGAAAGATGGAGAGGATTACACGTGTAACTGATTATTGGAGAAGGATGAGAGAGAAAGGTGCCATCACAGAATGGGACCACACGCCTCCTCTTTCTCACCGTTGCCTGGTGATGAATCCCGTATTCATCATGCTAAAATTGGTCATTTAGGCTCTGTCCCTCATCATTCACTTTCAAATAATCATTAATAGAGCATTATTAGCATTCATACTTGTGTAAATAATATCTGCATTTCATCATGCATAAATTGCATAAAAAATCCCCTGTGTAAATTAGCCCAAAAAGCCGCTAACTTCTCACATTTTTAGTTAATTCATCCTAACTCCAATTGACCTAAAACCACCTCCATTGTGTAGATATTACTAATCTTATTAAATAAAAAATACAAAAAAAATTACTAACCCCAATAAGTGTCAAATAATCCCAAAGTCAAATTCCACATCTGACGGACTAAAACGAGCATATCTCCCTCATACAGTGTCCGATTTTGGTCTACTCACTTTTAAAGTACTCCATTTTCAAATACCTTCAAAACAAGACCAATTTCGTAAAATTTGAAGCTCATATGTGAAAGTTGGGTTTTGGGCCTCTTTTGCGCATTTTAACTTTTTGCTAATTTTGACCTGAGTTTTTTTGTGCTTAACTAACTCTTTTAATTTGATTTCTTCTTTATTTGTGTTCTTTGATGAAAGTTTTATTAAGCGATGCAAAAATCCAAATCCAGATCAAAACTAAGATCAAAGAAACTGACCAAGTCGAAGTGTCCGTTGTCGGTCTGTGCAAAAGTTGTGCATTTCTTACTTTTATTTTATTTTCCTAATTTCTTATCCTTTAAAAATCAAAAAAAAAATATATTAATGTGTAAATAATTTTCTTATATTTTATCATATTTTTTCTAGAATTTTTATACTCTCTAAAATCATCAAAAAATTACAAAACTCCAAAAATACGGTTTTTCGTACACATGGAAAACCACCAAAAATACCACTTCGCACATGTGACCTCTTTTGCTCCCGGGCCCTTTATGAAAGTTGTAGATCTCGACGAGACGAACAACTTTTGTGAAGAAAATTTTTCGATCCGAGGCAATCTTCTACCTCTTTTGACCACTTTAAAATCTGAATTTTTTGGTGCCACGTGGCAGCTCCAGGGCGTGCCACGTGGCACCCCGCTGTTACTCTCTCCCCAGCCGCACCCGGGTCACGTGCCTAGCACGTGACCCCATCATCTCCCATCTCCAGACCGTCGGGTCACTGATGACACAGGATCCCGAGCGACTAAGGCAATCAGGTGTATCTAAATCGGTCGTCGCGACCTCAATTGCTCAGATGTGTCGATCAAGAAGAATGAACCACTCGAAACAGATGAAATCAATAAAATCACGAGATAGCGGTCCTGCTATGTGATTAACCTGGTATAGCACCCAGGGTCGAACTCAAGGAGCACGGGTTGGCCGAGAGGCCTACGAAGTAGTAAAAATAAAGAAAATAAAGAAAGAAAATATTTTTAGTGGATTTTAATTATTTTTATATTTTTTTTTGGATTTTTAATATATTAAGAAAATAAGAAAACAAAGGAAAAGCACACTTCAACAAATTATTCAAAGCATCAAAAATCAACCAAAAATTAAAATAAAAATGTTTTTATGTATTTTATATTTTTTTAGTATTTTTGATAATTTTCTAATGTTTATTGTATTTTCTAAAAATCAAACAGTAGCTAAAAATAGTGGTACTGTCCAGCCGGGCCAAAAGTCCCTAGATAAAATATCTAAGGGCCTCAAAATGGCCTGGAGGTAATTTTCCTATAAAGTAAATAAAACAAGGAAAATTCAGATACCAATTTTATTATTTTTGGGTTTTTAATTTATTTATTATAATTTTTATGGGATTTTTAGGGTTTTTAAGTTTTTAGTGTTTTTAAGCAATGAAAAATAACCAAACTTGGCTAGAAAATTAAGCTAAGCTAAACAAACAGTAACTAATTTTTATAGAATTTTTAAGTGAGTTTTTATATTTTTTGTGAATTTTCAAACTAGACAGTAACAAAAATGACTGTTTTTGAATTTTTAAAAATAGCAAACAAAATCAGAAATATCCTCAAAAATCCACAAAAATCCTACACCATGGCAGGAGCCATGTTTCAAATTTTCGTTGGATTTGGAGGTGGTTTGATATTTTATTCAAAAATAAAGATAGGGCACTGTGCACAGGGACTGAAATGCAAAGACCCAAAGTTCTGGGGGTCCAGGTGCAATTAACCCAGCAAAACACGCACCACGCGCGTGCCTGGGGCACTCAGGGACCTAAATGTAAGAAAAATAAGTCCAGAGGACTTATTGGTAACAGGTACCAAAAGTCCAGGGGTCCTATCTGCAAATAACCCAAGAAATATCGCACATGTGTAAATAAATCACGTACAGGGGTATAAGTGCAAATATCTAAAAGGTTTCATTCATTCATTAACATCCAGAAATACAAGGGTATCTACTGCAAATACACCAAAATAACACGTGACGAAGCACGTGGCTCACAACAGGCAGGGGTATAAATGCAAACACACTAAAGCTCAGGGTCCAACGTGCAATTTTACCTAAAACTAAACAACTGATTTTAACATTTACAGGACTAAAATGAAATAAACATAAAAGAGGGGTCTAAGGGTAATTTACCCTTTATTAAGCGGGGGCGTTGGATGACTGCCACGTGGCTGATCGGATGGCGTGGAAGCGAAGTGGCTGGTGATCCAACGGCTGCGGTCGATCCTCCAAAGATCGGGCGGTGGAAGCAGCTCCTCGAACTGATGGACAAGATGTGATCTGGAGCGGGAGGCGACGATCAACGGTAGCTGGAGGTCCTGGACGAACAGGCGGCCGGCGAACTTCGCCGGCCTCGTGGAAGCGACTCCGGCCTCCTCTGCTGCGCCTAAGTATCGGAGAAGCTCCGGCGTGGCTGTGCGCAGCTGGTGATGCTCTCCGATGCCCCAACCGAGCTCGGGGGAGCTCCGACGAGGGTGGCGGAGGCGAGACTCCTGGTATGAACGGGAAAGGCCTCAGATGGCCTTTGCTGGACCTGCAAAGTATCTCAGAAGACTCGCGGGTCGAGGGCAAAGTGCCTCGACCCAGTTAGGCGAAGTGGGGGTGGCTGGTGCGTCGAGACGGCGGGCTCCGGCGAAGGTGGTGGACGGAGGAGCCCGGCTCCCAGCTCCTGTGCGAGCTGGGTTGAGTGAGTGGGTGCAGAAGGTGCGTCGGACGAAGGCGAACATGAAGGTCGGGTCCGATGATCGGATGGTGGACGGAACCGGGGTGAATCGGAAAAATACGACGGCGGCGCGATTTGGGGGAAAACGGAAATTAAAAGAAATGGCTGATCTAAGTGGCTACCTGGGTGGTCGGAGAGACTGTGGCGGAGCTGGGGAAGCTCCCGATCTTGGCCTCAAGGGACATCTCGGCCCGAGGCTCGAAGCTCGCTCAGGTGGCGGAGCTACGGCGGCTACGTCGCCGGATCGATGGAAGACTCCTCCTCTCCTCGCTGCAACAGGCTCAGGCGCGAGCTGTCACCTCACACGCTCTCTGGAGCTCACAAGAGAAGAAGGCGAATGACCAAAGATGGAGAGAGAAGGTGGCGGAGCAGCGGCTTTATATGGCTAGGGGTCCGAGAAGAATGGGTCCGGGCAAGCTCAGGAGCGCGCGGATCCCGAGGGAGCAGCTCCGGCGAGGATGTCGGATGCACGGCGAAGGATTCGGACCCGGGGTTAGGTGGAGTGATGATCGGGTTGAGCGGGTAAAAGTGGGAGAAATCGGGTCCGGAGTCGAACCCGTGGGAAGTGGTCCTGGGGGGGGGGGTAGTTGACCGGGCGGTCAACATCCCCAGGACCCAATGAGAAGGGGCCACGTGGCTAAACTTTGAAGCTCAAAAATAAGGTAGCAAATGGCCGAATTTGCAAAAAGTTAAAACATGAAATATTTTTATTTTATTTTTTTCTATTTTTTGTGATTTTTAATAATTTTTCTGAAATGAAATTAGGCTATATACATAGTATGTACTATATATAGGTATATACAATATATATAGGGTTTTGATTTTAGATTTTTATATATTATTTTTATGCAATTTTATCCTTATTTTATATTTTATTTATTTATAGTATAAAATAAGGAGTAAAAGGGTGTTTTTATTTTATTTTTATTATTTACTTACATAGGTCAAATAAATATATATGTACATCTATATACATGGTATGTGTACAATGTGTTTTTGTATTTTTAATTTTTCTATTTTATTTTGTTTTGATTTTAATTGTTTTTATTTTATTTATCTATAATATATAACATAGACTATTTACAAAAAGTTTGGAAAATAATTTTATTTATTTACAAGGTTAAGTAAATACATAGGTATGGTTTATGTACAAGATGAAAAGGGGTGTTTTTGTTCTTTTTGATTTTTAGCTTTTTGTTTTGCTTTTAATATTTTACAAGTATTTACAAGCATATTTTTGGTGAGGAAAATACTTTTACTTATCTACATAAATATTTACACCAGAGCTCCTATCTCCCTCTACTTTGACTTTTATGCGGTCAGGCCCATGCTGAGCCCTCCCTTGGGTTAGGTTGCTCAATATTTATTCTAAATATTTCCCTCTTTTTCTTTTTAATCTTTATTCTTTTATTTTTGCACAAAAACATGCTAATTATAAGTTTTTACACAATGCATGCTTTTGGTAATTATTTGTATTTACATATATCTACATGCATTTGCAAAGGTTTTTGTAGCTAAAATATAAGAATAAAGAGTGATGAATGGGTATTCATCACCCCCTATACTTAACTTTGCTAGTCCCTTAGCAAACACTTATTTGAAAAAGAAGTGAAAAAGAAAGAAAAAGAAAAAGAGGAAATACATGGATCAAGGTTGATTATTAAACTTGCCTTCATTAAATTGGGGTATGGAGCTCGATAAGATCTTTGGATTATTAATGTGTCGGAACCTTATTTAGACTTAAGCTTAAAACTCAACAGCCTCTAAGTTCCACTAATCTATAACCAAGACTCCTCAATGCTCCAGATCAGAACAAGTCATCAATCACAAACCCTGAAGACCATGAATCTTTTCTTGTCCTGTGAATGTGAGGTCTAAGCTCTCTACCTTAGAAATGGCAACTTGACAACCCTCCCCAACAAGGTAACTCTATGACCTCAATCTGGCCACTCTTTCCTCGAGGAGCGGGGTATTCCCTTTTAAGTTCAAGTTCAACCGGCTCAAGAAGAGGGGGAAGAAGAGAATGGGTCAAGGCCAGTGTAGCCAAGTACCCTTGGGAGCTTGACCAGTGTTGCCAAGTCTCCCTGCTGCAAGCTACAACAGGTGGATCATGAAACCAAGCTTTGCTTATTGCACTCTATATACATACTCCGGTGGGATTATCATTTTCTATCAGACCCACCACTTTTTTGGAGTTCTTTTTTTTTCAAGTGCATCTGTACAACATATACATGTGCAGCATATATACAAGGAGTTTTTCCTCTTGAGCCAGTAGACTATCCCTCTTTTGAAGCTTTATTGCAACCCACAACTCCCGTCGTTAGACCTCATGGCAACCAGACCAAGTTGAGACGCACTTCCTTCACTAAAAGAAGAAGAGAGGTTACGCCTAGAAGTACTACCCTCATATGCTACCCCAAGTCAAGGAAGACTGCCTCCTCACCACCTCATCTGTAGAGAGCTCGGTGCATAGTGCTGGTGTCCAAGTAAAGCCATAATCTATATGAGTCATGTGTTGTTGTTAAGTGCTCTACTTAGGCTCATTGAGATGACATGTGATCATAGCCTAGTGAACTCAAAGAATTAAGTCACCATGGACCTGAAAAGCCTTAAACCTAAGCCCTATAAGGTTCCTCTTAAAAATTAGGTGGATTAAGATCTTAATCAAGCTCCATTTCTCAATTTGATTCCAGGCTAGTTTAAATGTCAACTATCATCCAAGAAAAACTATATACATATGTACAAAAGATGCTTATTTACACAAAGTTTACAATCATGCAAAATTTTTGAAAAATGTTTTGAAATCATGAATGAATGATGCATGAAGTGCAAGTTTTGCAAAAAGATATTTACACACATTTACACAAGATTTTTGCAAACTTTTTGATTTTCAAAACATTTTGGAAAAATTTTGTACTATATACATAATTTTGATACCAAAATATTTACACAAGCTTTACACAAAAGATTTTTGAAATCATTTTTACAAAAATAATGTGTACACTAGCTATTTATGTGCAAATAAAAGAAGTTTATGTACATGAAAATTTTTAATTTTTGTGGTTTTTAGCCATTTTATTTATTAACACACTCACACAAAGTACGAGTTATGGCTAAAGTATATATGAAATATATACACACCCCCCTATACTTAGCTCGAACGATGTCCTCAGAGTCAAGAGCGATGAAGAAGACATAACTCGTGCTAGGTATAGGGAAGTGAAAAGAAAGGATATACAAAAAGAAGAAGAATGAAATAGAAAAGTCAAGAGGAGCTTGGGTCTTCCCCCTATACTTAGGATCAAATAATCCTAAGTATAGCAGGCTATATACTAAGGGAAAACCGAGTGGAGAATGTACAGGGTCTACCCCCCCATACTTAGGGTGAAATGTCCCTAAGTATAGGTAGCAGAAACAGGGGTAAACAGAAACAAAAGAAATACCCAAAAGGTCTCACATCCCCCCTATACTTAGGGTAAAGTGCACCCTAAGTATAGCATAATCATAAGATGAAGAAAGGGATGTGGGACTAAAGAATGTGGTGATATGGACATCTGGATCTATACAAGGCGGAAGATCAGTGAAACTCAGGCGTGAGATGCATTAGATGTGAGTCAATGACCACATCTCACGCAAAATGAATAGGGGCAAGATCAACGACCTGCGGCTCATGATCTAGAAATGGCTTGAGCCGCTGGCCGTTCACTCGAAAGGTACTCTCAGAAGACAACTCAGATATGTCAATGCTACCGTTGTCGTGTACCTTTCTGACCAAGTAAGGTCCATTCCATTTGCTCTGTAGCTTCCCTGGAAATAATCGTAGCCTCGCATCAAACAGCCATACTCTCTGTCCAATCTCAAAATGTTTGTGGCTGATATGAGAATCATGCCACTCCTTCACTTTCTCCTTATAATGTAGGCTGCTTGAGAAAGCTGCATCTCTAAGCTCCTCCAGGGCAGCTAACTCTGCCCTCCTCTGGTCTCCCATACCATCTGGATCCATCAGAATATCTGTAACTGCCCAAAGTGACTTGTGCCTCAGCTCAACAGGTAAATGGCATGGCTTGCCATACACGAGGCGAAAGGGAGATGTGCCCAAAGGTGTCTTGAAAGACGTCCTATATGCCCACAAGACCGAGTCCAAAATCTGTGACCAATCCTTTCGGTCAGGGCGGACGACTTTCTGCAATATAGTCTTAATCTCCCTATCCGACACCTCGGCTAGACCATTCGTCTGTGGATGGTAAGGTGTAGCAACACGATGGTCTATACCAAACTCGCTAGCAAGTGCCTTCACCTGGTCGTTGATGAAGTGAGATCCCCCATCAGAAATCAGAACTCGTGGAACCCCGAACCGCGTGATGATATGCTTCCTCAAAAATCTGCAAACTGTCCTCGCATCAGCGGCTCGGGTGGGGATAGCCTCCACCCAACGACTCACATAATCCACGGCCAACAGAATGTACTCAAATCCCTGACTCTTAGGGAATGGACCCATGAAATCGATGCCCCATGCGTCAAAAACCTCACAGAAGTGAATGGGCTGCATCGGCATCATATCACGCTGTCCACAAGTGCCCATCCTCTGACAGTCAGTACACCTCTCCACGAACTCATCTGAGTCCTTGAAGAGGGTAGGCCACCACAAGCCGGATTGGAGCACTTTCTGTGCCGTTCTCCTCCCAGAATGATGTCCTCCTGCCTCAAGCTTGTGGCAGTAAGTGAGGACGCTATGGTGTTCCTCCTGAGGGATACACCGACGCCAGACGCTATCCCCTCCTTCGTGGTAAAGGATGGGATCCTCCCAATGGTAGGACTTGGCCTTCACAAGGAAGGTCTCAAGCCTCTGCCTGGGCCAATCTTGTGGGACTTTCCCAGCAACGAGAAAGTTCACAATATCGGCGTACCACGGGAGTGAGGCGATAGCAAGGATCGCCTCATCTGGGAAGGTATCTCTAATATAATCAATCTGCTCAGACTCCTCAGGCTGCTCTAAACGGGAGAGATGATCCGCCACCACATTCTTGACTCCAGGCTTATCCTTGATCTCAATGTCGAACTCCTGGAGTAGAAGGATCCATCTAGTCAGTCTGGCCTTGGCATCCTTCTTTGCCATGAGGTACCTGATGGCGGTGTGATCTGTAAACAAAGTCACTCTAGATCCAATGATATACGATCTGAACTTATCTAGGGCGAACACTACGGCTAGCATCTCCTTCTCTGTGACCGTGTAATTCCGCTGGGCGGAATCCAATGTGCGGCTAGCGTAGTGTATGGCAAATGGAACTCCATCCCTCCTCTGTCCCAGCACTGCCCCTACGGCAAAATCGGAGGCATCCGTCATGATCTCGAACGGGAGAGACCAATCATGCGGCTGGAGGACAGGAGCCTCAATAACACACTGCTGGAGAGTCGCGAAGGACGAAAGACACTTGTCATCGACAAGGAACTCGATGTATTTCGTCAAGAGGTCAGTCAACGGTCGGGCAATCCTGCTGAAATCCTGAATAAATCTCCTATAAAATCCAACGTGCCCCAGGAATGACCATAGCTGCCTCAGATTGGACGGCGGTGCGAGTTTCCTAATGACATCAACCTTGGCCGGATCAACCTCCATGCCCCTGTTGGAGATGATATGGCCAAGCACCATCCCTTGAGTCACCATGAAGTGACTCTTCTCCCAAGATAAAACCAAATGATACTCAATACATCGCTGGAGTACCCGGTCTAGGCAGTCAAGACAGGAGTCGAATCCGTCGCCGTAGACCGAGAAATCGTCCATGAAGACCTCCAAACACTCCCCTACCATGTCCGAGAAGATCGACAGCATGCACCTCTGAAAAGTCGCAAGGGCATTGCATAGCCCAAATGGCATGCGTCGAAAAGCATATGTGCCGAAGGGACAGGTAAAGGTGGTCTTCTCCTGATCCTCAGGAGCGATGGCCACTTGGTTGTAGCCCGAGTACCCATCCGGGAAGCAATAATGGCTCTTCCCTGCCAGTCTCTCAATGATCTGGTCAATAAAAGGCAGGGGGAAATGGTCCTTCTTGGTGGCCTGGTTGAGTCTCCTGTAGTCAACACAGACCCTCCAAGAGGTAGGTACTCGTGTAGCAATCTCCTCTCCCGACTCACTGATCACAGTCGTGATGCCCGTCTTCTTGGGCACCACATGCAAGGGGCTGACCCACTTGGAGTCGGAAATGGGATAAATAAAATCTGTACTCCACCATTTTGATATTTCCTTCATCACAACCTCTCTCAGGTTGGGGTTCAGTCGCCGCTGGAACTCACGCGACGGCTTTGCCCCCTCCTCGAGATAGATATGGTGGGAGCACACTGATGGACTAATCCCATGGAGATCTGCTACGCTTCATCCGATCGCCTTGCGGTTCTTTTCAAGAACCCCCATCAAACGGGATTCCTGCTCTCCAGTTAGATCGGCGGAGATGATGACTGGGTACATCTCTGGCTCGCCCGCAAGGAATTGATACTTCAGCGAAGTAGGGAGCGGCTTCAGCTCTGGAATGCTGGGTGCTGGCAAATCTGGCTGCGGAAGGAAATGAGTGAATGCTGTTAAGTCTGCCAAATCTGCCTGGGAGAAAGAAAGCGAACTCTCGCAAACTGGATCTGGAGAAGGCTGCTCAACTGTGCTATCTCTGATCGGCTCTGCATCTGCCTCCTCCTCATCTGCCGGCTCAAGTAGACTCAAGTCTGGCATCTGATCATTACAATCTGCCCAATCAGACTCTGAATCCGAGGGATCTGCATCAAATACGGTGGCATCAGTACCACCATCACCCAAGGTGGCCTCAGCACCACCATCACTGATAGTCGTGTCGCAATCAAGGACCGGCTCTGCTGTCTCTGTAGTATCCTGAACCAGGGTTGTGCTCTCCAGACTCTCCTCTGCTATCATCTCGGCATCAGCTGTATCTGAAAATGAGAGGATGGCCTGTGCTGCAGGATTTGCCCATGCTGCCTCATCGTCCGTGATCACAAAATCACAGTCCTGGTGGATGTCTGGCTCTGCGTCTGTCAGCTGCTCTGAATCTGTGCTAGCCTCTGAGCGTGCTCTCTCTCGGGCTCTGTAGTCCTCGACCGTCTCTATTTGTATACTCTCACCCTCAACGCGAAAGTACACCTTCCCGCTGTCATGATCAGTCACCGCCTTGGCTGTGGCCAAAAACGGACGACCGAGGATGATGGGGGTATCGGTCACTGAATCAGGGATCTCCATGTCCAACACTACGAAGTCCACGGGGAATTTCAGGCCCTGAATCATGACGATAACGTCTCGTAATAACCCCTTCGGCCTCTTGACAGATCGATCAGCGAACTGAAGGACTGTCCTGCTCTGTCGAAGAGTGCCCAACTCGAAGCGGTCGAGAAGGGCTGCCGGAAGAAGGTTGATCGACGATCCGCTATCTAGTAGAGTACGGTCGAACCTCTGCTCACTGATCTGGCATCTGACATACGGGGCCCCTGAATCTGGCCTCTTGGCTGGCAGTCGGTTTTGGATCGCAAAACACGTGGCTTTCGTCAGCACATGTATCTCTGAAGTGTGGTTCCTCCTCCTCCTCCTGACTGTAGTCCTGTCTCTCAAAGAACGCTGGAGAAGGGGGATGTGCTGCAAAGCCTCCTGGAGGGTCAGCTGGATGTGGAATCTATCTATCATGCTCTGGCTGAATTCCTCCTGCACTCTCTTTTTTGGATCATTTTCTCTTTTCTTCCCCTTCCCCATCTGAAGGGCTCTAGGGAAGGGGATCACAGGGTCCTTCGCAGATGAAGGACTAGGAAAAGGCCTAGACGGCTCGACGGCCGGATCCACACATACATCATGCACCACAGTGGGACCAGAAGAAACTAAACCTTTTCCTTTATTCAAACCAAAGTTCTGAGATACATCAAGGCGAGGAAAGACTACATCTCTCTCAACACAAACACCGGTGGCCTCAGTACCACCTCTGGATGGCTCTGCTGCTGCTGCTAGACGTCTCACGGCCTCAGTACCGCGGGCTGGCTCGGCCATCCTGGTGGCGTCAGTACCACCTCCTCGAACTGGTGAAGCGGCGGCCTCAGTACCGCCGGTGGGATCAGCATCCTTGGTGGCATCAGTGCCACCATCATCATCTGGAGCGGCCTCAGTACCGCTCTCCTCCTCCTCATATGGCGCCTCTGAAGTATCCTCGTGGTGAAGCTCAGATGAGGCGCCGCCGCCTGCTGGGGTCCTACCGCTCCTAAGTGCAACAAAATCAGCATCAAACAGATCCGAAGATGTATCAACAAATGGGTCACTAGGAGTGGCAAGCTCAGTGGAATCTACCTGCTCTGACTTCCTCTTGAGGTTGTTCGGGTTCGGCTCAATCTGTGCAGGAATGGCGGCCTTCCCCCTCACAAGGTCCCGCATCTCCTGGCGGAACTCGTCCATCTCCCGTCTAAATGTCGCCTGCTGATCCGTGAGGAGGCGGGCGATGTCATCCAAGGCGGGGCTCTCATGGGAGCCCGACGGGTAGCCTCTCTAGGGATGAGGCTGCTGAAACTGCTGCTGAGGGGGGTAGGAGGTAGGGTGATGCTGGTAAGCTGGGTGAGCCTGTTGCTCACGTCTCCACGACTGTCCCTGCTGCTGATAGGGATGAGGGACGAAGGATGATGGCTGGTGTGTCTGGTATGCTGGGGGCTGCTGCTGCGGCTGGTGATCTCTCTGCTGGCCGTACTGCCCTCCCTGACCTGACGGCTGCTGCTGGGGCTGGGCACCACCACTCCCCCACCTGAATCCGGGATGGTCTCGTCGAATCCCAGGCTGGGGGAGGCCATACCAAATCCCGTTGACATCCATCAACGGCTCTGCATTGTAAGGGGCTGGCGGAAGTACTGCCAGAGGCTGGTCCGACTGGTATACCACCATCTGCATGTCTGGAGATGGTGGGGACTGGTAGGTGGGCTGCGGCTGCTGGTACGGCTCCGCCTGTACAAGATGAACCTGTCTAGGCTGCTGTAGGGAGCTTGAGCGCTGGGACGAGCTGCTGCTGCTGCTGCCGGAGTCGCCTCGCGACTGAAGACGGGGCTGTGGAGCCGTCTGTGCCTCCTGGAGACACATGAGTTGTGTCTTCATGTCGCTCAGAGTCTGTGCCATCTGCTCCATCTGAATGATGCCCTGGCACTGCTTCTTCTCTATCAGCTCCATGCGGTCCAATTTCTCGCTGATAATGCCCATGTCCGCAGCGGACGACTCTGCCTGTGCTGCTGCGACTGCAGACGTACTAGATGGACCTGCATCGACCCGTGCTATCCGCTGGTACTGCACGGGTCCTGGCTGCTGTGGCTGGGGTCTCTGAGTATACAACCTGGTCTGGGACATCACCATGTAGTTTTCAGCCATCTCCTCGTAGATGGCCCAGACCTGGTCGTGGTCCTTGTCAAAGTAGGACCCGCCGCAAGAAGCGTTCACCAGACCCTGAAGCTCTGGCGTCAACCCGCTGAAAAAGCTCTGAACTAGGTTCGGCTTGGAGATGTCGTGGTGCGGGCATCGGTCTAGAAGCTCTCGAAACCTCTCCCATGCCTCATGAAACTGCTCGTTGGGGAACATGGAGAAGTTGCTGATCAGGGCCCTCGCTGCGTTCGTCCACCCGAGTGGATAGTACTTGTTCAAGTACTCGGTGCGGAGCTGCTCCCAGGTGTAGACAAACCTCCCTAGATGCTTCAGCCAGGTGGCTGCTCTATCTGCCGGTGAAAAAGGGAAGGCTATCATCCGGATCGTGTCCTGGTCCACGTGGCGATCGTGGACAGTGCTGCAGATCATCAGGAACTCCTGGAGGTGGAGGTGGGGCTCCTCAGTGGCAAGTCCGTGGAAACGGGGCAGTAACTGCAAGGTGTTCGGGGGGAACTTGAAGTCCCCCACGATCGCCGTCACTACTACCCAATGATGCATGAGTGTCGACCCGGGGTTGTGCAACTCCCGCATCGGTCGTGGTGGTCCTCCTGCCGTGGCGCCTGCCGCTGCGGCGGCGGCTGCTGCTGCTGCTGCGGCTCGTGCCTCTGCATCAGGTATCTCCTCGGGCTCGCTTTGCTGGTCTCTGTCTGCTCTGAGCCTCTCCAACTCTCGCCTCATCTCAATCATGAATGCTCCCTGATCGCGTAACTGCTGCTGGACTGTCTCAAGTGATGCGATCAGGGTGGAGTTGATCGCTCCCTGGTCTAGTACAAAATGCTCGGGCTGACGGGAGTGATCATCTGAACTGCCGGCCATAGCGACGTCTGCAAAATCAAACGAGCCCAACTCAGGTGCTGTCAAATCAATCAATCTCTCCTCGGGCTCGTGTCTCTCAGGTCGGAAAGAAAGGGGGTCGAGGGGGAACATGGCGGAGTCGTCTCGGGCTCGGAGAGCTGGTCTTGGCTCTCGCGGGCCAACCTAGATGATGAGGTAGACGTGCCCGAAAGCGGTGCAGCCAGAGGCTGCCTAAGAGACCGTCTACCCATCATCTCGATCTGGCGAGTAGTGCGGATGAGATCTTGAGAAACTATGATCACAAACAAACCCCCGGTTCACCAACGCAACGCGAGCTGAAGACCGTGAAAGTTCGGTCAAATTATCTTGTCGATTTTATTTGGTGAATACACAAAATATCAGAGCGCTTACGTGACCTGTTAGGATACCCGATGCTATCCCAACCGACTGGCCCGCACGGAAGAGTCGGTAATCAGTCGGGACTAGCACCGGAGGGCTCTACCTAGGGTGCGGGTCACTCTCTCGCGCATCCAAAACAGGGGGTTGCTCTCCCCAAGACAAAAATTTTAGGGTGAGCGTATTTTAAGATCAATAGTGTTAACCAGTCCCAATTTTATGGTTTCTCTTTTTAGTATTTTTCAAATAAAAACAAACATCCTAACGAATTTTTCGGTTCTCCTGGTTATTTAGTCCAAAACATGGGGGAGAAGACGAAAAAGCCGATGCGCGATGAAATCAATGATGCATGCAAAGTCAGAAATGCGTACCTTGTCTCCAGCACTCTACATGCAATATGATCCGCGCATAAATGTAAAGACAGAAAGGAAACTACCTAAATGATGCAAAGGGAAAGCCGAGTCCTAGATGAGCAATTTCTAGCGAAGAACCGTCTAACCGGTCACCGACCTCCAAGCCAAAGAGTCCGGTCTTGGTCCGTCCCTCCTCTGTCCGACAAATCGGGGGTAGGAGAAAGCGCTTTACAGGACGGGCTGCGGCACGTAGGCTACAAAGGCAAATGAGTCGGTTATTTTTATTAATGATTTTTAGTAGGTCCAATTATCGTTCTATAGGAACATATAAGCAGTTAGGTGTGGGGATCCTACTAATTACGGTACAATCACCAGAAATTCCTAAGTCTAGGGGCTCGAGCAAAAACCGCGTAAACACCGGAAAAGGCAGAAAAAAAGTAAAATAAAACCAAAACCGTGAAAAACCGTGAAAGATCCTAAGGGTCCCCCGAGCACACCGGTGCTCGGCGAAACAGACCCGCTAAGCAAGTATAGTCCAAAGAGTCCAAGTCCAGTGTCCATGTATTATTACAATAATAATGAAATAAAATAAAAGCCTCGCCCACTCAACTCTCTCTCACTCTCTCCTGCGGCTCCGTACAGAAGGGAGCCGCCTCCGAATCCCGCAGTTGCGTCGGCTTCTCGAGATCAGCCGCCTCGGTCCTCGGGCCCTCGCAAGAAAGAGAAGAATGGTCAGAACCAGATAATCAAATAATAAAGGAAATAAAAATGGAAATAAGGGTATATGTGCAAAAAGTCAAAATAAAATAAACACTCAAAATAAACAAAAACAAAAACAAAAGAAAAAGAAAATAAAGCAAAATAAAACAAAAATAAAATATGGACAAAAGCCGCGGAAAGCCGCGAAAACAAAAACGACAAGAAAATAAAAACTACTAAGCCGTGTTTCCCGGCAACGGCGCCATTCTGATGACACAGAATCCCGAGCGACTAAGGCAATCAGGTGTATCTAAATCGGTCGTCGCGACCTCAATCGCTCAGATGTGTCGATCAAGAAGAATGAACCACTCGAAACAGATGAAATCAATAAAATCAAGAGATAGCGGTCCTGCTATGTGATTAACCTGGTATAGCACCCAGGGTCGAACTCAAGGAGCACGGATTGGCCGAGAGGCCTACGAAGTAGTAAAAATAAAGAAAATAAAGAAAGAAAATATTTTTAGTGGATTTTAATTATTTTTATATTTTTTTTGATTTTTAATATATTAAGAAAATAAGAAAACAAAGGAAAAGCACACTTCAACAAATTATTCAAAGCATCAAAAATCAACCAAAAATTAAAATAAAAATGTTTTTATGTGTTTTATATTTTTTAGTATTTTTGGTGAATTTTTGATAATTTTCTAATGTTTATTGTATTTTCTAAAAATCAAACAGTAGCTAAAAACAGTGGTACTGTCCAGCCAGGCCAAAAGTCCCTAGATAAAATATCTAAGGGACTCAAAATGGCCTGGAGCTAATTTTCCTATAAAGTAAATGAAACAAGGAAAATTCAGATACCAATTTTATTATTTTTGGGTTTTTAATTTATTTATTATAATTTTTATGGGTTTTTGAGGGTTTTTAAATTTTTAGTGTTTTTAAGCAATGAAAAATAGCCAAACTTGGCTAGAAAATTAAGCTAAGCTAAACAAACAGTAACTAATTTTTATAGAATTTTTAAGTGAGTTTTTATATTTTTTTTTGAATTTTCAAACTAGACAGTAACAAAAATGACTGTTTTTGAATTTTTGAAAATAGCAAACAAAATCAGAAATGTCCTCAAAAATCCACAAAAATCCTACACCGTGGCAGGAGCCATGTGTCAAATTTTCGTTGGATTTAGAGGTGGTTTGATATTTTATTCAAAAATAAAGATAGGGCACTGTGCACAGGGACTGAAATGCAAAGACCCAAAGTTCTGGGGGTCCAGGTGCAATTAACCCAGCAAAACACGCGCCACGCGCGTGCCTGGGGCACTCAGGGACCTAAATGTAAGAAAAATAAGTCCCGAGGACTTATTGGTAACAGGTACCAAGAGTCCAGGGGTCCTATCTGCAAATAACCCAAGAAATATCGCACATGTGTAAATAAATCACGCACAGGGGTATAAGTGCAAATATCTAAAAGGTTTCATTCATTCATTAACATCCAGAAATACAAGGATATCTACTGCAAATACACCAAAATAACACGTGACGAAGCACGTGGCTCACAACAGGCAGGGGTATAAATGCAAACACACTAAAGCTCAGGGTCCAATGTGCAATTTAACCTAAAACTAAACAACTGATTTTAACATTTACAGGACTAAAACGAAATAAACATAAAAGAGGGGCCTAAGGGTAATTTACCCTTTATTAAGCGGGGGCGTTGGATGACTGCCACGTGGCTGATCGGATGGTGTGGAAGCTAAGTGGCTGGTGATCCAACGGCTACGGTCGATCCTCCAAAGATCGGGCGGTGGAAGCAGCTCCTCGAACGGATGGACAAGATGTGATCTGGAGCGGGAGGCGACGATCAACGGTAGCTGGAGGTCCTGGACGAACAGGCGGCCGGCGAACTTCGCCGGCCTCGTGGAAGCGACTCCGGCCTCCTCTGCTGCGCCTAAGTATCGGAGAAGCTCCGGCGTGGCTGTGCGCAGCTGGTGATGCTCTCCGATGCCCCAACCGAGCTCGGGGGAGCTCCGACAAGGGTGGCGGAGGCGAGACTCCTGGTCTGAACGGGAAAGGCCTCAGATGGCCTTTGCTGGACCTGCAAAGTATCTCAGAAGACTCGCGGGTCGAGGGCAAAGTGCCTCGACCCAGTTAGGCGAAGTGGGGGTGGCTGGTGCGTCGAGACGGCGGGCTCCGGCGAAGGTGGTGGACGGAGGAGCCCGGCTCCCAGCTCCTGTGCGAGCTGGGTTGAGTGAGTGGGTGCAGAAGGTGCGTCGGACGAAGGCGAACGTGAAGGTCGGGTCCGATGATCGGATGGTGGACGGAACCGGGGTGAATCGGAAAAATACGACGGCGGCGCGATTTGGGGGAAAACGGAAATTAAAAGAAATGGCTGAGCTAAGTGGCTACCTGGGTGGTCGGAGAGACTATGGCGGAGCTGGGGAAGCTCCCGATCTTGGCCTCAAGGGACGTCTCGGCCCGAGGCTCGAAGCTCGCTCAGGTGGCGGAGCTACGGCGGCTACGTCGCCGGATCGATGGAAGACTCCTCCTCTCCTCGCTGCAACAGGCTCAGGCGCGAGCTGTCACCTCACACGCTCTCTGGAGCTCACAGGAGAAGAAGGCGAATGACCAAAGATGGAGAGAGAAGGTGGCGGAGCAGCGGCTTTATATGGCTAGGGGTCCGAGAAGAATGGGTCCGGGCAAGCTCAGGAGCGCGCGGATCCCGAGGGAGCGGCTCCGGCGAGGATGTCGGATGCACGGCGAAGGATTCGGACCCGGGGTTAGGTAGAGTGATGATCGGGTTGAGCGGGTAAAAGTGGGAGAAATCGGGTCCGGAGCTCGAACCCGTGGGAAGTGGTCCTGGGGGGGGGGGGTAGTTGACCGGGCGGTCAACATCCCCAGGACCCAATGAGAAGGGGCCACGTGGCTAAACTTTGAAGCTCAAAAATAAGGTAGCAAATGGCCGAATTTGCAAAAAGTTAAAACATGAAATATTTTTATTTTATTTTTTTTTCTATTTTTTTTGTGATTTTTAATAATTTTTTTGAAATGAAAATAGGCTATATACATAGTATGTACTATATATAGGTATATACAATATATATAGGGATTTGATTTTTGATTTTTATATATTATTTTTATGCAATTTTATCCTTATTTTATATTTTATTTATTTATAGTATAAAATAAGGAGTAAAAGGGTGTTTTTATTTTATTTTTATTATTTACTTACATAGGTCAAATAAATATATATGTACATCTATATACATGGTATATGTACAATGTATTTTTGTATTTTTAATTTTTCTATTTTATTTTGTTTTGATTTTAATTGTTTTTATTTTATTTATCTACAATATATAACATAGACTATTTACAAAAAGTTTGGAAAATAATTTTATTTATTTACAAGGTTAAGTAAATACATAGGTGTGGTTTATGTACAAGATGAAAAGGGGTGTTTTTGTTCTTTTTGATTTTTAGCTTTTTGTTTTGCTTTTAATATTTTACAAGTATTTACAAGCATATTTTTGGTGAGGAAAATACTTTTATTTATCTACATAAATATTTACACCAGAGCTCCTATCTCCCTCTACTTTGACTTTTATGCGGTCAGGCCCATGCAGAGCCCTCCCTTGGGTTAGGTTGCTCAATATTTATTCTAAATATTTCCCTCTTTTTCTTTTTAATCTTTATTCTTTTATTTTTGCACAAAAACATGCTAATTATAAGTTTTTACACAATGCATGCTTTTGGTAATTATTTGTATTTACATATATCTACATGCATTTGCAAAGGTTTTTGTAGCTAAAATATAAGAATAAAGAGTGATGAATGGGTATTCATCAGTCACGTGCCAAGCACGTGACCATCTTCCCCATCCATTCTCCCCAACCCAAAACGGAAGCCGCCTCCTCCGCAACCGTTTCTCCTCCTCTCGTAGCGGCCGACCCACCACCAACGCTCCTCCTCGCCGCCTCTCGGCCACTCCCCTCGCGCATAACGCCCACTCACGCCAATCCTATAAAGCCTCCCCTTGCCGAAGTTCTTGGCATCCGCCATCATCAGGAGCCTAGGAGCTCGGCCGGTGGCAGCGGCGAGAAGCTCCTGCATCGCGGCGTGATCCACGGCTCGCCTCCGTGCTCCAGCCAAGCTTCGAGGAACTCCGCCGTTCCTCTGAGGTGACGACCGGGAGAGCCACTGCTCCTCCCAAATCTCAGGCGTTCCCCCCCCCCTCCCGTGTTTTTGTTTTGTTGTTTTTGTTGCAGGTTCATCGTCAAACCCCCCCCCCCCCCCCCCCCCCCCGCGCACCTCCCCGTCGGCACCCCACTCGCCTACGTGCTTCGCCGCCCTCGCGCCTTTGCCGCTCTCGCGCCGTGTGTCGGCCGAGGGGCGGCCCACTCGCCTCCGTGCTTCGCCGCCCCGACCACCCTCCTCCTTCGCGCGGAGGCGCCGCCCACGACTACCGCCTCCGCCGCACGTCTGCTGCAGACCTCCGCCCTTGCGTAGATCATCCATCGACCCCCCGAACGCCGCCCAGACCCCCCGCGCACCTCCCCATCGGCACCCCATCTCCGCCTTCACGCCGCGAGCTGCCCTCCGGCCGTCTGCTGCAGACCTCCGCCCGCCTCGCGCCCACCGCCATCCACAGCGGAGGTGAGCTCCGCCCGCACCGCCCCCTTCCAGCCGCCGTTGGATCGGGCCAAGGCCCTTGATCCAACGGTTGAGAAGCCGCCCACGTGTCCCCCCCCCCCCCCCCCCCGAGCCTCGGCCCCAGCCTCGAGGCTCGGGTGCCCCGAAGCTAGACCAGACCGCCACGTAGGCTCGGGCTCCCGAGCCTGAGCCCCGCACCCGAGCCTCAGGTTCGTCACCCGAACCACAGGCTCGGGGCCCCGACCCTCCGCCTCCGCATACAAGCCTCCTGGCGCACGTGCTTCGCACGTGCGCGTGGGGAAATTTCACCGAAGCCCCTGCCCTTTTCAGAAATTGCAAGAAGGCCCCCGCCAGGGGTAAATTGTGCAAGAGCCCCGGCGACTTTAATAAATTGCAGATAAGTCCTTCCAGGGACCATTTTGAAAGGAAAACTTTATTTTAATTACATTTTAGTCCCTGATACTTCATTTTATCACATCTTTGTCATACGAACTCCGTTTTTAGCATATAATATGTCGTTTCGAAGCTAATTTCGTGCTCTATTACTTAGCATAGTTTGTGATCAGATCTAGAGGTGTTTGTTATCAATTATTATTTGAGGATCATCATAGACTTTTGCAGGCTACTTTTTGACATATTAAGGCTTTGGATCTTGATGATATTATTTGCAGGAATTCGGACGAGTATCTTTATCTGATTAAGCCTTCGTTGATTATTCTTAATAATTGGGAATTCGCGGGGGATTATCTCAGATCAATTCCTCTAAGATTATGGTCAAATTTTCTAGGAATTAGATCAAAGACTGTCGGAGGATGGATATCTTGCTTCAATTATTCTGAGTATCAACTTATTACCTGAAGCATTGATTCAGTTGTATTTTGATTTGTGATTAACTTTGATGAAACTATTGATCATAATATTTGAGAATTAGATACGTTTCAAATCACAAATCAGGAGCATAAATTCTGTCTATTTTCTTGCATCGCATTCTCCATCATTGCATTGTATATATTTCTTAACACAAAAATTAATCGAACATTGATTGATTATTTAATCTGATTCGAGACCGCGCAACTAAAAATCACCGTTCCCTGAGTTCGACCTTGGTAAACTTGCCAAGTAAAAATAGTCCACAACATTCAAGGCTTGTGGTATTTTGATCGACCGAAATCTGCCTCCTATACTACAATTTACGATTATTAAAGAGGCGAATTTCACGCTCATCACATGGAATGAAGAAGGACAACCTATCCACGTGTCCAAAAACCGGCTCAAAACCCACCTTTAACATATGTAATATATTTCCCTACGAAACGGGCCGTAAACGTTTACATTTTAGTTGACCTTAAGATGAAATGACTACAATCAAATTGAACAGCATATGATAATTTTGACATTTCGGTTGACCAATTAATTTCGCAATGAAAAATCAAATTATTCGTTACCGTACATCAATTTTTCTATGCAATGTTAGTTTCCTTTTCCAAAAACTCCACCCATGATATGAGTCCATCTTTTTATATAATTCTTGAATATATAATTGATGTGTAGATAATATGCTACTTTGTGCAAATGTTTGAGCGGAAGAATGTAAGTGAAGAGCTTGTGGGAGAGTTAGCTGCGTTGCATCTGTTACCAATACAATGCATTAAGAGACCAAGGGAGAGTTTGTGCCTCGTCGACCTCTTCACTAGGGTTGTTGAGTGCCGACCAGATCCAACCCGAAGCTTGATTCATAAGATCTGAAATCAAGTAGATGGGCTTGGGCCTTGATTTTGACGCAATAAGGATTTCGGGCTGGATCTCAAGACTAGTGCAGCTCGACTGAAAGGCCCACGGGCTGGCGTGCCATAAGGCCCGCTAGCATGGTCTATTTTAACCAAATCCTCTAGCTCATTTATCCCTCGGTTTAATGAATATTATGTTTTAATATCATGTTTTAAAATCTCTAAAGAATAAGAAAGTTAAAGTTTTGAGTATAGATGAACTACACATGACTTGGAATTTTATATGCTCATAGAAAAAAAATCAACCATACTATGAGAACATCGCATGTTTCAAAGAATTATAGGTCATGTGCATCTTTCCTTAAGATGTATTGCTTCCTTTACGATGTGTATATATTTTCCCTATAATTACGTAGTCGGTGAATAAAAACAGTTGCTGACTCTTTTGTTAATTAATGCAGTGATTTGTGGAATTTTTAATTTGATCCTCATGAATTAGAATGGTTATTTAGAGAGTACCATGGCCTAGCCAGATGCATGCCCTATCCATGACTTTGTGGGTCTGGCTCGGGCTCCCTTTATGCAAAAAAAACATGCTAAAACTGACTCATTAGCAGTAGGAATGCACATGGATCAGATTGGATTGGATATTACCTTAATCCATTTCTAATCCAATCTAGCGGATTATAATTGTTCTCAATCAAATCCAATCCATTAAATATTCAAATCCAAACCCAATTCGATCCATGTGATTATGGATTGGGTCATATTTTTTGATACTTATATATTCTCCCTTTCATGATAAATCTTCATGTTAGCAGCGCTTGATGTTGAATCGATGTAAAAAAGAGTGTTTATCGCAATGAATTTAGCCCAATTAATAATTCAACTGCAATAATTACAAATACTTTGTAAAAAGAAATATATAAATTTATTTTATTATTGATTTTTTTGATCGAAAAGAATGTAATAGAAAGGTAACACACAACTAGGGAAGAACTTGACCTAGGAAGCGACAACATCAACATCTAGTGTTTTGCGTTTTATGGCTAAAAATTAGATGGGAATGGGTTTATATCACACATCTCCAAACCGCAAATGAATCCAATGATACTGGCCTTGGGGTGTTGGAATTGGAGCATGCATAATTGATCTAAGATGAAGTAAGGTACACTTGAAAATGAGATGCGAGGTCTAAACATTTGCATTGTCAAATAATGGGATTGACTTGTGAAAAGTAGAATAATATTGGTGGGATTTTTACATTTTAATCTCAAATTTATCCTTCTTTTAGTTCCTAACATGATGGTGCATGTTAAATAAAATTAAAGTTACACTTGACTAACGAGGATGTTAGTGGAATTCATAAATTAGAATAAGAAAGAAAGATATATATGTTAATAGTTATCATGTATAAAGATAACATATTGGATCGGATAGGAATTTGGTAGCGACTCAATCCAATCCATAATTTAATGGATTTTCAAAATTCAATACATTCCAATCCATCAAAATGGCAATACTAAACCAATCTATTGCAATGACATCGGATTAGATCGGATAATTGATGTTATCTGATTTATGTGCAACCTTAAATGGCACCACCCGCTACAACAAAAAGAGTTAATTCCTGTGTTCGACATCGGACTCTCAACGATAATGACTTTTACAAATTTTTAAATATTTTTTGAGAATGACCCAAGATACATCTGAATGGATGCAAAGAATTCATGTAGCCAACCCTCTTAATGTGGGAAACAGTATTATTGTTGTTGTGCAATTTGCTTAGGTTACAATAAAAACTTATTTGTGTTTAACTAATTGAATCAAAACTTAACAAAATAGCACTAACAAAAATATATTACGTGGTTGAAACAATAAACTACAGAAACTCTTAAAAGTAGTACAACTTACTAATAAAAATCTTAAAAGTAGTACAACTTACTGATAAAAACATGCCTTGAGGTCCAGTAAAAACTAGCAAAGCTCAAAGTCGCAACTACTGCTCAACAACCTACAAACATGGATGCGTTTTCAAAAAAGTATATATGAGCAGATTGTTAAGTGCAGCTAAAACATTCTAATAATACTACTATTTAACAAGAAGTGTAAAGAGTACAAGAGAGAGGTTCATGTTCCGCTATTCATTATCCTTCAAGTTGTCCGTTCACTATCCCAAAGCAACAGTAATGGTTATTAATATAAGTTGTATACAGTTTATTATTTGACCTCTACAAGTATCATAGGATTATTCATGTCATCCTCACACGTACATGCACATACTTTTTGCGTCCATTTATTAGTTGTAAATATTACATTTGATGTCGTAAGTTTATACTTACCATGAGCTCATCCATATTTATTCACAATATCAATTAGGGTTTATCCATACACTAAGTATAATACCTCGAGATATTTGCCATTACAGTTAGCATTTGTTTCCATTCATTATTCATCCTTGGTCACAAGATCACTTTCATGTATATCTTAATTTTATGGAGATTTATACAATGTGCCCCTCTGAGTATATGCAGATACAGTCATGCCATAATTTTTTTGCAATACCAATTGTGCTGCTACCTTCTTTCTATCGTTAACAATGGTGCCTCTTATTAGTTTTACCGTCCATGAGACCAACCAAACCATGGTTAGGACTAGGGGGCTTCAAAGGAGGGAGCGGAGGAGTGCTAGGATGGAGGGAGGGGCTCGAGGCTGAGGTTGTCAAGGAAGAGGAGTGTTAGGGTTAATGGTTTAGAGAGGTGGAGGGGGGATATAGGGAGCTCTAGGCCGCACGGATTGGGTTGCTGGGAGCTCGGGGCGGCATTAAGAGGGGACGAGTCTTGTGGGGAACGGATGGATTGCTGATGATTGGAGGGCAGTGCTGTTGTTTGCCACCACCTACTAGGGGCTAAGAAGGTGGGGCAATGCTGCATAAGTCGCAGCTCGATGGAGCTCCAGGGGTATCCGAACTGCTGAGATTGCAAGCATAATTTTGGAGACATGCTCGAAAACGGAGGAGGCTGCTCGGGGCAGTGACGTGAGGCAGCAGTAGCTACATCGCGCAACAACTGTTGCACGACTGGTAATGGCGAGGAACCTACTACAAGTGGATGTAGATCAGAGTGGAGGAGGAATGCTTGGGTTGGGGTACCACCTCGTAACTGTGATGGCGGTGGATGTTGATCAGTGCTCTGATGGTTGGTCATTCAAACTCGTCAACAAGGAGGAGAGGGAAGATGGTGAGGATCGGATGTGGTTAAGGGTTGGAGGGGGGTTGAGACGAGATATTCACAGAGCTTGAGTACCTCATCAGACATGACTTGATGAAGGATGAAGATGATAAAAGAGGATTGTTGATAAGAGGGCTGATCTTGTGAGAGCCAAAAATTCTCTCACAGTTTTTGGCTCTCACAGGATCAACTACGGGCAGAGCCAGGAAGTTTTTATTGGTGGGGGCCAATATATATATATGTGTGTGTGTGTGTACGATTCATGTCGAAGTCATAAATAAAATTGTCTGATTTATGTCCGAATCATAAGGCACGTTATGAGGTCAATTATATGATTGAAAAAGTTAACTAAAAATATAACATAAAATGAGAAATATGGTATACCGGTATGCCACCTATGGAGAGATGGAAAAGTGCAGTTAGTAGCACAATCACTAAAAAATATTATTACAAAAAAAATACAAATGTTGGATATATATATTGGGAAAATGGGGCTGCATCCTTGGGGAAGCTAACTTGGCTCCCCATCTCATTTTTCCTTTCCTTTTATTTTTTTTGAAAAATGAATCCATAGAAATTCATCACTTCATGTTTCGTGCGAATTAGAGACTCCTACAGCCTTCATCTAGATAGTTACTTTTTAACGGTCGCAGAATTGTTGAAATTGACCCCGTCTGGATGGAGACTGTAGGATTTTCTATTTCATAAGAAACTTGAATGACATAATATAGGGATATAGCAATGAAAATCAACGAAAGTGTTTTTTAAAAAAATGAGAAAAATGGGATGGTGGGAGCCAAGTTAGCTTCCCTAGGGGGCAACCCCATTTTACCCTGTGTGTGTATGTCAACGACATTTAACCAACCCTAAAATAAAATGAGATGGCATATGAATGGTTATCCGACATGGCCATATTCCATCAATCTTCGATAAATGGTTAAGTTTAGATATCTATACATATTCTCAATCTCCAAATATAAGTGAATATGGAATTGTGAATACTAGAATACTAATATCAACTAAAATATTTGTATATTAATACTAATTTCTAATGACGCACAATATTTGATCCTGATTTATATAAGGTACATACGTAAAATGTAGAGCTTATATCCAGATATTAGAACATTTACATTCTATAAAAATATGAATATATGACAAATAATTGTACCGTCGAATGGATGACCGATGCAAATGTAGTCACATGAATGGCAAAGTGGACTTTGGACTATTAATGGCGTCGAGTCATCGATGTGCCGACGATGAAGCCATGCAAGAGTCGCTAACATGCCGGACTGCTTGGACAATGAAATCGCACCAAGTCAAACGTGAGGGACTACCGTGAAGAAGGCAAAGTTAGTGGAGGCGAGCATTACCTGGAGAACACATGCTTGCTATCGTGTTAACATTGCTAGACCAATGGTTTTTCATGTGAGGTGATGGAGAAAAAGTTGTCATGAATGGTAAGGATGAGGTTGGACTGATTTCAATATGAAATAATAGTGCGAAGGGGAGTGGAAGGCTGGTAGTTGAATCATTTCCTGGAAATTTAGAAAAATGAGGAATATGAATTATGAATGCAAACAAATATAAATATATCTGTATCTGACAGCTACCTTATCTATTTTATACATATTTTGACATCCGTATTCATTTTAAAATGTATATAGATATGGATATGGATATCTCATTGATATCTGTAAACCTCCCTATATGTATATATTTATCTGTTTTCAGACATAAATATACTTGTAGACTTATTTTTAAATATATATAACATAATTTTATACATTCTTTCACCTATTTGGTATAATTACTATGATATGAATAGATTTAATACATTCAAATGATGTGCATCTATCCAATACATGTATATTTAAGCTAATGTATACAATATTTTCAACATTATTCACATGCGATAAATGCCCGTTTTACATCCATATCCATCTTTTAAGGATATAGTGATATAGTTTTCATATTTTGTCAATATTTGTATCCACATCTGTATTCGGATTAAAAAATAGACAATGATATAGCAATACCTAATCGGTATATGTTTCTTTGCATCTTTAATATAAATGATGGGCTTTTACCGAAATTTGAAAAATGAGGAAAGGAATGGTGGTGGTACCTTATGGAAATTTTAAAAAATAGAAGAAAGGAATTATTGTCCTTTATAGAATTTTAAAAAAAGGGAGAGATGATGGTAAAAATGGAAAATGGCAATAACTCTTTAATAATTTACCACTTTGGGAGGGCTCCTACCCGCTCCCCTCTCCCTCCGCCCATGGGATCAACCCTCTTGTTGATAATATTACGTGTACCCCTTTTCTTTTGCCATTCATGTTTATGCCCTTGATTTTAACATATGTTCATAGGTGAACAAACGTTTACTAAAACATATGTTAATAGGTGAACATCCATTAACTAACTCAAGCAATATAACTTTTTATACCCTAAGGGTAGGGGCACAAGTGATATTGCCAAAAAAAGGAGGGCATATGCAGAAATCCGGAGGAGTGCAAGTGTAAAAATACCTTATTTTTATTGTGTGTTTCTGTTCATCATTCCCAAGTGCTTCTTGAGCATATCAAGACATGTTTTTTGTCTCAACCATCTATCATGTGCGTGTTTGTGTGTGTGAACTTCCTATTTAGTCCTCTAGGGAACTAACACTTTACCGCTCATAATGTGTGCATTACAGTTATTTCCATTTTTATAGTTATGTTATGTCCATGATCTTGACTCTCACCTGTGTCATGCTATAAGTGTACGTACTATTGTACTTAAGGATTGGGGTTCCTCCATAAGCATACATTATAATATGTGCACCCAATGTAAGTTCCCAATACTCCACTTTGTTTATTAGTCCACACAATCATATATATTACAAGGAGCATGTGCCTATGAGCAAACATAACTTCGCACGTCCACTAAGGGTCTGTCTGGTTGCTGGGTTGGGGGAACCTGATTGGAATAGTAGCTGTTTGAGATGATAAATACAACTCCAAATGATTCGAAATTTTAACACAATATATATATTTAATAGTGTAAATCAAGATCAATGCTTTGATTTATATTTTCATATTAAAATATACAATTTATAGCTATGGGAACACACACTTGAGTCTACCCATGAGCATATTTATCATTTTTCTCATATATATATATATATATATATATATATATATATGAGAAAAATGGGGCTTCCCCCTATGGGCAGCCAACATGGCTGCCCACACCCTATTTTTCATAATTTTTTTTATTATTTGAAAAAATATCACCATAATATTCATCTCTATATCTCTCCTATATGCTATTCGAATTTCGTCAGAAACAGAGACTCCTACGGTCTCCATCTCGACGTCATTTTTTAACGGTCATAGGATTTTTTAAATCGACCATGTCTGGATGGAGGCCGTAGGAGTCTCTGTTTCTGATGAAATTCGAATGGCATACAGGAGGGATATAGGGATGAATATACATTACGATATTTTCAAAAAATAAAATTAAAAAAATTGACCCCTGTATATATGGGGAAAATGGGGCTGCCCTCTAGGGGCAGCTAACATGGCTGCCCCCACCCTATTTTTTTGCAATTTTTTATTTTTTTGAGTAAAATATCACCATGTATATTCACCCCTATATCCCTCATATATGCCATTCGAATTTCGTCAGAAACAAAGACTCCTACGGCCTCCCTCCAGACGCCGTTTTTTTAACGGTCGCGTGATTTTTTAAATCGACCATGTCCGGATGAGCTAACTTGTCTCCTCCCACGCCATTTCGTCCGTTTTTTTATTTTTTTATAAATTTTTCTTACATGTATTTTCATCAATATATACCTATATTATGTCATTCAAATTTCGCGCGAAATAGAGATTTCTATGACCTCCATCCAGAAGGGTCGTTTTTAGCAATTCTGTTACCGTTAAAAAATAACTGTCTGAATGAGGTCCGTAGGAGTCTCTGTTTTGCATGAAATTTGAATAGCATAATATAGAGATATAGTGATGAATATTCACGGAAGAAATTTTCAAAAAAAAATGAAAAAACGAGCGAAATGGCACGGGTTAAGCCAAGTTAGCTCCCCTAGGGGCAGCCCCATTTAATCTCATTATACTTTAAATGTGTAATCTCACATCCCTAGATGATATTGGGGATGTCATGGGACGTGGAACATGGTGCATGTGGTGAGGGACTCATATGATGTCTGCACGCAGAGACGGAACCATGAATTTTATCCGAGGAAGGGGGAGGGCAAGTATACATCTATCATGTATAAGTAAAAAAAATGAAAAAAAATGTATTTTTGAATGACATTTTCTAAGTAGAGTTAACAATTTCAAATGTGATTATTAAAATTTGATAAATATACCATTTAAATGTTATTTGATTTTTTCAATAAGATATAGAGTATTTTTTTCAATGGTTATTTTTAATAATTTTAATTAAAAAAATTCATATTTAAAAGGAAACAACAAAATTTATTTCATTTACAAAGTGAATTAGAAATTATGGGAGAGATAAATGAGTCCCAGTACGATTATATAGCAAATTATACTTATAATATTAATATATTTAAAGTGAATAGAAATATATTCTTTAACAAAGAAAGGATGGAATTAATTTGTTAAACAAAAGAAAGGATGGAGAGAGGTAAAATGAGTATAGCTAATTCTTTTAACAAAAAATACAAGCATGTGATTTGAACCTTGATTGATTAATTGGAGGGAACAACACTTTACCAACAAGTCAATACGCATTTAATGATAATATTCGACATTATTTTTTCTATATTTACATTTTGAGCAGAGGTCATATCAAAATTTAATAATATTATATAATTGAAATGTAATAATTAAGGAGGGTCATGACCCCCTAAGCAATATTATAGTTCCGCCCCTTTGTGCACGCTCACACAGACATACACACTCAATGGTGACACTCAACTTTATTCATTGACTTATGTTACACAAATCACTTCGCAAACAAAGTAGTGAAATATATTAACTTATACCAACCCACATTGTTTATCTCATATGAATTCATAATGACCTGCCATTGATTCTAAGAGTAACCCACTGTGGGTTATAAGAGGAACCTATCATGGTTTCATTTTAGCCTATCATGGGTTCTAAAGTGACTTACCATGTGTTCAATGGTGACCTATCACATGTTCAAATGGTGCATGAAGTGGGTTCAAATGGTGACTTGTCGTATGTTTAATTGTGATCTGCAATGAGTTCAAATGGTACCCTATAATAGGTTCAATGATGACTTGCCATGGGTTCAATGATAGCCTACAGTGGGTTGAAATGGTAACTTGCAAATGATAGCCTATCATGTGATATATATTAACCTGTCACATGGTCCAATAATGTCCTAGAATGGATTCAAATGGTGACCTATCATGGGCTCAAATCATGACTTGCAGTGGGTACAAATGATGAATCATGAACAACTAAAACTACACCACACCAGGGGAGAAATCAATCTGGCAAGGAGAATGTGCCAACCTTTGAGAAAAGTGTTACATATATGGAGAATAAATCTAAACACTAGTTGCAGTTTTGCCTAGTCTTAAAAGCTTCATATCTCACACAAACATGCTCTTATAATAAATTATTCACTTTTTAAATGTTGTATGTTAACTTGTCTACAAAACAAGACTAATTTCAAAGGAATCGGAGTTCATATGTAAAACTTGAGTATTCATGTATTATTGTATATATAGTGCAACTGCACATTCAAAACATTCTCATTTCATGTTTCAAAAACTTCGCTTTATTTATTTATTTATTTTCTGTTATTTCTTTTAATTCTAGTATAACTAACTATAAATGAATTAAAATCCAAAAATGCAAAATAAAATAAAAAGACAAAAAATACTCATGTATAAACAACCCAATTCACTTATATATCACCTTATTCTATTTTAGTTTGAAATTTTCTTAATTAAAGATCCCAAAAAAATAAATTAATGTGTAAATATATTAATAGTATATTAAAATAAAATATGTAGTCATTATTAATATAAAAAATAAATAATATCTAATATAGGTATTTTAGACTTATAATACTTCCAAAAATAATTATCTATATGTAAATTACTTCTTTTGATTTTGAGTCCTTCATGAAATTTGTAGATCTCATCGGATCTAAAACTTTCATGTTGAGATCTTATTTTTACCTTATTTATTCTTTTTTATTTTTTTATACTTTGTGAATATTGTGGTGCAGCCACATGGTAGGTCAAGTACTAAGGTCAAGCCATGTGACACACTCACACTAGCCCATATGCACCTCTTCGGTCGCGTCCTAATCCAATCCACCAATTGACTTGGGTCACCTGTCTTTGACCAGGATCTACTCACTCCTTCACTGGTCCATGAAAGTGTCATGCCATCGTCATGTACCCCGAGTGAGTTGGTCAACTAATTCTTCTCGTGTATGAGAGAGCTCGCACCCATCCACTTTCTAGGTTGGTCGACCACCGCAGGCTTTCTCATACGCCTTACCACCATCCCTTGTCCTTTCTCTACTTCACGAACCATCATCTGGCCCCTTTGAGTGCCACAGTGATTGACCCCTAAACCTTAACAAACCCGTATAAAAGCCTTTCCAATTTCAGATTGATCCTTCATCTGCCATTAGTGCTTTGTAAAGCACCCTGTCCAAATCTTTCTCCCTACTTTGTGGAAGGGGGAAGGTATAAGGTTTAGCTCTAAAAGAGAGATCAGAGGTTTTATACCCTCATAGCGAAGCTTTCCAAAGTTCCATCGAGCTTCATTGTTGGTAAAAAAAATCATAATAAATTCCGGTAAAAAATTTCCCTCCATATTTGTTTTTTGTGATTTCGGTGTCCCCTCTCCCTCGTACCTCTCGATCAATATGCACAATGCAATCAATAAATCAGATAGGTAAAATCCACCGAAAGAAAGAACATTTTAAGATATAGAAGCTGAGGAGCGCAAACTATATTTGTAGTGAATCTAAGAACATCTCACCTGAGATAGACAAACGCGTAAAATTTTGCTTAAATCCTAAGGTAAATAAAGCATTTAGATGTTGGATACACATAAATAAATTTATCATATGATTGTAGAACAATATATGGGTTGTTGGTGTATTTTACACTACGGTTTACTTGCAAGAGAGCCTTCACATGTCTTTGGCATTTATATTAACTATCGAAAGGACCTTCGCAATTTTGCTGAAAGGTTGTTGTATACTCCCTACTGGGGTATTAACTTTACAAATTATTCTCCAAAATGGGGACGGCTTGAAAATAATTATCACAATGAGTATATATATGCAATTCGTTTGCCGCGTTCCACGCACGGTAAACGATTTGTTGTGCCACATGGACAGTGAAAAGTTGCACCGGCGCTCAAAATCTACATTCCCGGCCCTCTCCCTAGGGTTGAGCATGGGCCGGGTTCGGGCCGGGTTTGCCTTGGCCCGGCCCAAACCCATTTTGGTATATGGGCTAACGGGCCGGGCCCTAGGCCCGTTTATTTTTAAAATATAAGCCCAACCCCGAACTCGGCCCGAAGATTATTGGGTCGGGCTCGGGTCGGGCCGGCCCATTTAGATGCCTAAACATTTATCTCAAATGCATTTAAAAATAGATGCATATTTTGCATCTGAAATAACAATATATGTATTTGATACGAGTTTGTAAAACCTATGTTAATGAAGCACAACATCCAGTTTCATAGAGAATGCATATTGGAATAGTTCCCGAATTGTTTGGAAATAACATTAAGACGACGAATTTTCTTCTTGATTAGAATCCTGTGGCAAAAATAAGCAACAATAACCTTCTAGTCTTAGCAGATGATATCAATACAAAGGTAACAAATAAATGCAATATGAAACTTGTATATCTCATAATTTTAGTTGGCATATAATTTATCTTTGTTAGTGTTGCACGCTACCAATCTTACTATATATAGGGCTCGGGCTATCGGGCTTTACGGGTTTGGGCCCTATAGGGCCCGAGCCCGGCCCGAAATTGCAATTGGGCCTAAAAAAGGGACCGAGCCCGGCCCATTTCAAGTGCGGGCTCGGGCTCGGGTCGGGCTAAGCGGGCTGGATTTCGGGTCGAGTCGGGTTGGCCCGGCCCAATGCTCAATCCTACCTCTCCCGTCCATCCATGTGGCACGACAAACCGTTTTCCGCACGTGGAATACGAAGCGGCAAACGTTTTACCGATATATACTTATTCGGAGAAATATTTTCCTCGTCCTTATTTTGGGTAATTTTTTTCTCTCTCCCCCTTTTGTTAAACTCCCCAGATGCTGCATGGAGAGAGAGAGGATTGAGTGAGACGTTTTCCTATCTTTTCTGGCATTTGTAACGAGTTATGAAAGAGGGACGAGTACGTATTCTATCAATAACCACAATGAGATTTGGATAGATTTTTGAAGTGTTTTCTAAAATGTATATACTATCCCCTGTGCCATAGGATCTTACGGATTTTAGAAAAATAATCTATATATAAGCTCAAATATATGCCTATTGGATAGCTTACACGTGATACAAACATACTGAAATGAAATAACTACGTAATAACTATATCGAAAACAATTAAACACAATTAGAATAATGAGTGTATATATATATATATATATATATATATATATAACCTAGAATATTATTTATATAGGGAAAAGGGAACCGACACTCTAGGGTGTAGGCAACTCCTTACACCCATCCATTTTTTTCAATTTTTGATTTTTTTAAAATGAAACCTGGGAGGATTTAGATAATTATATATCACCATGGTGTCATATAAAATTCAATTAATTTGCATGTACAAGAATAAATATTTTTCACATAAATTAAAGTGAGACCCATATCACATCAATTTTGAAGTGGATAAAGATGAAATTTTCAAAATTGATACAAAATTGAGTTACATGAACACGGTCAAAAGCAAAGTAGGAAAGGATTTATATCAACACTTTGAGCTTTGCTCTGCAATTCAAACCAATCACATGCAAAGGGATACTCACAACTACTCACCAAACAAAAGCCACATCCACTTCAATGGGACATCCTCAATCCAAAAAAAATCACAAATGCTTGAGATAGAAATAATCAAATTATAGATTGAAAATTTCCATGCATGCTTGCATCAATCCATCGTGACATATTCCTATTCCATGCTAGGTCCAGAGGGATCGGTCGTAATCATCCACACTACTGCGAAGCAGGAAATTGTAGGTTAGGGATCATCTCCTTTTGCTTCTCATTTGGCTTCGATCTTGCAAAATCTCTATCGACATGTGGAATGGTTCTGTGCGCAATAAACTAGCAATGTGATTCCAACTTATAGGGATTTGTTGATCTAGGTAAACTGGCCTTTCTGGCTCTTAAAGTCTTATCGATACGTAGTTGGTGTGTTTCTCTCCTCGACAATTAGTGAAAGATCGCTTGGTTTTTGAATCGTCGTTGTAGTTCATACGCTATCTCCAACGTGAGGAACAACATCTAGTCAATGGGGAGATTTGTTAAAAGGAAGTTATATGCATCTAAGATGCAAATGATAATGAGGATCAATCGTATGGAAATGTTACGACTGATTCTAAGTTTAAGTAGAACTATACTTGTTCTAGGTCTAGTACAAGGTCAATGGTCTTAGCACGTTAACTATGTTTTGTATTAGACATCACAATTAATGGGATGCCCATGTTCTATAAGTCTCTCTCTCTCTCTCTTGCTATAGGAGGTGGTGGATCATATCTTAATCATGCCAACAATGGATAATCAGTAATAATCACAATAAATCAATGCAATCATCTTCCAGAAAACAGTAGAATTAATAGCTACAAAAATTTCCATGATGTTCAATATATAATTTACATGTATATTTCCACAACTCACTAATCGAGTGGTACAAATATAAAAAAATGTATAAATAGAATTATGGTAAAAAAATTAAGTTTTATACATCTTCCACTCAAGTAAAACAAAACCTCGGTATCTTGCCCATTATGTACACATAAAATCTTTTGTTGGGTTAATCATTATAGACGGCTACAACCAATACCACATGTATATCACTATCACAAAATTTAAACAGTAGTTATAAGTCATGTCACGTTTGGTTAGCAAATCAATGTCTAAGTCCTGGTACTATCTTAAATTAATAAACGAGAGTGTTGTTAATCTTCAATTATTTTATTCTTTGATTTATCTCCAACATCACATTCATCAATCGAGTAGAGCTTCACATTTACATCTCAACGCACCTTACCAAATAACTCATACATGAGGTGTAATTTGATGTATATTTTTTTAAGTGAAGCACACATTTCATTTATTAATGTTTATGGAAAATAACGTTCTATTTTTGGAAGTGAGCTAGAGCATATTTTACAATGAACATTGTATTTTTCAATATAAATCCAAAAAAAATTCTTTTAATTATTCTTAACAAATTTTGGACCACACAATATCAAACATCCGATGAAGTTGATCCTCCCAGGGTCGGTCCTGGGCATAGTTTTGAAGTGCAATTGCCCATAACCCATTAGCTTTTAGGGGCCCAGCATTATATGTGATATGACTTCTAGTTTAGGAATAAAATAACATCGGTCTTAGTGGGTCCTTATAAAATTGGTTTTTCAGTAAACCAACTCACTGAAAAATGGCCCTTACGGATTTGAATTTTCGGTGAGTAACTCCATGTTAAAATCAAAAATTTAATGAAATTATATAAGGGTCGATTGTTCTCCAAAAATAGAATCTTTCATTTTATACTTGATGGTAAACCTACTAAGGACAAATTGCTCTTAGTAAAAAAATATGTAAGGACCCTTTTTTCTTTTGCCTAGGGCCCATGAAATGTCATGGACGACATTGGATCCTCCTCATATTGTTAGTCAATGTGAATGATCGACCCCTCTAGGTTGTTCATCACACCAGTTCATTGGTGTGGTTGATCTAAGGATTGAGGCCAATCACTGTATCTCTAGGAACTCGGTATTCCATGACAGAACGAAGCATCTAGAGATTCACCACTTTATTCGAGATCGGAACGACTCTAAAGGACTATGATATTCCCTCCTAATCGGATGGTTTTCACATTAAATGGATGTGACTCTTGTGTGATTGCTTCTCTACACAGAAACTGAAGCACCATTAGCATCTTTCTGTAAAAATTTGTTGAACAGAGAGGGGAGAAAGATGAGGAAATCCGACGCACAACCTGTGTCCTTGCACGTTCAAGAGAAGTATGTACCCATAAATTTTCACCATCCTCTCCTCCATCCCTATTCTTCAATCAATTCCATACACGTCTGTCTATTTGCATGTAGTCCTGGATAATTGCATCATCCAACTTGCATTGTCAAAACCAGCAGGGATGATCACCGGGATACGGTACAACGGCATGGATAACTTGATGGAAGTTCAGAACGAGGAAGACAACGGAGGGTAAAATCTTCTCAAACTTCCGGCTTAGTTTCCTACTGTGCTTCTTCTCGTGATCCTTTATAACTTGCTTACTTCGGATAATCTTGTTACTGGACTAAACATGAACACACGCACACGGTGCGTACTGCTGTATAATTTTTTCATAATTTTTTACGCAACTGTGTAGGTACTGGGATGTTAATTGGAACGAGCCAGGAGAGAAGGCGTCATTCAATAGGTACGTAGAGCCTACACACATCTGAAAATCAAAATATTTCATTAAAAACGACCATAATCATACTGCTTTGGAGAGGAAGATAGATACCCATTCTCCAAATCGATCCAATCTTACGCGATCTGATCTTCTTGATAGGATAAATGGTAAAGTTTTTGAGGTAATTACAGAAGAAGAAGATGTCGTGGAGGTCTCGTTCCAAAGGCCATGGGATGCTTCTCAGAGAGGATCTGATGTTCCACTGAACGTTGGCAAAAGGTTGGTAACTAATAAGAAATTTAATCTCTTTGTAATCCTTTTCAGAGATACGTTAAGACAAGAATACAATCTCAATGACTTCAAGCAGGTACATCATTCTCCGAGGATGTTTCAGATTCTACGCGTACGGTATCTACGCACGTGAAGAAGGATGGCCTGACTACGATATGTCAGTGAACAGGATCGTATTCAAGCTAAGAAAAGATAAGACTTCCAAGCCTCCTTTGCGATGGCACATCGCGATTGCATCGATGTTCAACTGCATAAAATGCTAAACCTGTGCACGACTTGGGTGAATTGGCGGGTTCCATTACATGGCAATTTCCGACAGCAGACAGAGGACAATGCCAATGCCAGATGATCGACTGCCACCACGAGGCCAGGAATTGGCGTACAAGGAAGCAGTTCTCTTGGTTAATCCAATCAACCAGGATCTCAAGGGAGAGGTATAATAACTACAAACATAAATACCTAACCAAAAGTGGAAAGAAAGAATTAAACTTAATTGGGAACCACAGGAAACAAAAAAGAAAAGAAAAGAAAAACCGTAGGCGTGTATTAGCATCACAGATTACATCTCTGCAGCCTGCAGGTTGATGACAAGTATTAGTAAGCTGAAATCAAGGACAACAGGGTTCACGGTTGGGTATGCAATGATCCTCCCCTTGGGTTTTGGCTGATCACGCCAGGCGATGAATTCAAAACCGGTGGCCCTTTAAAGCAAGATCTTACCTCACATACCGGTTCGATAACTCTATCTGTAAGTCCTATAGCATACAAGTTTTTTGGTGTAGAGAAACAGGAATTGGGCACTCAGAATCAGCATATAACAGGTGTTCATATGGAGAACACTGGAAGAAGGTTTTGGACCCCATATTCACATATCTAAACTGCACTCAGGAAGAAACAGATCTCGAGCACACACTTTAGGAAGACGTGAAGTCGCGGGTCGATGTTCGGTCTCAAGTATAAAGTGGTATATGCAATATTATTCTTGGAAGTTATATGAACATCTAATTCTTTCCTGCTGCCAATTCAGATGCAGAGTGAAAGCAGCAAATGGCCATATGATTTTCCTGCTTCTAGGACTTCCCGAAAGCGGAAGAAAGAGGCGCTGTCTCTGGTAGACGACTAGTTCGAGATCGGTACAGACGATTTAGGCTTCTTGAGCAACACTAAAGAAAATGGGATTAGTTTTGCAACTTCTATCAGGAAAGTTTTACATGATGATTGTTGATGCCTCAGATGATCTGTAACTATTTTCAAGTATGTTGCTGAAACGACCTGCCAGCTTCCGTTGCTTACATCGGTCTTGCTCTGCCACGAGAAGCCGGATCTTGGCATAGGGAATGCAAGGATATTAAAAACAACACGCAATGATTTCCTATCTCTACAAGCCTTCAGGATACAATGTAAACATTTTTTTCACATTTATTAGCACAATTGATCTTTCAATCCCAGGGGTATCAGTTCTGGACAACTACAGAGAAAGATGGTTACTTCCAGATTAAGAACGTAAGATCGGAGGACTATGATCTTTATGCATTCGTCACTGGATGTATTGGAGACTAAATACGAAGCAACGGCTTTTTGTCCCCTGAGATAAAAATAAAAAAGTTTAGCTATCAACCTCCAAACTGTCGCAAAAGGATTGTCAGAGAGGATATTATTACACACGGTAAATCATTACAGGGTGTGATATCAATCTTGACAATCTTGTGTATGAACCTTCGAGGGATGGACCTACCCTGTGGGAGGTTGGAATCCCTGATCGCTCTGCTGCGGAATTTTATCTACCAGATCCCGACCCTCAGGGGCGGAGGGACGGGGGGCGGGTAGGGGCCATGGCCCCCCCTTCCCAAAATAGAAAACTTTCAAGGGCCCCATCCACCTCCGAGATTTTAAGAATATCGGATGTCACGGTCCCCCATCCCGTTATCAATTTAGTTCCCTTCCCATTTTACACGTTCCAACAACTTCCCAGTTTCAACTTCTCTTCTCAAGTCCAATCACGGCCCATGGCTTTTCTTAAAGACAGCATTGCCCTTCAAGTGCATGTGGTGCTGGTGAGGAGGCACAACTTCAGAAGGTTTCTCCTCTCCAACGGTCTCTCCGAGGAGAGAGAAGATGCCTTCCAAATGCATCGACAAGCTCATGTTAGTTCCCTTTTTTTCTCAAGCATTTCTTTTTTTATATTTCCATTTCATGATTCAAAATCCTAATTAAGAGATTTGATGGAGAAGTTACTTAAAAAATATTAGTTCCTTTTGTATTGGCATGGTGTTATAATTAGAACATCACACATAAATCTCCAAAGGTTTGATATAATGTCGGGATATACAGTAATTTAAAGGAAAATACAAAGAAATAGGGAAAGATAGGGAAACTAACAGTATATTTTATCTTATGAGATGTGAATTTTATTTTAAAATCATCACAAAATTATAAATGGATAAGAGTGATGTAGTGCATAATTAGCAAATGGTATTTCAATTAATATGGATATCATCAATTTGAGTTAATTTTATTTTAAAATTATCACAAAAATAAATGGATAAAAGTGATATATTTCATAAACAACCGCTACAACAAAATTAAGATATAGTGACGCTCTTTTCAAAATTTGTCACTAAATTAACAGTTGTTAAATATATAATGAATATATTATTCGTTACCAAATGAGTTTTTGTGCTTGTTAGCGACGAACAGTATATTTGTCACTATATCATTAACAACAGTCCACATAATGACGCTTATCCATTACTATTTTTCAAAATAGCAACTAATCATCGTTATTTTTTTAGTTCAAAATTTAGCGATAATTAATTAGAAGTTTGAAAAACGGCAACAGATAAGCGTCGCTATGTGGACCACTGCTAATGATATAACTACGTATATGATATTCATCGTTAGTTTCAAAACGAAATTTCATTTCACAACAAATAATAACATCATTATATATTTAACAACGGTTAATTTAGTGACAGATTTTGAAAAAATGTCACTATAACTGAAATTTGTTGAAGTGAGCTAATGGTATTCGAATTAACATAGATACTGTGTCAAGGATAGAAAATAACACCTGTCATACAAAAATATTACAAATATGTTAACGGATACAGATAGACATCCTATCATATGCATTTAATCAATGAATCACTTAAGTAATGAAATCAATATATAATACAATTTTCGGCTTCTCAATTTAAGGACATGAAGAAATGCATCAATAACGCAAATAAGGTGTGTTTCCTTTCTTGTTCCAATTGCAACAAGAATGGAATTGGTCAACATGCGACCTTTTCATTTATAAAAGTTTTTTTTTGTTTTTGTTGGCCCCTCCTATAAAACATTTCTGGCTCCGCCCCTGCCGACCCTCCTTACATCAACAAACTCTATGTCAACCATTCTGATAAGTGTTAGAGTAATTTTATCATTTAGTATTTGTTTGTCCTCTTTATGTAAATTACCCATAGAGCTTTTCTCCTATATAAGAGAGCTCTAGGGTTAATGGAAGTGTATCTCATCCATTCCTTTCAACATGGTATCAGAGCGACGGTCCTAGGCCGGAGTTTTGAAACCTAACCCTAACCCTACCCCACCCGCCGCCCTTTTTTTTTTCTTTCTCTCTCCCGATTTCGAGGTCGCCGTCATCGCCAGCCATCAACGCTCATAGGCTGTGCATCCAACCCCCGGTGGCGCAGCCCCAACCCCCGGCGGTGTAGCCCCTATCAGGCGCCTCCAATCCTCGATAGGCGACTACCAGGCGAGAAGGCGAGAAGGCGAGATGTTGATGCAGGGGGGGCTCGCCTGGGACTCGCCTAAGATCTGGCGGTTTCGCTCTCTGCGCAGCTCGTTAGATCGCGCTTCCGCTTCAGACCTGCAGGAGGAAAACTTCGCTCAACCACTCCTCTGTCGCAGCCCTACCGCATCGCCATCCCGATCGCACTTCTCCGCGGAGAGGAGCTCCGTGCTGAGCAACATCCACCAGATCTGCCGCCGCCCTTCTTGGCTTGCGCGTGGCATCTCGTGCGATATCCTGTGCGCCATCATGCGCGATCAACGCGCGAGGCCCCCCCATCGACGCAGTCCTGTGCCCTCACGCGTGAAATCTTGAAGCCCTCTTGCCTGAGCAGCGTGCGTCTTCCTTTGCACGCAAGCCATGTGAGTATGAACTATATGCCCTAGCCATGCTTCCTTGAATGATTTCTGTACACGTGACCGCTGGTTTGAGTCTATATACAAATAGACAGTGTCCTCCGATTTTGTAACCCCAGTTACAGGTTACTGTTGTCGTCATGTCAGACAACAAGGTAGATTTTCCATCTGTGGGTGCCTTCAAAGGTGCCGCACCCATTGTCTTTACTACATGTTACAAGGCGGATCTATCAGAATGGATCATGGATTCAGGTGCATCACATCACCTCTGTGGTGACAGAGGTCAGTTTAGTGTCTTTCATCCTGCTCAATCAGAACGATCGGTGGTGATAGCTGATGGTACATATTCCCCTATTACTGGTCAGGGGGAGGTACAGTTGACTCCTACCCTGAGACTGTCCAATGTTCTCTATGCACCGAAGTTCTCCATGAATTTGCTGTCTATTAGTCAACTCACCAAAGATTTACATTGCCGTGCTATATTTGACCCATCTACTCTTGTGTTTCAGGACATATTAACGGGCAGAGTGATTGGGACTGGTCATGAGCAAGGGGGCCTTTATAGACTGGTGCAATCTCCTTGTGCTGGTATCTCTTCTATGAGAGCTGGATCGGTGTCACCCTACACTTGGCATCTTCGATTCGGCCATCTTCCGTTGCAAAAGATGGTTCATATTCTTCCACAGATTTCTCCCACGTCTAATTTTCAGTGTGAGGCATGCCAACTTGGCAAACATCACAGGTCGTCTTTTCCGAGTCGTACAGGTCCAAGTCATCATGGTCTATTTGAGCTGCTACATTTTGATATTTGGGGTCCCAGTCGTGTCCCTGATCTTCAAGGACACAGGTTTTACCTTGTTGCTGTCGATGATTTCTCTAGACTTTCGTGGGTCTTTCTTCTTAAAAATAAATCTGATGCTGGTCATTTCATTCAGTCTTTTCTTATTGAAATAAAAAATATTTTCTCTGCTAAAGTGAAGTACATACGGTCTGACAATGCTCTAGAGTTGTGCAGTACCCAATTGTCCAAATTTCTTATGTCTCATGGGATTGTGCATCAGACGTCGTGTGCTTATACCTCCCAACAAAATGGGGTGGCTGAACGGAAGCATCGTCATTTATTGGATATGACCAGAACCCTTTTGATTCAGAGCCGTGCCCCTCACTCCTATTGGGGGGATGCGGTTCTCACTGCCTGTTATCTTCTTAATCGAATGCCTTCGACAGTGTTAGGGGAGAAGATTCCTTTCTTGACTGCGTTTCCCGAGAAGGATCTTTTCTCCCTAACACCGCGTGTCTTTGGGTCTGTTGCATTTGTTCATTATTTTTCTCCTGGTCTTGACAAGCTCTCTCCCAGAGCTGTCAAATGTGTTTTTTTGGGTTATTCCAAAACCCAGAAGGGATACCGGTGTTTCGATCCAGTTAAACGCAGATACTACGTCAGTGCAGATGTCACCTTTTTTGAGTCCATTATGTATTTTTCTCCTACAGGTGACAGACTCGCTCACTCAGAGGAAGAAGATGACATCTATGTGCCGCCTCCACCTCCTTTTGTTCCATGCTCTAATCTACCACCACAGTCTTCTCCACCACCACCACAGTCTTCTCCACCACCACCACAGTCTTCTCCACCACCACCACCACCGCCACCACCAGCTATTGTTCATTATCCTCAGGTCTATCAGCGACGGCCCTCTGCTCATGTGCCTCCTCCATCATCCAGCACGCCCGAGGTATGTACTGATCATTTGAGTTCTACTGATGGCACAGGTGATTTGAATGCGCAGATGGATGTACAGGGTACTGATGATACTGTCACTCCTCCAGTTGATGACCTACATATACCTATTGCTCATAGACGGCAGAAGCGTGCTCGGACAATGAATCCCAAATATGGGATGGATTTTTGCTCTCAGGCGTCGTTGGAGCGTTTGTCCCCGGACTTTCGCAAGTTTGTTGTTGGGTTATCGGCAATACACATCCCACGGTCTTATCAGGAGGCCCTACAGAGCAGCCCGTGGCGTTTAGCTATGGATGAGGAAATGGTGGCATTGCAGTCACGTGGTACGTGGAGTGTTGTGCATCCTCCACCAGGTGCGTCCATTGTCGGAAGCAAATGGGTCTTTACTGTTAAGCATCGGGCAGACGGTACGGTTGATAGATACAAAGCCAGGTTGGTTGCTCGTGGGTTCACCCAGACATATGGGGTGGACTATCAGGAGACGTTTTCTCCAGTAGCCCGGCATTCTACCTTACGGATTCTCATTGCAGTTGCTGTTGTCCGCGACTGGCCCCTATTTCAGCTTGATGTCACGAATGCCTTCTTATATGGGGACTTGCAGGAGGAGGTCTATATGCAGCAGCCGCCAGGGTTTGCTGCTGAGGGGGAGTCCAGTATGGTGTGCCGTCTTAATAAGGCCATATATGGCCTGAAGCAGAGTCCACGGGCTTGGTTTCAGAAACTCTCGGAGTTGATTGAACAGAAGGGTTTCGTCAGATCTACAGCAGATCATACTCTCTTTGTAAAGAGAGACCAGCGAGGTACTGTGATCATCTTAGTGTATGTTGATGATATTGTTATTACAGGCAGCAATGAGCAGGGCATTCAAGCAGCCAAGGAGTTTCTTGGCGAGCAGTTCGTTATGAAGGATTTGGGTACACTTCGCTACTTTTTGGGGCTGGAGTTTGCACGAAACAGGCAAGGTATGGTAATGACACAAAAGAAGTATGTTACGGATCTCTTATCTGAGACAGGTATGGCAGGATGTAGACCAGCTGCTACTCCTATGGATTCTAATGTCAAACTTTATGATGATGACTCTGAGGAGGTAGACAAGAGACGATATAGAGAGCTAGTGGGAAAGCTCTTGTATGTCACTATTACCCGACCAGATATAGCTTTTGCGGTTAATAGGGTAAGCCAATTCATGGAGCAACCCAGGCAGGCTCACATGAATGCTGTTTTTATGATCTTGAGATATCTGAAGTCCTCTCCAGGCACTGGTCTTCTGTTTAGAAGAGATACCTCGATATCAGTCACAGGTTATGCTGATGCAGACTATGCTGGGTGTCCTAATGATAGAAAGTCAACTTCAGGCTTTATTGTATTTGTTGGCAGCTCACCAGTTGCATGGAAGAGTAAGAAGCAAACTGTAGTGGCTAGATCTAGTGCAGAGTCAGAATATAGGGCAATGGCCCAAGGTAGTGCTGAGATGATGTGGGTTAAATCAGTTTTAACTGATTTAACTTTTGATGTTCCTCTTCCCATGCATCTGAAATGTGATAACCAAGCAGCTTTGTTCATAGCCAATAATCCAGCCTTCCATGAGAGGACGAAGCACATCGAAGTGGATTGCCATTATACACGGGACTTAATTCAAAAGGGGCTTATTTCAACTTCTCATGTATCATCAGGAGAGCAGGTTGCAGACATGTTCACCAAGGCCCTTGCTAGGGGTCCATTTCATCTTTGTTGTTCCAAGCTGAGCATGTTGGATATATATGCTCCAGCTTGAGGGGGAGTGTTAGAGTAATTTTATCATTTAGTATTTGTTTGTCCTCTTTATGTAAATTACCCATAGAGCTTTTCTCCTATATAAGAGAGCTCTAGGGTTAATGGAAGTGTATCTCATTCATTCCTTTCAACAATAAGTAATCTCGCTTTCTTAGCAAAGGATCAAACACGAACAGACACATTTGTTGCTCGGTAATAACCAACTATTCGTCGATTTTCTCCCGATGTCCCTCCCTTTCATGGCAGATTTATACAGTATGGTCTGTGGGAAAGCAATGCTGAACTATACCCAAATGACGATCTTGTTTATGTGGTAGGACAAAGTCATTACACGAAGGACTGGTTCTTTGTTCATGTCACGAGGGGTGTGCAACTTTTTCGACATATTTTGAGGATATATCTAATATGAACTCGATTACTAAACGGGAGAGGTCGAGATGGTTCAACTAGCTACTTACCAACAACATGGCAGATAAAATATAACCTTGACAGTATTCAAGACGGTAAATTTACCATGCTTTTGGCAACTGCATCTGCTGCATATGCCGAACTGCATGTGAGAGACCTAAGATCTGAGAGCAGGCTTTTTTTCTCCATCAGGATTAATGCTTTCTGAGGAAATAGGCTGCACTTTACTTGCATGGTTCTGATGCAGGTGCGATTTGGGGACCCCGACGCAAATCCACCTCATTTCACAACAGGGCTCATAGGCGAGAATAATGCGATAGCGAGGCATGGAATTCATGGAAATATAGATTGTTCAACATCAGCGTCAACAGCGCTAGGCTTGTTGAAGGTCAAAATATGATTTTCTTGCTTCAGGCAAATGGTTCGAGCTCTTTTGCAGATATTCTGTACGATTACATCCGTCTAGAAGGACCAGCACAGGACGCATGTTAAGTCCAACTATCTACAGTTCCTACAACTATTTTCATCTTACTTTGTTCAGAAAACCAAAATCTGGATAAATTCTGTAAATAACGGCATCCATGTAAAACACTACACTCAAGACTATTGTAAGGATATAAATTTTGCAAGATTCAAATGAAGAATATGAGTATTTGGCTAACATTTGTATATGAGCCACATTACACACTGAAAGCATTTCAATTGATCACATAAACAGAGAGGAAGAAAAGGCCACCAACATACTAGCTCTGCAGGTTCTTAGTCAGATTCCTCCACAATGGCCTCGAGACGCAGGAGAACAAAGCCAACGGCGACACCAACTAGAGTAAGTCCATTCATGATGGCGGCAATACGGAATATCTCAGATGCGGCGCTGCACGTGGAAGAGAGTGCTCCACCACCACCTTTCTTCGATGACGGGGACCTGAGGGAGCTCAAGACCCTAGCGAATTGCTGCTGGGTGCACGCCGGAAGGCCCAAGCTGGAAATGCTGTTCTGCTGCTTGAGTCCTCCAAAGGAACCCAGCCCTCCAATGTGTACCAACTTGGGCCGGCTCTTCATGGATGGCTTCAGGGAAGGGACTACAGCAGCCACAGCCGGCACGGTCATGGACAGGGTAGCCACCATTTTGGCGTCAAAGGAAGAGGGACCAAGAATCCTGAAGGAAAACGTTCAAATGTTTATCTGGTTGGGAAGAGCGGCCAAAGGATGGGGGGACTTGGTATGGAAAACAGAGGGAACAGATCCAGATAAGGCCACAGATGATGGGTGGCTGAAAATGGAGATTGGCCAATTGTCATATCCCTATTGTGACCATATGGAGTGGCTGTGGCCTTCTCACTGTGGTGTGTTTCTATTCATTTGTAATAATAATAAATAAATATAGTGGCACTTGCATCCAATTTAAGGGTGTAGCGTGCTTTTTATATTCTTATTTTTTATAGGTTATCTAAGAAGAAACTTATTTATTCAATGCGCATATTCCCATTAGTATCATTTTTTAGAAAGAGAGAGTGCACCCTATTCAGTATTCAACCAGCAAACCTTTTTAATGGATTTCAACCATCAAAATACCCATACAGGATGCATATACAAGTCAGTACACCACCATATTTCTCGAATTCGGACACATCTTTATAATGTTAATTTATCGACAAAAGAGACATTTACAAAAATATGTGTCCCAACTTGGAACAATTAGCTTGCCAAAGGGATCGATCCTTTCGATGTGAATCTAAGCATATTTACAGGGATCCTCCGCAAAATTATTCAAAAGAAAATCAGCACCTGATTTCAGGCGACCTTCCTGGAACCTTCGAGCATCAGCAATGGGTGTTCTTCTTTGCATCGGGAGGGCATACGAGTAGGCGGTGTGAGCTCGTCGACGACCCTGAAAATATGCACCTTTAATTCCTCTTTATCGATGAGCTCAAAGATGCAAACGTCATCTTTTTCAAGATTGTTTGCCAGTGCGAATGCACCCCATTTAGCGCTGATACCGCCTCGTCCTAGATATACAACATAATTAACTGCCCAAGCATTCCCATTTGGATCCCAGAGCTTTATTCCCTGGGTAGACTTTGGGAGGTAATCTCGCACGAAGGATTGGGGAAGATTCTGCAAGATCCAATGGTGGGAAATAGGGGAGTCAGGCATAAATTACATACATGGACAGAGAAGTTCTTTAAGGAAAGCATCTTAAAGCATATAGTTGGGAATTTAGCATCTGAATCTGGAGGTCATCCACTCCATGCAACTACAACATATAGTGGATGCTGCTCCCCTTATGTTTCCTTTAAATGACACATATAAGTAGACTGTCGGAAATATTACAAAAAAATCAACAAACCATGATAATGGATGATTAAAGAAAATAACCCAATTCCGTAAAAAAAAAGAAATATCTTTCAGAGATGAAAATATTTGAGGAAATTGTACCAAGTAAAATCCATAATAAACGTATGACTCTTGCATAACAACAAGAGCTGCTGGGTTTTTTGGTCTGAAGAGCTGAGCTGCTTCACGGGCTTTTGTAACTTCTTCCTCACTAACAGGTCGCCTATTTGATACCAGAGTGCCCATACGAGCCTTGACTATAACTGCATCCATGTAATAAAAACAAAATCAAATTAGACACTCAGGTTTTCACTTCTAGGATAAAACTTTAACATACAATGTATCGGAAAACCATTAAGCATCAATCATTGGAACAAACTCACCTTCTCTACGTTCATTATTCAACTTATGCCATCTTTCCTTTGAACGTACAGCATAAATATGGCACTCTTTTCCTGTTTTTTTCGTAGAGGTGATCGGCTTTTTGAGTGAGCATTTGGATTCAGGTGGTTTCCTACTTGTGTGTTTTCTTTTCTTATCAGATGGGCTCAGTATATTCTTATCAGATGGATGTGTATTTTCCTTTTGATTGAGCACTTCAATGAGCTCTATAGGTTCTTCTTTAATGACTGATACTGGTTGGTGTATGCCATTCGTAGCATGCAGCTGGCGTTTGGCTGAGAAAAGTTTAAATAATCGCATTAACAAAAATCAGACAATTTTCATGATGCATAATACACTCCATTGAAAGGAACACAGGAAGAAGGATAAACCCTTCTAACCTGCCGAAATGTGGAGTTCTGAGGACACTTGCATGGAAGAAAGTTTTCCTTCATTGCACTGCTTCTTGCCGGAACGTTCACAACTATTCAATTTTCTTTTTGTATAATTGCACCGTACAAGTTCATTTTCATCAGAAGAAATGGCTGGTTCAGCTAAGTCTACAACTGCCAAAACTTCATTATTTTCTGCAAAAGGCACTGCAGACATAAAGTCAGTGATATTAGTACTTGCTCCCAAAAAAATCACAACCCAATATAGCATTAAACACAAATACTTTCTAAAACCAGGGTCTAATTTCAAGTTTATTATAGCAAATGAAATAAAATGCTTGGTGAAATACACAGCGGATGTTCTTATTCGTACTTGGAACATCACCATTGGACCGCAATCTATCCTGATGATCACTGTCATTAGTATAGTGGACTTTATTGTCTGGTGATTTGTATGCAGCCTCCGCAGTAAGGTGCACATGGTCAGATTCAGGCAAGTCTTGGAAGCGCTCACATGGAGCCGGATCCCATACATCGTCCACAAGATTCACCAAAGTCTTCCTTTTTATACTGCTATCCCCAATAATTGCAAGTTCCTGGCATGACGAGGCTAAAAATGCATCCTCCTTCTCACATGCATTCTTGCCAAATATGAAAACAGTGAATTGAGAATAACCGTTGTATCTGAACAACAAGAAGTCATGCAACATTATTGAATTGTCTCTGACGAATTCCGGCCAACCATTCTGTATCGAGATCCCATCAGCATTTCTGACTAGATCTGCAGTCCAAACATTTCCGCTTGGACCTTTCAAGGAAACGACTCTAGTTGTTGTTCTGTTATTAATATGCCTCCAGAAGTTTGGAGGTATCCCCTGAAAATGCAGAAATTTTATCCAGCAATCATATAATGCAGAATCATCAAAAAAATGTAACAGTCAAGGTGGCTGTCAGCTATCAATTTCTACTTAGATGTTGTACGTGCAGAAATTACAAGATGAAGAAGATGGAAATATAGCCGTTAACTAAGGATTTTCCAAGAGTATATGCACAATTGCCCATCAGAATGTAACAAAAAAGAAAAACTATTTTCAAAACATATGTTCAAGATTGTAAACATATTAACCTCTCAAAATTGCTTTTGCATCAAAACGCATACAAATTTTATTTAACACCTAAATAGATGTCGATGATTAATTTATGTTGCTTTATTTTACATTTGAGCTTAATGTGGGAAAAGGCTTGTGTTGTTTTACATTTGAGTAGTCTCTGTAGAGGTTTATGTTATGTTATGATGCACCGTTTCTCATTTTCTATTTCTCTTGGACCTCTATGTAATTTACCCTTGGGCTCTCTCTATATAAGAGAGCTAGGGTTCCATGGAATAACAATTAACTCATTTGCTTCAACATGATATCGGAGCCACGTTCCTAATCCTAACCCTAACCCTAATCCCGTCGCCCCCTCCCCTTCCTCTCTCTCTCTCTCGACGGCACCACCACCCTCCCGCCGTAACCCAGCCCTCCAGCGGTCCTCCAGCGGCCTTCTAGCGGCTCTCCGTCGACCCACCAGCCCTCCAGCGGCCTTCCAGCGGCTCTCCGTCGACCCACGGCCCTCCAGCGGCCCCCGTCGACCCACCGCTGCCAGCCCGACAGCCGCAACCCCCAGCGGCGGCGCCTCCAGCACCCGACGGCAACTCTGATCGCCGCCGCCAGCCCCTAGGGCACCTCCCGGCGGGCCCGCAGATCCCCCGCCGGCCTCACAGGGCCCGCAAGTTGCATCCCGGATCCGCTAGCTCTTTCAAGTCATGGATTTGAGTGCATAAACGTCTACATATGCGCTCAAATCCTATGAAGTCTTTGTAGACGCCAAGTTCTTGTCTACGATCTCCAGTCCTCGTCTCCGGCAAGATGTCAGACAATAAGGTTGATATGCCCTCCATAGGCGTGTTCAAGGGTCCAGCGCCGATAGTCAAGATGGACGGGATGAACTATGAACTCTGGGCTATGCAGTTCATGAGTCTCATGAAGTCGAACGGTAAGAAGCATATACTTACCGAGGATGAGCCGGCAGAGAAGACTGGGATCTATGCCTCCTGGGAGGCCGATAATTCTTATGCCAAGGTTTGGCTATCAGTAGATGGAGATTGCCAATGATATCCTCCATCAACCCACCGTCAAGGTGATGTGGGATATTCTGGCTTCCACATATTCACAGGTGTGGAACGAGACCAAGATGCTACAGCTGCAGCATGATATTTTCACAGTGAAGCAGAATGGGTGGCCGCTTCACTCTTTGTACACGTCCCTGCGAGGGATGTTTGAGAAATTGTATAGCACCATTCCGCTCACCGCTACTCCAGAGCAACAGAAGACCTTCCGTAATGCTACCATGGTGGGAGTATTACTAGCGGCACTTGATCCTGAGTACGAGGTAGCCCGCTCTCAGATACTTGCCGATGCTACTATTCCTCCTATGGAGGAAGTGTACCGGAGGCTCAGTCGTATCTCCGTTTCTTCTAGCACCGCTATTCCACCCCCTTCGGCGATGGCGGTATCGCAAGGGAGAGGTGGTTCGTCTTCCTTCCACGGACGTGGATCTCGTGGCCGAGGAGGTCATTTCCATTAGACATGCTCATTTTGTCACCGCACAGGTCACTCAGAGGACTCATGCTATTTTAAGCATGGGTTTCCAGCCTCGGCACGTGTAGCCGAGCATGTTACATCACCTCGGCATCCACTTCAGATCACAGGTTCGAGGAGCTTGTTGCGCGTCTTCGGGATATTATGGCTCAATCATCCACGGAGTCTCCAAGCGGATCCTCAGACATTGCAGCTTCAGCATCAGCCAGTACTTCAACTGCTGTCAGTACCTCAGGTAGTGCTACTGCCTTTACAACTAGCCATGATCTCTCAGATTGGATTATGGATTCTGAAGCCACCCATCACCTTTGTCGTGACAGAGATCGACTTGAGTCTTACAGGGACATTCCTCCTGGACGCTCAGTACTTATAGCTGACGGCACTCATTCCCCTATTGTTAGACAGGGGGAGATCTCCTTATCACCATGCATTTACAGAATGTTCTACATGCTCCTGAGTTTTCCATGAATTTATTATCAATTAGTCAGATTACGAAAGATTTGCACTGTCGCGCTATATTTGACCCATCATCTCTCAATTTTCAGGACATATTAACGGGCAGGGTGATTGGTTGTAGCTCTGAGCAGAATGGTCTTTATCGTCTGGTCCAGAATTCATATGCTGGCGTCTCCTTTCATTCACCCGGATCAGTTTCTCCGTACACATGCCATCTTCGCTTTGGTCATCTCCCGCTCCAGAAAATGTGTCATTTGTTGCCCTAGATTTCCCTGAATTCATCGTTTCGTTGTGAAGCTTGTCAGTTGGGGAAGCATCATCGTCGTAGCTTCCCTAGTCGTCAGAGTCGGAGCAGTAGCTCCCCGTTTGAGTTATTTCATATTGATATTTGGGGTCCGAATCGGGTACCTGATCATCAGGGACACAGGTTCTACCTAGTTGTAGTTGATGATTTTTCTCGTGTATCCTGGGTTTTCCTTCTAAAGAATAAATCTGAAGCAGGATATGTTATCAAAAATCTTATCAATGAAGTGCAGAATGTTTTTCTTCTACTGTCAAATATGTGTGAACAGAGTTGTGCGCCCATAACCTTTTGGGGGGATACTGTCCTTACAACTTGCTATCTAATCAATTGCATGCCTTCTTCAGTCCTTGGGGAGAAAATTCCTATTTCCGTTATTTTTCCTGATAAGGAATTATTCTCCCTCACTCCTCGCATCTTTGGTACGGTTGCATTTGTTCACTGCTTGTCACCGGGACTTGACAAACTCTCTCCTAAAGCTGTCAAGTGTGTCTTCGTCGGTTTCTCTCGGACTCAGAAGGGCTATCGTTGTTATGACCCCATTGACAATAAATATTATGTCAATGCTGATGTTACATTTTTTGAGCCCGTTATGTACTTCTCCCCTGCAGGTGACAGGTTGGCTTCTTCTACATCTCATGATGATGATGTCTATGTTCCTCCACCTCCTAGTCTGAGTCCATTTGTGTCCAACCCAGTTCCTGTGGTCTCACCATCGCCACCACCACCACTACCACAACAACCTATTCCGCCATTACCCAAGTTCTATACACGTCGGCCAGGCCCTGCTTAGACTATACGTCAAGCATCCATCACGCCTCAGGTATGTTCAGATGCTATTACAAATGATGGGTTAGATAATGTGCATGTGCAGCAATCTTCGTTACATGAGGAGGATACACCATTGAGTACAGTAGACGGTGACCTTGATGTTCCTATTGCTCTTCGGAAGCAGAAGCGGACTTGTGCATCATATCCCTTTGCGTCCAGGTTTCTTTTCCAGCGTCTCACAGGTGATTTTCAAAGGTTTGTTGTGGCCCTTTCTTTCGCGGAGATACCACGGACCTATCAAGAGGCTATGAAGATTGATTGCTGAAGATTGGCTATGGAAGAAGAAATACGTGCTTTACAGTCCCGTGGCACATGGAGCCTGGTTCCTACTCCATCTGGTGCTTCTATTGTTAGTTGCAAATGGGTGTTCACAGTTAAATACTATGCAGATGGCAGTCTTGATCGGTACAAGGCAAGACTTGTTGCGAGGGGTTTCACACAACCCTATGGCGTGGACTATTTGGATACATTCTCACCAGTGGCTCAGCACTCGACGATTCGCATACTTTTATCAGTTGTTGTGGTACGTGACTAGCCCATTTTTCAACTTGATGTCAAGAATGCATTTTTGTATGGCAATCCGTAGGAGGAAGTCTACATGCAGCAGCCATCGGGGTTTACTGCTGAGGGGGAGACTCACATGGTGTGTAGACTTCACAAGGCGATATATGGCCTTAAACAGAGTCCAAGGGCGTGATTCCAGAAGCTTTCTTACCTAATTGAACGACGGGAATTCAAAAGATCAAATACGGATCACTCGTTCATTCAGAAGACCTCCAGAGGTACAGTTGCTGTCATGGTATATGTTGATGATATTCTGGTTATAGAGATGACGTTCAGGGAATAGAGATGACAAAAGCATTCTTGGGCCGTCAGTTTGTTACGAAGGATCTTGGTACCCTAAGATATTTTCTGAGGTTGGAATTTGCAAGAAATGCACATGGTCTGGTGATGACCCAAAGGAAATACATTACAGACTTCCTGGTTGAAACAGGAATGGTTGGTTGTAGACCATCGAGCACTCCTATGGACCCAAGTATGAAACTATATGACAATGATACTGAAGAGGTGGACAAAAGAAGATACAGAGAAATGGTGGGTAGGCTTCTTTATATCACTATAACTCGACCCGATATTGCTTTTGCAGTAAGCCGGGTGAGTCAATTCATGGAGCAGCCTAGAAAAGTTCATATGGAAGCCCTATACATGATATTGAGATACCTAAAGTCTTCTCCAGGCTCAGGGTTGCTATTTCGAAAGAACACATATTTATCCATTTCAGTTTGTGCAGACGCAGATTATGCAGGGTGCCCGAAGGATCGTAAGTCTACTTCAGGCTTTGCCGTTTTTATAGGGAGCTCTCTAGTTTCTTGGAAAAGCAAGAAACAAACTGTTGTAGCAAGATCTAGTGCCGAATCCGAATATAGGGCCACGACACAAGCAAGCAAGGAAATGATGTGGGTTCGAGTTGTATTAGAAGACTTACATGTAAATGTTCATTTACCCATGCGACTTCAGTGTGACAATCAAGCAGCGTTGTTCATTGCCAACAATCCAGCATTTCACGAAAGAACCAAGCATATCGAAGTAGGTTGCCACTACACTAGAGATATGATCCAGAAGGGCTTGATTTCTACTTCACATGTTAGTTCAGAGGATCAGACTGCTGACATATTTACCAAGCCATTGCTCAGAGGATCTTTCAGAGATGCTCTTGCAAGCTGAGCATGATTGACATCTATGCTCCATCTTGAGGGGGAGTGTAGAGATTTATGTTATGTTATGATGTACAGTTTCTCATTTTCTATTTTTCTCTTGGACCTCTATGTAATTTACCCTTGGGTTCTCTCTATATAAGAGAGCCTAGGGTTCCATGGAATAACAATTAACTCATTTGCTCCAACAGTCTCAGTTGTACTGCTTAAAAAAGAATAAATAATATGTAAAAACCCTCAGTATGTCTGTAAAACACATTTGACTTCATTGGATAAAATCAAATATCACATTACGGACTTCTTCCAGAATAATGAATAATCCTGACAGCGTCCTGTAAATTTGGTTTGTAGGAAAGCAATATAAGTGAAGTCGGTTCTCTCGGCTATACCAGTATCTTACCTCAGTGCATAGACTGCCAGTGGAAGCCCATCCGTCAGAGACAGGAAGGGATGACGAGAAAATTTTTTGCACTAATTGTGTGCAGAACAATGCTGGAGAGGCTTTGGTAGGTTGGGTTACGATGACTACTCCTTTAAAAGTGGGAGGGTTGATTGTTCCCAAGCACGAAGAAATGGACCAAACACTTCTATTGAAGTGGATTTGTACAGCTTTGGATATCCGATGATGAACTGGTGAGGAGATTGCTTAGGTGTATATAAGTTTTCTCCACTAGGCTTGATGAATCGGTCGGGATGGTTAGAGCTACATCAATTATCTGGAGAGGTATCTGCTCTATCATTTCATATACATACATCGCTTCGTTGGTCAGAGCATGGAACTTTGTGTGATTGTTTCCTGGGATTGTTTTCTTCACAGCAGTCAAAGAATCTTTTGCAGTGAAATGTTGGATGGACTCTACGAAGTGGGCCCCCGACTTTTCTTCCAAGTTCTCTAAGCAGCAGATGCAGGATTTCTTGTGCATTGGTGAGATGAGTTTGGTGGATGGTCCTTCCCTGATATGTGGCAAAATTGGACTCTGGCTGATGGGGGGTTTTCAGCCAGAAAGGCCTACAAAGCACTCTCTATGAGCCAGAAGATGTGGGGCATCTTTCCCACTACCACTTTGCACAAGAAATGTGGAGAAAAGCAGAGGCAGGTTGGATGGACACCTCTACAGTGGAGGGCTTATAGATGTCTTTTGTTGTTAATTCATTTTGTTCTAGAGGAAAGATGATCAAGCTTTTTTTATTTTGTTGGGCAACGCAGTTAGCCAGAAATGTTGCGCTCTTTCAGCAGTGGCAACTCTCTGTTCAGAATGTTTTGGCTCGCAGAAGACTCCTGCTTGATCCCTTACATTTATTCTAACTTTCTAGTATTTAATTGATCTTGAAGGGTGAATCCTTACATAGGGTTTTTACCCCTCACATTCTGAAAAAATACAGGTTTCCAGAAAGATCAACATTTGTAAAGTGAAATCTTCAACAACACTCCCTTCGGAGAAACTAATAAGAATACTCCCTTCGGAGAAACTAAAGAGAAGGGCTTTGAAGTGAGGACACACACAAAACGGCCAGAATGTTGGCAATAGGCTCAAGCGAAGATGGTAACAATGCTGAGACTATTGTCCAACCTCGCAAGATTATTGCTCGCCCTTTAAAACATGTGTTCAACTTCTCAAAATTACCACTCAATCTATCAAAAAAATGCCAATCTCTTAAAAATGGTAGGGAGGTGAAAAAAATGGGAATTTTATACCCATAATCTTGCATACTTTCAATATTGCGTACATAACCTTCCATAATCATAAATTACACCCGAAACTCTGAATAGTGATTAATTCTTCAGCTAATCATACACTCACACATAACCCAACCCTGCGCCCTCAAAAGCATGTAGGGTTATGGGTATAAAATCCCTTAAAGTTGAGCACTATTCAGAGTCATGAGTGTAATTCGTGATTATGGAGGGTTATGGGTGTAATTCAGAGTCAGAGCACTATTCAGAGTCAAAAGCATGTACGTAACATTGAAAGTATACAGGGTTATGGGTGTAAAAATCCCAAAAAAAACTTAAAAAGAGGATAACTATGAATTGAATAGAGAGAGGTTGCAACAAGCTGCCAAAAAAGATGTGAACCACGTCTTTTTTTCTTCTTCTTCAGATTTTGCAAAAAGAAAAATTCTAACCACGAAGATGAACTTGCTCAAGCAAGTGGCAGAGACCACAAAGATAAACTTGCTTAGGCGGACGACATAGACCTAGCCAACCATAACGGCAGATGCGGACGACCACATGAGTAAGGGCCAGATGTAACAAACACATACTTATGGGTACACAATCCATTCCACAGATACATATAACCTTGTACACAAAATCCCCAAAAATCTGATTAAAACATACACTATCAACAAAAAAACAATACACTACTTTTTTGAGGAAAAAAGGGGGAACTTACAAATCCAAGATTCAAGGAGAGTTTTAGCTAAGTGTATCACATTTTCCACATAGAAACGCTCAGCACGAAAGACTACTCCATTTCTTGCACACCACATAGTCCATAAGATAGCAATCGATATCAACTTCACCGTGTTAGGGATAAAACGCACGTCAAATGAGGAGTCCCAAAAAAACTCCATGCTAGTAGTATCTACCCAAGGAAGATTCGTCTCGGTCCAAATTGCTTTCGCCTTCTCACACTAAAAAAAAAGGTGCTCAAGCATCTCCACTTCATCCCCACGGAGAACATAACAGTTGTCGGAACCTGATAAAATTCGGTTCCACATCTCCGTCATCAGCAAACTTTTACATCGTTTCATAGACGCTTTCCTCCATGTGCATAGCAAATTCAAAAATTCATCGATGCGTCACTACAGGGGATAGAACTAGCCCTGATGATATGGAAAGACTAGTTTGCAAGAACCCCTTATCAAGTCGTTCTTGCAGTCACTTCTTTAGTTCTTCAAGTTCTTACTTAAAAGCGCAATTTCTTCAAGTTCTCACTTAAGAGCTCAACTGAGAAAGTGGTGCCTAGTGCCTTTGAAATAGGTGTCATCCCATGTAAGAACATCAATTGAGAAGTCCTCTCTTTAAGGAGGTAAACCTGGAAATACATCTGGAAAGTTATGCACAACATCAAAATCTTTCAGTCGCACATGAGAAGACTATGTGCTAACTATACTAGGTATGTGGTGCAACCCTTGGCTAGCATATGGCTTTTGCATTACTAGATTGAGCTGAGATAATCACTCGATTGCCTCGTCGAAGGACGTGGATCACCACCAGAATACATAAGCCACAGAAAACTTTGATACATTGTAGAACATGAATATCCGAAATAAGCCTACAATCGCAAGTCAGTACCCCCGTTAAACGGACCGCCGGCTACTCCAACATTCAGTAAGCATGTTTATCCGAAAAGTGCCTAAACTCCATCTCCAATGGTCACGTACCACATAAGAGCCCAAACAAGTGTCGAGGCCCTCCAAAATCTCCAGATATTCCTGAAAACACTCCTACGAGAAGTCTATACAGAAAGTGGGTGACCAAACTCCATCAGCCCAAACAGCTACAATCGTAATGTTGCGATTTAAAGCGAGACTATACAACTATGCAAATCTAACCGCCACAAACCCACCTTCACACCACTTATCTTGCCAAAAAGCAAACGAGAGACCATCTCGCATTACAGGATGGAAGAGCATTGGAAGCTTAGGTAATACTATACGTATCCTCTTCCAGAAGATAAAAAAATTGTCCCACAGACGAGGCACCACATCAAGTTCTATGTGGATATCATAAATCTTCCTTGTCAGTCTACAACGAAGATCATGGCCATCCCCCAACATTCCAGTAACCCGCTTCAAAAGCAAGTCTATGTGTTAGTTGTCTCCAATCTAGGGATTCCCAGTCCCCCATCCTCTAGGGAGAGTAACGATGTCCCAGTCCACCAAGTGAATCCCCCTCCCACTTTGGTTGTTAGTACCTCGGAAAAATCTTCTCATTATCTCCTTGCTTCGATGACGAATTCCCACCACAAGCAATGTGGAAGACATAAAAGAACACCAGGATCATTGCCACAACCGCTTTCACAAGAACCAGCATGCCACCTCTCGAAAGGTGTGAGACCTTCCAACCAGTCAGCTTCTCCAACTTCTTTACCACTAGCAGCCACTATGTTTACCTCAATCGACCATAAATAAGGGATAACCCCAAAAGGATGTAAAACTATGATGTGGAAGTCTCCTACCAATGTCCAAAACCAACATCCTAGCCTCGCTACAAATTATCGTCACCTATCAGATTTCAAGAAAAGATTACATTAAGTGACAAAAGGGAAGAACAGTTGTGTTTTGAAAAAAACATTTAAGATGGTTTTCAAAAAGCATGGGGTTTGAACATTTATTTCGATATTTTTAATTTAACTTCACAAGTCTCGGTGCTTGCTCAACCTTACCATATTGGTGGGGAGCCTTACCATATTCGTGGGGAGCTATGAAAACTCCATGATCGGGGGGCCTTCGAGTGTGCTTATGTTGTCACACTCCGTGTCCCATCCTCACTATCTCTTTTATCTTCTCATTTATTATTCAACCCAATTCAAAATCGAAACCATTTTTCATCATTAACCTAATTTGGTTCATGTTCCATGTTCCCAACTGTTAGAAAATAGGAAGCGGAAGCGGAATGATAAACAGAGCATAATGACAAAAGGATAAAACATGGAACACCATGACTTTTACGTGGAATCCTACTCCGTGAGGAGCGGGATGAAACCACGGAAGAAGCCTTCAAAGGGGCATATGCTTCATTGCTTTTTCTCAATGGATATAAGAGGTATAGGGGTCCTTATATAGCCTCCACAGAGCCTCCAAGTCCCACCACTGGACAATGTGGGACTAAACAACTGGACGGGGTAAATGGATCCTGGAGGTATCCATTTACCCATCTAGAACTCAATAGGCGCATATAACAAATACTCCAACACTTCCCCTCAAGCTGGAGCATGCAATGCTCAGCATGGCCAAACAGAAAGAGACTCAAGTCAACGCTACAGGACACTACGGACAATACCAACCCAACGCGCACAACTGCTGTTGTCAAAGACGTTGCTTCTCATGCCGTGCAGGTGAGGAGGACGAACGGGTTGGAGTGTGAGTCAAATGAAGACTCAGAATCTGACCATCAAGTCTGAAACTGCACCTGGAGTCTCCTCGTCGGAGAACTGGGTCTCTCCCATCTGGCTCAGAGAATGGTGCTCTACCCTGGAGTACCTATGATACCATATGAAAACTCTGACCAACAAAACAAGAAGAATGATGGGGACCACGAAACTGAAGGTCGCATACATGTGCGTCTTGAACTGCAGACTCGGAAAATATCTGACGTCGAGTCTGAACATCCTCTGTAGAGTCTGAACAATATCTGGCTGGTCTGAGGAATCTGCAATCTGGAGAAGACCTGTAACTCTACATAATACTCTCCCTTTCTCCCATACTGGTCGGAATGACATTGTTGACCACGTTGGGAGAAGATAAGATAATACATAAATATGGGAAAAACATGAATATTCTCAAAAAAAATCTTGTGGCTCTTCTTCATCATTAACTTTTTTAATAAGCCGTCAATTTTTTTTAACACTATTTTTTTTATAAGCCGTTTTAACAATATTTTTTTCGGCTTTTGCAACATTTTTCTTCTTCCTTTTTTTTGCAAACATTTTTTTGAAAATGCGTACGGCTTTTTAATTGTACGCGCCTTTTTTTTCAACATAAACATCCTCCCTTTCTTTTTCTTCTTCTTTTTTTTTAAAAATATTCGGCCCAACTGAACCAAAGTACCCCCTCATCATTTTTTTAATAAAGAACGGCCCATTGATCCCTTATTTCTCCCAACGCACTAGGGTTCCCACGATTTAAGGGCCATCGTTGCCCCTCTTGTATTTGACTAGGGTTCCCACGATTGGGAACCCACCGCCGTCGAAGCTCCTGGGAGGAGCACAACGCCACCATTGGAGATCACGAGTTCCCCCGGACACAAGTCATGCCATCTCGCGCCTCTTGGCTTTGCGCGAGGGACGAGGAGGAGGGCATCGAGGGAGCATCGCCGCCTGGGAGAAAAATTGGTGGAGATCGATGTTGGAGTGCCGCCATAGGAGCAACATCGAATGGGTCTCGCCTCCCTGCACGAGGACTTCTCCGACTGAAGCTTGATGCCGTGCCATCGACATGTTGAAGGCCCGCACGAAAGTGCACCGATGTGCCACTTGCATGTCTCGACGTCTGCGTACGAAGGGAGGCAGGTGTCACATGGGCGATGCGGCAAGAAGGAGAAGCGTCGCTCGGTGATGCTGATGAAGGAGGCGACGCTTTAGGGCTAGTCGCTGGTGCCGCCTGCGCTATGGTGCGGTGAGGATAGGGAGCCGATAACTGTTGCACGGCCTGGAGGTGTTCTGGAGTATCGCGCATCGCCTGAGGAGGAATAGCGCCAGGAGGGCGCCGCTTGCGAATTGGGTTTGATTGCTGGCGAGACAGGGACTTGGATGGGATATTCTCTCTGTTATGCGTGTTCTCTCTGTTACGCATCTATTGCGCATCTGCTACGCATCGAATCTTGCAAGGGGCATGGAAATACGCCGCCAAAGGAATTATAGCAACCTGAACTTCAGAAATTAGGGTTTCAATAGAAACCCTAGAACTTACAAAAATTGAATCAATAAGAACAATCGATAATCAAATCTCGAATAAAAACTAATAAAAACAATTCCTCGAGAATCAAACCCGCACTGATACCATGTTAGAAAATAGGAAGCGGAAGCGGAATGATAAACAAAGCATAATGACAGAAGGATAAAACATGGAACACCATGATTTTTACGTGGAACCCTACTCCGTGAGGAGCGGGATGAAACCACAGGAGAAGCCCTCAAAGGGGCACATGCTTCATTGCTTTTTCTCAATGGATACAGGAGGTCCGGGGCTCCTTATATAGCCTCCACAGAGCCTCCAAGTCCCACCAGTGGACAATGTGGGACTAAACAACTGGATGGGGTAAATGGATCCTGGAAGTATCCATTTACCCATCTACAACTCAATAGGCGCATATAACAAATACTCCAACACCAACAATTGAAAAGTGGACTTCCATTCTTTTACCAACACGTAATCTTTTAATATCTCAATGGATGATGCTCGAAGTTTGATTTTCTTTATTTGTGTATATGACTCCACGTATGCTTCCTATTCTGAAAGGAATCAATGTGAAAAAGAAACAAACCATTCCATTTGTGCTTCATGTTAGTAGCAGTTGAAATTTGATAGGCGGTTAAATCGATAGCCTAATATATATTCTCCCTAAAGAGAGCAAATGGAAGAAAAAAGAGTCAACCCAAACCATATCTTCTGTCAGCCTATTAGGATAGGACTTCTACTGATCCTATTTCCCAGCCAGCTAGGGATCTCTGACCACGACTTGATCTTTCCCATGTAGTAAATGAATAAACAATTTTACAAAGAAAGTATCACAACCGCTAGCCCATTTCTTCTCCGTGTGTCCACAACGACACTAGTAAGTATCTCTTCAAAACTAGTTACCTACATACCAAAAACTACATGGTCTAGTATAGCATAATTTAAAGTATTTAGGCAAGTGTGTCCCATTGATGTTACGGTGGATAGTCCAGACTGGTACTATAGACAACATGTTACCATGTGGGCTAACCAATATCTCAAGACATGGTCCATGCCCACGTTCACACTTCATTCTACTTGATTCAGATTATATTTGCGCTTACATCGAGGGGAGTTTGATTCGTTATCTAATCAATCATATCACCATAATAAATCAATCATTTTTTTGGCAAAAGTGATCAGCCAAACTTTTTTGGGATATTTACACCCATAACCATAAGTAGTTTCATTATAAATCCAGCAACTCTCGATAATCATGAATTACAACCAGAACCACGAATAATGCTTAACACTTACATGGCATAACCATGTGTCAAGTTCTGTCTCGATTCCCCGTTAACTTTGACAAAAAAAAGTTAAATTTTGACAATTTTGCCCTTCGAAACATATCATATTTATAAAATGATGCCATTCTGCAGATCAAACAAAATAATAGAATGGAATGGAGGAGGTGGATCCAAAAGGAGGTCTTCTCCTCCTTCAAGCTCGCCCATTGCGTGAGGGAATGGGGCAGAAGCTCCTCATCCCGATAGGCCTCATGCAGCACCGCCTTCTCGATGTCGTCCTCGCGCAAGACGTTGAAGATCCATGAGTGCCTCGCGAACGCGCTCCCGAACTCGCTCGACAGTCGATACTCCTCATTCAGCTTCCCCACTCTCGCCACCGTGATCCTCCGCAGCACCTCCAGCGACAACACCTCGTGAAGCAGCCCCACCATCCTCTTCTTCATCTCCCTCGACCGCCGCGTAGCCCCGCCGTGTCCGCGTAGAGGGAGATGTAGGTCAGCTCCATCTAGTATCCTATCCACTCCCTCATCTCCTTCCTCAACACCAGCCTCGCTGACATCTTCACCTCAAAGTTCACCCTCATCCGGATGCCCATCATCTCTGCCTCCTCCTCCTCCCGCCTCTCGATCACCAACTTCACCATGTCCTCGTCCCATGACACCAACTCAAGGAAGAAGTGTGATTAAGATTCGATGATGCGGATCCGTTGCGGCCCTGCAGATGCTTGGGGATGAGGGATGTGGTGAGGTCGTCCGGAAGGTGGAAGTCTCGTCTGACGTCTACGAGCTTCTAGAGGGAGATGGTGCGGTGCATGGACATCATGAGGAGCTTGCAAAGCTTGGCGACGACAAGAGGCTCGTGGAGGGAGCGGATGCGACGCTGGGGAGAGGGGTGGTGTTGGGGTCTCGAGGTGGGTGTGGTGCTGGGGGCAAAGGGAGGAGGAGGCAGGGGGGAGTGTGGCGTTTGGGTCTCGAGGTGGGGTGGCGCTGGGGGTGGAGGAAGGAGGAGAAGGGAAGGGGTGGGGAGGGAGGGGAGAGGTGGTTCGGGGGGCTGAAGGGGGGAGAGAGGAGAAAGGGAGGTTTTTCTTTTTCCTTTTTTCCTTTTGGTTTAATTTTAACCGTTAGATCGAGGATAGGTTAGATTAACTCAAAGGTCTGGTTAAGTTAATGGACTAAAGTAATAGAGGGTTATGGGTGTAAGACAGAGCACTTATTCGGGGTTTCTCGTGTAATTGTGAATTATCGAGTCCTAGGGTAATTACGAAATTACCCAGGATTATGGGTGTATATATCCCAACTTTTTATTGTTATCGATCACACATGCCTAGAGACTAGTGTAATCAATTATTTCAAACCTTTGATCGATTAAAAGATATTAAGTGAGGTCCCCTAATCGATTAAAGGTAGTTTTTTATCAATCATTGTGTACATAAAACTCAAACTTTGATTTAAAATCATCATTTATTGTGTGCATTTCAACATAAGACTATCACGTAAGGTAGGCAAAAGCTTCAGATTAACATGCATGCATTTACAAAATCAATCACACAATCCACTATATAATCTACCCCCAACCCCTTCGTATTCAAACCAATTGAAACCCCAAGGGCTTGTTTAGTAACAGGGTTGGGTTGAATCGGATTGCAGTAACCTCTTGTGAATAGTAGCGGTTTGGATGGTTACGAGGGTTGGAAAGGGTTGGAATGATAAATATGATATGGTGTCACATTGATTACGTGTTATATTAATTTTTTTATGATTATAATATGTTTTTTGTGTTAACTTTTTTATTTGAACGTAGTTAAATAATATTATAACAAATAAATTGTGGGGTAATGTAGGGGTAGAGCTGGGGGTATGTCATGCCAGGTTACCCCATGGTAACCTAGCAATCAAACGAGCTCCAAAAGTATCTAATCCAGTCCAAATCTGATAAATCCAAACAACACAAAGACAGATTTCATTACCCTGCATCTCGTCTTTGAGCATGCTCCCCCGTTCCTCTAGCTTCGTTCCAAAACCCCGAAATCCATGCAAATTCTAGTGGAATCCAACTTTCCCAGCACCCCAAGCCACATTGGACATGTGCAGTAGATAATCTATGGAATCCGGAAGGATTTTGGTACTAAATTTAACTCAGATCGCTGAAAGGAGCATGGAACTGCGATCTACATGTTGAGGAGAGCTTATACGCATGTTTCAGGATCGATTCGGCAAAATCCAACTGTCCTGCAATGGCGGTGGTGTGGAACTTTTAATGACAGTACAACACTAAGATTATTGGTGAATTTTAGAGACTTTTATGAATTTTGGCAGACTTTCCTTAAATTTATACTAATCACTGTGAAGGCCACCCACTTCGACCCCACAACTTTCACATTCAGCTCGTATTGTCACAAACTTAGCTTCATTGGATATCTCGCCAATTCTGTTCTAATATCGTGTTTGTCATTATTCCCTGGATCTATTTTGTCGAACCAAATCCAACAAAATTTAAATGTGGCATGATCTGAATAGTCGCAAGAAGGTAGTCTTACAAAGCCAACACGTGAACACGAGGGCCTAACGCAAATGGTGATGCCCTAACTCGAGTATAGGTTGTCAATACTTGAGAACGAGGAGGCCGATACATTCTTTAAGGTTGGTTATAATACTCACAGATTTTAGTATCGTTTTGCAAAGTAATAAATAGGCAAGGCTTGGGAAAATTCCACAGAAGTAATGAAAGTTTGGGATAATTACTGTTAGAGTATTTGGAGCATGCGTCACTTATGTAATAGGTGGGTAAATGGATCCCTCCAGGATCCATTTACCCCACAGTTTAGTCCCACATCTACCGGTGGTGGGAATTGGAGGCTCTGAGGAGGCTATATAAGGAGCCCCATACCCTCCTGTAACCATTGAGAAAGTCAATAGACAAACACAACCCTTTGAGGCCTTCTCCGTGGTTTCATCCCGCTCCTCACGGAGTAGGGTTCCACGTAAAATCCCGTTGTTCTTATTTTCTTTATTCCTTTTCATGTTTGTGATTCTGTTTCCTATTTTCTAACATGGTATCAGAGGGGGTCGATTCTCGGAGTTTTTCATTATGTTTTCTTTATGTTCGAGATTCGGTTCTAGGGTTTCTATTCAAACCCTAATATTTCTGTCATGATTTGATTGTTGAAGATTTTGTTTGCACAAGATCAAGAAATTGGAGGGTTCGTTCTGGAACCTAGATTCAGTTCAGATGTCAATATCCAGTTCAGATCTCTGGAGTTTCTATGGTTCGTTCCACGACGCAAACATCGGAGGCGGCGCTGCTCTCTATCCAGGCGCCCAAGTGGCGCCTTCTTCTTCTTCGCAACATCCAGCAACGTTCCAGCAACCCTTCACGTAGCCCTAGGTGCTAGGGCACCCTCGCACGAACCCAGGCGGGGCTCGTGCTCCAGGCTCCATGCGGCATGGCGTCAGATTGAATCTCCCCGCAGCCCACTCCAGCAAACAGCCCTGGCGGCATGCGAGCCCCACAGGCGCAGCCGCAGTGCACCCCCATGCACCTCCTTCCAGATGCAGCCCTCGGAGCCCCATTAGCGGCAGCGGCCGCCAGTTCCTTCTTCCAAGGCAGAGGATCCAGATCGCGCTCCCGATTCCAAGCGTGCGAAGGTCACCGCACAACCCAACGCGATTTCACAACCCTATGCACGGAGCTTCTCCACTCGTCCTCTCAATATCCTTGCAGGTGCAGAAACCTTCCGACTCCATAGACGGCGGCGTTCCTTTTTTCCAGAGAAGGGGTTCCCGTCGGGGAGCCCTAAAATAGCCCCAAAAAGGGCTTCTGCGTTTTGATGGGCCCGATTACCCGTTATTATTTTTAAAAAAATGGCGCTACTATTTGTTAGGTTCAAATGGGCCGGTTTGTAAAACAAAAAAAAGAGCCCAACTGTATGGGCCGAGAGTGTGATTAAAAAAAGGGAGAAAAGAAGAAAAGAGAGAGGGGAAAGGAGATGTATTTTGGGTTAAGGTTTCTTTGGGCCCAAATGAGTCATGTTTGTTTGTTAAAAAAAAGAAAGAAAAAAAAAAGAAAAAAAGGCACGTACAATAAAAAGCCGTACGCAAAGCAAAAAAAATGCAAGAAAAGCTGGAGGAAAAAAATGGTTGAAACGGCTTAAAAATGTGTTAAAAAAATTTGACGGCTAAAAAAATGATGAAGAGCCGCAAGAAATTTTGGAATATTCATGTTTATCCCCATGTTTATGTATTATCTTATCTTCTCCCAACGTGGTCAACAACGCCATTCCGACCAGCATGGGAGAAAGGGGGAGTATATATAGAGTCACAGATCTTGTTCTAAGATTCAGATGTCAGATTTTCCAGACTGGTCAGATGTTCAGACTCTACAATTTTCAAATTCAGACTCGACGACGACGCATGCCAATCAA
>JAZKJV010001087.1:0-40199 GCA_037367405.1 Ottelia alismoides
TAGTCCACGCACACACAGTTGAAGCAGTCTCAGAGCGCGCATAGTCCGCTGTGGGCCATCTGGGCCCAGGGCAACTAGCTCTGCCCGCCTAGCCCGCCCGTGCCATACACAAACAATATCCTGCGTGCCTGCGTTATTGCTGGCCATTGTTGCGCCTACCTACAGACAGCGGGCGTCAGTCACCTTTGGCTTCATGTGCAATTAGATGAACGGCCTTGTACATCAACAACGATGCGATGACTAGAACCGTTGGCACCCTCTGCTGCAGATCACCCCGGCCCTCCACACGTCGCCAAGCCCCAACCCTGGCCCCAACCACCCCGATGTCCACCAACCTTGGGATCTTTGCCGGCTTTGGCGAGCTCGGTCTGACGGTCTGGCCCGCCAGCAGCTACGCCGTCTGGCTCACCCTGCAGAATCCCGCGTGGGGTCCCTTCTCCAAGTCAGGCGCATCGCCGGTGGGTGAGCCGCCCAGCGTTGTAGCACCCCTGCTGTGACAGCAGCCAACCTAGCATTTGAGCGCTTTTGGGCCCTGCTAGATGATACCCTGTGATGCCCTGCCCGCCCTTGTTGCGTGTACCCCTGCTGCGCCTTGTTGCCTCCGGTGTTGCCCTGCGGTGCTCGGCCTTAACGTGCTGCCTGTTTAGCATGGTGGTGTTGTGCCACCTATGCCACCCCGCTTTGTGGGTCGTTTAGGCTGTTGGCCCCTTCTCCATTTGTGGTTGTTCCTCTTTTGGGCCCCTTGTCCTTTTCGTTGTGTCTGTTGGGCTGCCACGCACTGTGTCATTTTACGTGTGTTTCGGTTAATGGCGGCGGTACCCCACTGTCATAAACTGCGTGTGTAGCACATGTACTTGTGCATGCAAAGTGCATCTATGCGCACGTGGATGGCCTTCTTGGGGTCTTGGAGGATTCAGGGCTTGGCCGTGCTATCCTTAAACGTACCTATCTACCTACTACTACCTACTCAGCGCCTTGCTTCCGTACACTGGATTTCATACGCCCGCATGCACGGCCGATTGGTGCTCCCCTACCCTACCTGCATGCCGCTGCCTTGCGATGGCGACATGTGCAGTTTTGGCGCATCGGCAGCGGCACCTCCCGATTCCCAAACAGGGAACAGCCTGCCCCACGCCGTCGTCACCGCGCTGTCCGACCCGCCGCACACCTACCGCACTGGCTGGTCCGCGGTGTTCGGTGGCGGTGACCAGACGTACGGTAAGCGTGAAGGCGGGTGCCAGTACTTGTTAGCTGCGGTCACGAACAAACAAAACTACACGTGACGTAGTGTTGATTGGCATGGACGCTACTGGGTTGCCATACGTGGGGGCTAACAACCTCGCATGCAGCCTTCAAGCGAGCCAACACGGAAACTGGCAGTGGTTTTACATCATTTCTTTTACGCATCATTACGCATTCATTGGTGTTTTGTAGTGTTTGGCCAATCACATAGGCATCACCAATGCAAAGCATAACGCGTTCATGTAGGCGTTCATGTTATGCCGCAGTCCATCGCTACCCTCCACCTTGCGCGCTTGCCAAGTAGGCCAACATCGCACCTTGTGCGAGCTGCACGCGGTGCGGCGTTGCCCCCACCGCGTGAGTGAGCCAGTAACACCTGTTCCGGGATGGGAAAACGCTCGGCCCCTCCGCCCTGTCATGCAGGCGCTGGTGGCAGCGTGCAACGTGCTGCCGCATGATAAGCCATGCATTGTACTCTGCAGCGCGTCCTACTCCCCGCCCCACCCTGCCCCTTCCTGCACGCAGCTGATGCCATTTTTGACCTGACGCTGACAGTTGGCGACATCTGGACCGGCGGCAGCACCACCGAGCCCCCGTTGTTTTTCTCCGGCATCCCTTCCTCGCCGCCGGTGGTGCAGCTGGGTGCTGGAGAGACCACCGCCAACGTCGACCAGGTCGGTCAGCAGGGGCTGAGGGTACCAATCAAAAGTCTCTTACATCAATGCAATTGCATGTGCTGTGATGGTGGCCCGATCTTCAGGGTCTCCTTTTCCGTGTTTCGGTGGGTCTGGCACGGATGGTGATGGACACGCTCTCCCATGCACACATTGGACATTCGTCAGTTAATCACGTCTGCTAAGAGCGACTAATAGCTGATGGTTCAGGTGCTAGGCCGCTTTGTCTGCGTCCAACAGCCCGTGAATAAAGCTCCAGGGGTATGTAGCGGTCGAACACCCTATGCGCATCACATCACAGTGAATTGCTTGTGTTGACCTCTTGCACGCCGTGTCGCGCTCTGCGCGCTGCGCATTGCGCAACTGCACCATCTTGCACCAATGTGCGCGATCACTAGGAACGACGGGCGAAACCACAGCCGTTCATGTAGATGGCCATTGGTAAGCTCTCACGTTCCATTCATTCCGGCACCCATATGTGATGTTGGCCATGAATCCAGGTGGTAGCAGACCTGGGCATCAGCGCCGCCACCAGCCCCGGCGGCGCTCCCCTCACGCTGACCTGCACCGGCCCCGCGGGAGGTACGTGGTAGCTCCACATCAGACACACGGTTCCAAGCAATAGATAGGCTTGATGGACACCGAGCATGATTATCTTTGGTTGTCAATCCTACTTCGAAGCACCTGCAAAGCTAAGAACGGCTCAGCCAAGCTTTTCCTGATGGCTGCTTAGTGCAAAAGGCTGCTCCATGATAGTCCATCGTACCCAGCAGCCCCCGAAACACATGCGGTTTGACTGTTTTGCCATTGCTATTGTGTGCGGAGTGACAGAGGTAGAGCCTTGTACGTGCCTAACACCCAGCACTGCCAGGCGTGAGGCGCATTTCAGTAAGCACCCTATCCATTGGCAAGGACCCAGAACGAGGCTCAAGGCACGCACGGCCGTGCACCTGAATCGAACATGCGCGCCATGCCCGTGCCCGTGTGTGCTTGCTTGCATGCAGGCCTTACGGCCGGACTGCGCATCATTGTGTGCTCTGCCATGGATTCAGCTACCAGGGCCAGGTGCGTACGTACAGAGGGTACCGGCCGGCTACGGGTTTACCTGTAACTCTTATGCATGTGGTGGGTGGGTAACTCGTAAGGCCTTGTGCCCACATGATGACAGACCGCAAACATCAGGCGTGCCAGAAATCTCACGACCCATATGGCGATCGAACCCTTCATCTGCATTGCAACGTGTGTGCATCGGATGATTGGCGGGTGGCTGGGGCCGCACCGTGGATAGTGAGCCGGCGTGGGCCTGCGCGGCGGCATCCTGCGCGGGATATCCTGCACGAAAGTGCGAAGATGCCGGCAGGGCATAAGCAGGTGTACATAATGTGATGACGGTACATAATGCGATACGGTACGGTGGGATACGGAGGGATACCCAGGTGGAATTGGCAGGCTGGCACCCTCATGGGTCCGTGAGCCCCTTCCTTGCATACACATGCATGTACCGCTGAGGCTGCGAACCGGCACTACATGCACAACACGTATTCACAAATACCTGTGTACTGACTGGATCAATTGGCAACACCCGCTGTGCCGTACAGATCCGTGAGCTTCATGGTCGGCATCCAGACGGCCGCGTAAGCACGCCACCCACCAACCACGGACGTACGGACACCAGCCACGTACGGCACCACCATGTGCGGCATCCGTCAAATACATCAAACATGCAGACGTACGGAACCGGATGCGACCGGGCACCTCCCGCGGACGGAAGACTTGAGGTCCATAAGGCTAGCACGCACGTCCGAAAGCCCATCGCCAATACACGTGCCAGTCCTCGGAACAAGGCAGCGGGAGGCGCTGGACTGCAGTGTGATCGCTGTGTGTGCATCGTGTGTACGTATGTGAGGAGGGGGGGCGGGCGACCGTGTGAGCAAGCCGTGAGGAATTTGGTGATAGATCCGTGCGTGTGTGTTTTGTATGTGCGATCGTGCACGGTGTGCTTGTAGCGCGGCGTGCTGCACCGCTGCTGCCGATCTAAAGCTGCGCACCTACTGCGCGCGTGCTTGATGGCGCAGCTGAGGGAGCCCCACCTGCAACATACAGTCCTGCCTGCTGTAGCGCACAGCGTCCGTGTTAGTTGGAGGAGTTGGTTGGTTGGTTGATTTGCATGTTGGTTGCTAGCTTGATTTGTATGCTCGAATAAAGTTGCCGTGTACTCCTGGATCTGAGTGTGCGTGTTGGGTGGCCGCCAGTCACGGCAAGCAAAGGGTGCCAACTTCACATGGACGGGCAGCCGGATGAACATCTGCCGTTTGATTCGTTTGATCATCTCAGCTTCATCTTGTACGCCGCAGCTAGCCCTTGCAGCTGATGGACCGTGTATGCCTCTGCCGGCGGCTCCATCACCTGCAATTATAAGTCTGCTTCCACCCGCCTTTCTCACTATGCGCGCCTGCTATACATTGCTCAACTTTGCTCCAGCGTTGCGTCAACAATCTCCGTTGAGCCCATCTCTTCCTTTTGCATTCGGTCCAGATGCCCCGCGGCGGCACCGTGTGTGCGCTCGCTCACTGTTTCGCGCTTGTAGGTGCTGCTTTGCTTGCGTTTACGTCCGTGCGCTGTAATCCAAGTGCACTAAAGGTGGCCGCCTTTTGCACCAACTTGTCGGCTGCTGCTGCTGCTGCTGTTGCCATTGAATGAACCTTCTCCTGTGGTGGTGCTGTAACAAATGTGCGCCGTGCCAACCGCCCTCCCCACTTGTCAGCAACAAGATGACCTTTGATGCACCGTTGCGCTGTGTTTTCATGTGTGCATGCGACGTCAACCCGTGCAGGCTGCTATCTACATGTGCAATCGATTTCAGCCGCGCCTTGCACGCGCCGTGCAAGCTCATGGGAGCGTCCCTGGCTCAGCCACCTTTGGCTTTACGTTGATTCATGTTTATTTAGTTTATTGATAACGGCCTCATAAGATGTGTACAACGGTGTGACCATTGGCACCCTTTGATGTGCAGTCGCAATCGGGTGCTGACTTCCCCTGTCGTTGCGTTGTGTTCGATGCATCAGGCTATTACCAAAACCTTGCATGCAAACTCAAAACATCGCATGCAAACTCGGAGGTGATTGGCATCCTCTGCTGCAGCCACCCGGGCACACGGGCTGCAGCCACCACCTAAGCAAGGCAGCGGCCGCAGCACAACAAATGCTACCTGCCATAATAATAATAATAATAATAATAATAATAATAATAATAATAATAATAATAATAATAATAATAATAATAATGATTTTAATAATAAAAATAATAATAATAATGATAACAATAATAATAAACATAATAATAATACTAATAATAATAAAAATACTACTACTACTACTACTAATAATAATAATAATGATAATAATAATAATAATAATAATAATAATAATAATAATAATAATAATAATAATAATAATAATAATAATAATAATAATAAATAATAATAATAATAATAATAATAATAATAATAATAATAATAATAATAATAATAATAATAATAATAATAATAAAAATAATAATAATAATAATAATAATAATGTTACGCATGGTCAAACCCGCGTGTGTTAAGGGGGCTGGGCACGATGGAATCTCACGTAGTGCTCATTTTACGACGATACCCAAAGGGTATCTACCCAGCCACCAGGGTTGGGAACAGGTCGGGCCGCCTAGCCGGCGGCGTCTCCCGGGCGCCACCTCTTGGAGCCACGATGGGCCTTCTCCTGTGCTGCATGTGCTGGGCTTGTAGCCAGGCGTTGTCCGGCGGGCCGCTCCAGGTGCCGGCGGAGCTTGATGATGGTATGCCCCGCCAGGACTACCAGGACGGCATGCACGTGCAGTTTCGTTGCACAGCGCTGTGCCGCGGCAGGCTCCACACCGAGGTCCTTCAGTGTCGGGACCAATTGTTTCCCAATGGGTCCGCAGACGCCGAGGGCGATGGCGGTCTGCTGCGTGTACCGCACCTTCCAGCCCGCCGCCTGGAGCAGCTCGGCCAGCCGTGCGTGCTGCAGGGCCTTCTCGTGCACTTTCTCGGCGTGATTGGTGTCCGAGCCGTACCCAACTTCAAGCAGGTGCACGGTGTGCAGCTTGCGATCCTGGGGGTCGGGGCCGGTGTACTCGTCATCCTCGAAGGCGGTGCGCTGGAGCGACGGGATGAGTAGGATGTCTGGGCGGTACTGCCTTATTTCCTCAGCGAGCAAGTCTGGGAGCAGCCAGCCAGGGAGGCGGGTTCCCATGTTGTGCGCAGAGCGCTCGGCTTCCCTTTCTGCGTCCATGAACATGATACAACCCCCGCATCTGCCACGCTCGATAGCCTTTGCAATAGTCTGCACCGCCTTGTTGTGGCGAAGGATGTACTGCTTGTGCATGTCGCGGTGTGAACATCCGGCCATCACGTGTGTAGAGCCGTCGGGGCGGTTACACATACAGCGGGCAGGGTGCCTCGCTGGCGTTGTGCCGTCCGTGCGTGGGGTGGTGGCCGTACCGCGCGGCCGTCTTGGCGGTGTAAAGCTGGCCGTACCGCACTGTGAGAATGGCCATACTGGCACTGAAGGGCACGCTGGGATTCTTCCACATACCGTTGCTGGCCTTGGGGCACAGGTCAGTTGAGGCCGCCCGCCAAAGTTGCTCATAGAGCCTCTCCTCTCCGACGCCTCCAGCGGCCGTCCCAGCTACGCACTGCTTGACGTGTACGTTAAGGTTGTTCACGTATGAGTTCTTGTGTTTGGCCCAGCACAGCCTCTCGTACGGCTTGTTATTGGAGGTTTTCACGAAATCAGGGGCCCTTGCAGTCGTGTGCTCGTCATCGCCACGCTGGCGCCCGTCCTGCGCACTCAGCGAGAACATGGCTGCCTCCTGCGCGGCTTTGTCCGCAACCTCGTTGCCCGCGACGCCCATATGGCTCTTTACCTTGCGGATGAAGGTGTGGGTGCCCGCTGCGGCGTGCGCCAAGAGCTCCTGCTTGACGGCGGTCAGGAGCGGCAGGTGCTTGCTTTCCTGCAGTAAGTCTGGGCGCCGTATGGCTTTCAGAATGAGGCATTGGGACGCCTGGCTGTCGGTGTATGATTCCAGTGCCGCCTCGCCGCGTGCCTCAAGGCGTGGCCCCACCTCACGCACAGCTATGTGGAGGGCACTCAGCTCCGCCCTCTGTATTGTGTTGGTCGCCTGAAAACCGTTCGGGTTGATGCGGGAAGATGTTGGCATCCAGCATCCTCTCGCCATCTCTTTCTTTCGGGTGCAGGGCGCAGCGTACACGGCGCGCCTAGGATGTTGCAGCCGGTGACAGGGTCTTGGATACAGCTCCCGTCCGTGTACACGCCTTGCCCAGGTGCGAAGCGTGCCACTACGTTGGTTGCAGGGTACGCTGCGTGCATACGCTCGACGTCGCTGCTAGGGTTGGCAGGGGGGTCGGCGCCGTACGGCCTGCCGGGGCACGGCGCGGGGGCGGGCCCACCGTGTTTATGGTCATACAGAAGTGCGCGGAGGCGTTTCGGGGTGGGTACCGCTGGCGCGCGGCATGGTGTCGTTGCTACCTGCCAAAGGACGGGTGCACAGCGCACGTAGCTGTCTGTGACGTTGCTGGGCAGCCAGGGAGGGTTTTGGAGCAAACGCAGTGCGGCAGGGACGTCCGCAAGACGCCGAGCGGCTGCTGCTGGTGCGGCACAACGCACGTTGTGCGTTGTGTGCGGCATAAGTCAGTAAATCAGAAGCGGTCGCGCGCCCTCGCCAAGGTGCACGGTGGTACTGTTACAGAGTGCAACTGGCAGAGCACTGCGTGCTCAGCACCCGCTGCCTTAGAGAGTGAAAGCGGAGATGCCGTGTGCGCCTGCGCGGCGGAACCGGACAACTAGCTAAAGCTCACAAGCTTCAACTGCAGTCAATCTATATGTTCATGGTCTTCACCGATGAAGCGCACCCGCTGTGACCAGCTAAGCGATGTAGTTAAGGCGCCCTCGGAACGAGGGGGTCCTGGTCACACTTGAGGACGAGTTTGGCACGCTGCACACCGAACCGGGCCATTCGGAGCGGCCCCTGGAGTCCAAGTCGCAGACTGCAAAGTAGAAGGTTCGTTACAAGGGGGGCCGCAAGGCCGGGTGGCACAAGGGCAGCCCAGGAACGCCAAGACGAGGGACGGACAGGAGCGAAACGAGGCGACGACGCAACGAAGCTGTGCGTGCAGCGAAAGAGTTCATGCTAGCGCGTGGCAATACATAGTCCACTTAGCGCAACGGGGCTAAGCATGCAAGCGTGCATGCAGAGACGAAAACTTACCCCCACACAAGGGTATCATAAACAACCGGTGCATGGCGAATCAAAGGCCACAAATGCACACGGAGAGGCTGCAAGCATGCGCACCAAGAGCAGCACACGCAACAGGCGAACACACACACACCCAACCGGCTCAATAAACAGCGCAGGCATCGCAGTGAAACCAACCAGGCAGCGCTAGTCCTCAAGCTTGCGGCGTCCACAACACTGGGCCCCCCAGAACAGCGCTAGGGACGCACACAACGAACGGACGCAGCCAGGTCACCCGGTAAGCAGTACCCCAAAACAAGGTATAACCGTTTTCAGGGTATACCTCATTTCGCGGGATAGCCAGTGCCTTTGCCGCAGAAGAGCTGGTGGCCTGCCAGGCGGTCAACTCTTGGCAAACCCCCCAAAGCAGGTATACCTCTAGATTAGGTATACCTTGCTATTAGGTATTTACCAGCCTGTTGTGCTCTGTATTCTGTGCTCCCACTCCACTGCACCAACATGGTGGTAATATCATCCTCAAGTACAAGTTGACTGACGCTGCGCTTTGAACAACCGTTTGCCTTTGCAGCCAAGCCGCGTGCTGTGGTTGTGTTGTTTAGTAAAGGTAGCTTTCTTCGGTGGCCATGTCAAAGCGCAAACGTGATGCACCACCTGGTTTGCGGTGGGATAGTGAAGTGCCCTACGGCCGAGCGGCAGCTCGCCGCGTCTTCACCTATGACCTTAACATTATACTCATTGATGCGGTTGCTAACCTTTTAAAGATACGCAAGGTGCGTAAGGCGCACCAACCCCATCGTCGTGCGCATGCGCATGCCACACTGCCACCTGGCAAGCATGTTTGTGCACACCAGGTAACGCATGTATGCCATTGTCGCTGCATTGCAGGAATATGGCGCCACTGCTGCCGACCGGAAGGCGTGCGAGATGCAGTGGCAGGCTGCCGTTGCCGCCGAGGTCCACGCCCAGGAGGAAGCACAGCAGTACAAAGGCAACAGCTCCGAAATAACCGCGATGTCGAAGGCGCTGATCAGCATGCTTAGTGAGCAGATCATAGAGCACATGCAGCACGCCATCCAGCAGCCGCCACAGCGGGAGCTCATCACCGCAGCTGCGGCGGCGGCACATGGGAGCAGCCCGCAGCATGCCGGAGCCAGTCACGGCCATGCGCTGCAGGGAGCACGAGCGCAGCAGCAGCAGCCGTCGCCATCGGCGCCGCCGCAGCAGCAACAGCAGCAACCGCGGAGGGCACCTGCGCATGAGACCCCCATGCAGGATGCAGCGGTGGCAGGTGCTGGAGCGAAGCCAACCAGCATCAGCATGCTTGCAGAGCACGGCGTTGGCCGTGATCGGGCCGGCTTGCCGCTGGAGGGCAGCAGCATCAGCATGCTGGCGCCGCTGCCGGCACCGGCGCAGACACGTCGCATGCAGCAGGAATGCACGGCAATGGTGGTGATGCTACAACAAGGTTTGGTGGCGTCGGAGCAGGTGCCGGCGATGCTGAGTCAGGCGCGGCTGCACGCCAGGGGCAGCCAGGTGCAGACATACAGCCTGGCACTGACTTGCAGCCTCCACCGCCAATGCCAGGCCCATCGCTATTCGCTGCTGCGGCGGCGGCCAATGCTGTGCATGCTGCACCAATAGCAGGGAATGAGGTTGCTTTAGGCGCGCCACCGCTGCTGCCTTGGGCCTCACCGCCAGACGACGATGCAGCTGCAGCGCAGCCAGCAGCCGCACACGGGAACGATGGGGCCGTGCATGGCGCACACGGCGGCGCCGAGCCAATAATCAGCCCGCGCCGGCTGCAGCTTCTGGCCGTAGCTGGTCGCAGGCAGGTTAGGTGGGCTTTGCAGTTTTTAAGATGCTTGCATGTTGTAGCTTGGCCTTTGACGTGTCTGAGCATCGCTGTGTGCTCTTTTGCGTATCATCCCTGCTATCTCCGCCTACTCCAAGAGACTAAGAACTAAGGCCGCTGCGCTGACAACTGATGTTGTTACGCTGCCCGTGGCCCCAGGAGGAGCTCAGCGCGGCGGAACGCGAGCTAGCTGCGCTGCAGGGCGAAGGCGGAAGCCAGGCCGCCGCCGGCGCTGCTGCAGACGTGCGCAAGTGCATGGATGCGCTCGACAAGGAGCTGTTCGAGCTGCGCGAGGCCTTCGAGGCCATGGTTGTGGCCCGCGAAGAGACGATGGATGGAAGTGTCTGCAAGATACTGCCGGCGTCGTACACTGCAGACGCCCTTAAGCTGTACGATGATTTGTGCAGGGAGGTGCTGGGGCGGTACCCAGTGCGCACGTGGCCCAAGTCGATGATGGAGAGCAACTGGGGTTTCACGCTTAGGCACTTTGGCGAAGCCGCGGAATTGCAGCAGGCGCCCGGGCAGCTGGGGCAGGGAGCCGCACAATAGGTATCACATATGGGGTTTTCAGGTGTGGTAGGGGCAGCTTGTGTGGCTTTGCGCATGCGCCACTGCAGCACTGTGCCTGTGCAGTACCGAGGCACGATACCGCTTGACAGTGCCGCGTTTACGAGTTGTAGTGTGTGCGCTACTACATAGGTGCAACCTGTTCCATTCGGAAGCCGTACAGTGTACGGCCGTAAGCGGTGCGGCTGCCTTTGCGCTGGCAACTTGTACGTTGTTGTTTGCGTAGCGGATGGATCGCGCTGCGACGCACAGTAGTGGCGCGTGTGCAGATGCTTCTGCGTGCCGCACGGACCGCGTGGCGATGGTCTCTTCACGCGGGGCTGGGGGGCCGCTTGTACATTTGCCGCTTGCATTACGAAACAGTGCCGGCGCACTGTAGTAAGTAGTTGCGTGTGCCGAAACGATGCAACGCGACATGACTTCACGTGGTAGGAGGCTTGTTGGCGCGCGGCGTGAAATGTTTACTACGTTACTAAGTGGGAAAACGCAGTGCTAGTTATTGGCCTTCAGCTGGCGGCGCAGCCATCGCGGCCGCTGCCCCGCATCCCAGTGAGTGCATCATCCGGCGTTGCGGTCGGGTTATCAGTCGCCGCAGGCCTGTAGACGGGGCTGCTTCCACTTGTGTGTCACTCTTGTACGGCACCAGGCTTCCGCGCGCGGTAGCCTACTGGGTAGGCCTATCTTCAGCTCACTTGTTGCTTTTACGGATGATCATTCTCGTGAACCATGCTTGGGTCATCGTTTCGTGGGGTTGGATGCCAAGAAGTGAGACGCAGTGCAGCGTCGCGTGCGTGCTAGATGCGCTAGTCGATTGGAGGTGATTGTAGTGGCCGCGGTCTGAACGGCGCATGCACACGAGGATACATGTTTGTGCTTCACTGCCGATGGAGGCGGCGCAGTCAATGCTGTCTGCAATAATAATAATAATAATAGTACGCAAGGGTAACCTCGCGTCGATTAAGGGGGCTGGGTACGCTGGGCCTCGTTCCCGTAGTGCGGGAGCAAGGCCTTACGAGTTACCCAACCACCGCCATCCGCCAAAAGCAGGGGGGGGGTCCCACCCGGGCCCGCCCCCCAGGCTTGCCTAACCAGGGGGTCCGACGCCAGCTCGGTGGGGCTCACGGTGCCGTTGGCCGGTGCCAGCCCGCTCAAGGTGGCGGCGCAGACGGATGATGGTGCCGGCAGTTTGGGCGGCGGACTCATGGAGTTTTAGTCCGCAGGCTTTAGCAGCGACCCTGTCCACCCCAAGGTTGTGGAGAGTTTTCCCCAGGTTGTGGCTGATACTGCCGCCCCTACCAAGGGCAATAATTTCCTGTTTTGTGTACTGGACCTGCCAGCCCTCAGCCTCAAGTAGGCTGGCGAGTTCTCGGTGCTGAGCCGCCTTTTCAAGCTCCTTTTCCTCCAGCCGTGTATCATCGCCGTAGCCCACCTCGAGGATGTACACCTGATGGTCGCTGGGGCACACACTTTCCGGGTCGTCCACAAAGGCGCGGGCTTCTGCTTGGGTGATACTGGGAATCAGCAGAATGTCCGGCCGGAAGCGGTTGCGCTCTTCCTCAGAGAGATGCTGTAGGACCCACCTCGGTAGTCGCGTACCAACGGTGAAGTCAGGTGCGTCTGCCGCCGCACATGCGTCCATCACCATGACTCCTCCGCCACGATCGCCTTTTTGGATGGTGCGAGCGATGCGCTGCACTGCGGTGTTATGGCGCTTGATGTATAGCTTGTGCATGTCTGCGTGGTTGCATCCTCCTAGGATGTGGCCTACCGAGTCGGGGCGACCACACAGAGGGCAGGGCGCCTCATCAGCGTTGTGCGGCCCATGCGTTGGGTGTCTCTTGTACCGGGCGGCCAGCTTCGCGTTGAATATCTGCCCCCATCGCGCTTTGAGGACCAGCAGGCACGTCTCGAAGGGGATAGCGCTGCGAGTCCACATGGCGTTGCTGGTCTTCGGGCACAGGGTCCGTGCGGCGCGCTCCCAGTAGGTGGCATAGGAAGTAGCCTTAGTGTGGCCCGCCGCTGCAGTCGCACGAACACGCGACTTCACATCCGCGTTTAGGTTGTTGACATACTGTTGGCCTTTGTGCGTTGGCCACCAAAGGTGCTGGTAAGGGTTGTTGTCAGCCATTTCCGTATGCTGGGTAGCAATCTTGCCTTCTGCCACCAGTTGTGCCGCTTTGTCCGCCCGTTCATTGCCGGTGACTCCAACATGGGATTTCACTTTCTGAAGGAACACGTGCGTACCTCGGGCTGCTTTTTCGCGCAGGTTGGCCATGAGGCTCATCAACAGGGGTCTGTGCTTGCTTTCGCGCAGGAGGTCTACCCGATCCTTGGCTTTGCTGATCAATTGCAACGAGGCTTGGCTGTCGGTGAAGAGCACTACCCCGCGGCGCCCCGTGACGGTGTCAACCTGCTCAAGGGCGACCGCATTGTCGTCTGCGAACCTGCCGATGGCAGCATTAATGGCGCTAAGCTCCGCGCGCTGGATAGTATTCGTGGCATCAAGGCCGTTCGGCTGCACCGTGTAATCAGTAGTGATGGTTGCATGGTAGGGGTGGAGCCGTGGGACGTGGACAGCCGCACCAAGCTGTGTGACCACGGCGGGGCCATCTGCCGTTGGTACCTTGATGCAGCTCCCATCCGTGTAGATGGAGGCTTGCGCATCCCACTGTGCTTGTACTGGAACACCGTCGTCGGTGGTTGCGGGGAAGCGCTGCAGCATGCACTGGACTTTATCAGCATCTGTGATGCAGCGCGTCAGCTCCTCTTCGCTTGGGGCAGTACCAGGGGTGCTGGGACGGGTGTTGGCTGGTTCGCGGTGCTGCACGTCCACCCTCTCATCCGCCATGGGGTCGGCCCTGTGCCTGGCGCGGAGGAGTGTCCGCAGGCGTTTGGGCACAGAAACGGGGTGGCCTGCTACCTCTTGGTCGTCAGGCTGCCTTCCACCCTGTGTGGCGGTACGGCGACATCCGGTGCCGCCAGTTCGCGTGTGCGTGGACCATCCAGCCAGTGTCTCGAGCTGGTTGATAAGTGCCTCGATTGGCGGCGGTGCCCCTATCGCTGCTGGTGTGCGCAGCGCTGTGAGGCCCGCACAGTTGGTGATGACGAACACCTCCAGTACTGGGAAGCGCCTGTGCGCGTCAATGCCGGGTGCACTGGTCAGCAGGGTACCCCCGTCTGGGAGGATTGGGGCCTCCGGCAAGAGGCCCCAGAAGCATGGGTAGCTGCCTTGCGCATAGCGCCCAAGCCGTAGCACAGTGGGGTGTTCTAGCAGTGCTGCCACAGCTGACTGGTGCCCGACGGGTATTGCAAACGCAGTGGCCGACGGTGTGTCGGAGGTTGCAACAGCGGAGGCGATGGCCCACCGCACGGCCTTCCACATGTCGTCTGCCCGGTGGCAGGGGTGTGCTTGGCTAAGGCCTGTGTGGACGCAGCTGTATGCGTCGTGTGTGGCACCAAAGAGCTGGTCCTCTTCAAAAGGGCTGTAGTACTCCGTGGTGTCCGGGTCAAAGTCCAGTGGTGATGCGAAGCGCTCCGTGGTGGCACCGATGCAAGTTCGCAGGGCATGCCGAAGCTCTTTTGGGAGCCCGATATGTTCCGCCGCATCGACTCTGTAACCTTGGGTGCTATATCCGTGGCGATACCGCAGCAGCAGCCTTGCAACGTCCTCGGGAAAGCCGCCCGGGGCCTGCAGCCGTACAGCTAGGCTGGGGCAGCGGCGGGCCGTGGCGAGGTAGCGGGTGTACAGCGCAAAGAGCCGTACTGCGGTGAGTCGGCCCAGGAAGCGGCCCTCCGGGTCGTACACGTAGGCAAGCGCTCCGGCCCCGCCGACGTTTCTGGTACGGGCGCCGGGCTGGCCTGGAACGTGCGGGCTGACAACAATCGTAAAGCGTGTGGTGGGCCGGATGTCGAAGTCCGGGTTGCGGCATGTGGTATCAATATGCACGTGTTTTTCGAGTAGAGCGCGCTCTAGCAGGGTGCCAGTGTCAGCAGTCTCCCAAAGCCCTTGCCGTGCACGGTTAGCTAGGTGGGAATCGTACGGTTCTGGCACGAGCGGTGGCGGCGGCGGGCGATTGCGATATGCCTCCAGCAGGTCTTTCCAGTTGGTGTGGTTTTTTAGTGTTGCGATGGGTTCCTTTGTCTTCTCCCACTCCACCAGCAGAAGCTTTCGGCCCATCACGGGGCCGAAGAGATGCCCCGTGCGGCGGGTGGAGGTTACGTTGTAGTTGAGCAGGTGGTACAGGCCTAGGGTGCCACGCGCTACAACCGTGTGTTGCCATGTCACTTCGTAGCTAACAGTTGGCGGGCTACCGGGGTGTGCTTTATCCTTATGCGGTCCTCCAACGACGGCAGAGATGCGCTCATATTCCGGGTCTGGACCGCTGTTGTACAGGCCGTACACCGTGATGTGCGCTGCGGCGGTTGCCTGTCTGCAACGCTGTGTCGCTGGCAGGACGGCCGCCTGAGCGAGTTGGGTGTGCGCCATTGCATCCTCGAGGATACGTCTACGTACGGCCCGCCAGTGGCCAAGTAGGCCAAGTAGTGGGCCTCGTGTGGGATGTCGCTGTGGTGTTGGCGTGGTGAGCAGATGTGCGTGGGGCTGCTGCTGGCTTGGGGTAGGGACCTGCATTGGGTCGGGGCCCGGGGATGCCGGGGGTTGCATGTGGGTGGGGTGCTGCAAACCGGCCAGCCAGGATGGCAGCGGGCGCTCGCTGAGGAGGCGTTCCTGTCGGTCCAGCAGGACCCGGCTGAAATGCTTTCGCAGTGTATCCACCCTGGCCTGTGGCGGGGCCTGGGTTTGGTGCGTCTCGCTGGGGGCCGGCTCGGCTGCTGGTGGCGGCGGCTGGCACCATTGCTGCACAAGCCTGGCCCCGCCGGCAGCACCCGCACGGTTGTGGTCACTCAGGTCTTTCAGCAGCGCCACGAAAAAACGCCAGCTCGCGCAAACATACGTTGTGGCTGTCGTCTCATCGTCGCACAGGGGCTGGTCAAAGATGGCCTCGTGCACAGACATCGTAGCCGCAGCGTCGGCATCTGCCAGGCCGGCGGTTTGGGTACGGGTGTTGGCAGCAAACCGCTTGCGGCGTGCCTCTTCCAAGTCTGCTGAAGAGAGGCGTGTCGGTTTCCGTTGTGTGCCCTTCCGGCTGCGCTTGCGCACCGGGCCGTCGGTAGGCCGTGCAGCCCCATCGTCGCCCATGGGGGCTGGTCCACCCTCAGTTGTCACATCCATTGCCTCCACAGTTGTGTCGGCATCAGTATCGGCGGCGCCTCCCCTCACAGCGCCGGTCGTGAGGGTGTGGGCCGGCCTGGCTGCCTCTGGGGCTGTGTCCATAGCCCCGTCAGCATTCACAATGACAGCCTGGGGGTCGGGAGTGGTTGGCTCGGTCGTAGGGCGGCCCCGTCGTACGAACCTGTCCATGGTGCTCGGGAGGGGTGCGCCCCAGCCTGGCGGCAGCGGTGCAGCTAGACGTCTCATGGCAAGGGACTGCGGCTTGGTGCAGTTGTACTTGCGCGGGTTCCAGGTGTGCCGCGCTGGGGTCAGGGCCAGAGTCAGCCGGTTGAGGGCCACTAGGTGTCGCCGTCGGACACGCTTGCCTAGCCGACGACGCAGCTCTGCCGTGTCAATAAGAACAGGATCGTTCCTGTAGTTCCGGTCGTACAGGTTTGTCATGTTAAGGCCGAGTTCTACCAGTGGGAGAAGCTGATTGCATGTCGGGTGCCGTTCCGCGTCTCCCTCACCGCCTGGGGCATTACGAAGGCAGCGCCAAATGCTGTGCAGTTCGGCAGAGAATGGCCTGTCGTGATCCATGATGTCAAGCTCGTGTCTGCAACTTTTCTTAAAATGTTCAGAAAACACATTGAGCGTGCGCCGCAGCGAGCCCGATCGAGCTGAATATGGACGAAACCTAACTGAAATTCCGCCGCAACGCGCGGCGGGCAGACGCGCGATGGGCAAGTGGCCCTTGGGCGCACGCCGCCGGCGTTCTTGCGCCGCGCCGGCCTTTGCGGGCTCCAATCGCTTGCTGGAGTTGCACTGCTGGGCTGACAGGGTGCCGCGGTCCCTCACCCGTGCTGCGCGCCGGGTGGCGCTGGCCCTTGCCTTGGCAGGATGGGAGGAGAGGTGTCCCAGCACCTGGCTGAACCATGGGTCGGTGCGGTGGAGGGGAGCACCGCACGGCCTGCCTGTCATGGGCACGCGCGTCTGGCTCGACCCCTTGTCGTAGCAAGCACTGCATCTCCTGAGTGTGCCGAGGCGCTTTCCAGGTGCATGGCCGCTGTGGCGCTCCCCTGCGGCGGGCCCCCAGGTGGAGCCGGGTAAGCACTTCTCGGGGCACGCATACCAAGGCCAGCAAGCGAGGCACACTGCGTGTGGGCGTGAGCCATTCCATCATCAATTGACTGGGAAAGGCACTTTACCGCCTGCCACGGGCGAGCTGATGCGCCAGCAGCCTGTTTTCCTCTGCAAATCGCGCCTCACAGGCTGTGGTGCAGATCAGGCTGCCGACGTGCCTGCATGCGCCGTGCCCGACAAAGCTGTGCGCACAAAGCCGTGCGGCCACCATCACCAGGGTTGCTTGCAGCAGCACGGTGCCTGAATGCACTTGCTGGGCGTGGACACGGGGCGGCTGGCTGGGCTGGCGGGGAGGGGGGGGCTGGTGCACCATTTTTTACTTGTCGCCGTCGGACACCTCAGCTCGGATAAGCAGACTTGCACCGGGGTGATTACAACGTGCGCGCGTGCTGTCACCAGTGCGCGCATGCTTGGCGACCTGCCAGCATTGGTCCGGAGCGGCGGCAGCCTCATATCATCAAAAAGCTATGTCCATGTAGTTTATGATCAAGTCTGATGTAAATGGGTGCGTGCGGCACCCGCAGCTTTTGGGGTTAATAGGTGGACCCAAGATGCCACAATCTCCACAGGCTGCTTACTTGGCTTACATTCAGCCGTAAGAACTATAAGTGTCTAATTTGCATTGGATGACCTGCGGGCACCTGGCGCGCTGGGCACACGTAACTTATGATCAGATCCGATGTAAATGGGTGTATGTGACGCCGCCGCTGCTGGGTGAAACGAAGGGCCCACAACACTGTCAACACGTTCTGCTTACACAAGCACAACCGGCTGTCATGGTCGCTGAACGCTCGGCGTAAAAGAAAGCAATTGGTGGCCAATCGCAGGGGTTGAACCTGCAGGCACCGCGTGCGCCGGGCACACAGCACGTCGCCCTCTGCCTGCCGACCTATACTAAGTGCCTGACCCCTGTCCGAAGGAACGCTGCGCTGCACGTGTAACTTTGACAGGAACTGCACCTCTAGAGGCAGCCGTGCACGACCCATGGGTCGCCCCTGGGCAACGGCACTTGGGGGCGCTCGGTGCACGGCCGATGCCTGCCGACGCATACGGCCGCCGTGCACGGCGAAGGGCCGTTACACAACTATGCGCACTCAGCCGGCGACAATCACAGGACGCGTCGGATCAAGGCACATCTTCCCTCACTTCGCCCAAGACCGTACGGATAGTGTGGACTCCAGGCAGCAGCACTTTGGGCGCCGCTTGGCACGTCGACGGAAGGGTCTGCTGTTTTAGGACGTAGCGCGGGCGTTTCAGCTTAATGATGTCTGCGCCATTATTGGCGTGAACCTCGCAGGACAGCAAGCAGTCGCGCAGGTTCAGCGGTCAGGTAGCGCGCTCAATGTGGCACGTTGTCGCAACGGGCACTGCCCGAAACCGAGCGCCGCTACCGAGCGCTACTACAGACCCGTATTGGCGCCGCTCGTGGATCTTGCCTTGTATACCGTAAGTATCCTCGAGCATGTAGGTAAACTTGTGTGCTGTAGCATCCACACAGCGTGCGAGGCACCATGAGGATTGCATGTCTGCCGCATGCCTACAAAGCTGGGGTCCGTACGGCAACAGTGTAGAGCCCACGCTATCAGCAAACCATCCGCGACCGTCGAGTACGGTTATTACGGGCGTACGGCATGCACGACAAGGCACGGCGGCAAGGACCATCAAGCCCCATCCGGGTGCTCACAACGGACATGCAGGTGCCCGTCGGCGGAACGGGCGATGAACGGATGTGCGGACGACACCTCTGGACGCCCACATTTGGCGGCATACCAAGCGTAAAAAAGCCATACACGCACGCCTTAAAGTCAGCGCGCACTTCCCAACACCAACAACCAACACCAGCACATTCCAAACGCATTGCTTAACAACAGGGCGGCACGATCAGCCGGAGGGGGACAACTGCACCTCGGTAAGCAACAACGAAGAGAATTGCGCTACGCAACAGCTACACAGTTGAAACGCCTCCACGCCCAGCTCACGTCCCTGCCTGGCCTGCCACAAATGTGTACGTCCGGTTCCCGGGCCATGCTGACGCCCACCTCGCAGCGCGAAGGCACCAGCACATCACGTACACGCCTGCTGGGCAGAAGCAGCCATGCGCTGGAGCCAAGGGCGAGGCCTGGCGGCCCACGCCCAGCAGTAATAACGAGCCGCTCGCTGCCACACATACACCGACCCACGGTTCGGCAGTCAGCAGCGCACAGTGTGCCATTGATCCGCTAACGCACGGTAACAGTACCAAGCAGCACAAACATCAAAGCATCAAATATATTTACGGCATGCCGGGCACGAGGCCTTGCAGCACATCGCGCAGGTCAGCGCTAGCGCACATGAGCTCGTTGAGGATGAGCACGTAATGAAAGCTGTAGTTCTCGGGCGTGCGCATGTCCACGAAACCCCCTCGCACGGGAATTGTGTGGGTGCATACAGTGCCGCAGACACCATGTACGTCACACGGATTGTTCCTGGCGGCCCCCGTTTCTTCGCGCGAGCATGAGAGATGGGAAGCGCACCGGCGCGCGGATGGTCCGTGGTCGTCACCGCCACCTGGGGGCTCCTGCTGTGCGTCTGGCACACCAGCCGCTGCAGCGTCTGAGCCTGAAGCTGACGCAGCTGCTGCGCGCATGGTGTCCGACAAGCACAGCTTGCCGCTGCTGCTCGCTTCGTGCAGCGTGCTAGCTATGCTGTCCGCCGCACCGTAGTACCGGCTGAGCTGCGGCCCAACGTCGTGGCTATCGGCACCGCACTTCCCGTAGCGGTTCAGCTTGTTGACCGCGTCTATGGCTACGGCTGGCTGCCATCGCTGCGTACCCGGGTCCAGCTGTGGGGAGCTGCGGCCGCCGCCGCCGCTGCTGCCGCTGCCGTAACAGGTGCTTCAGCAGGCCCTGCCCCCGCCGCTGTTTGGGGGTCCACTGTTGGAGCAAGCTGCGCCGCGGGAGCCGGTGCCGCCGCCGTCGCTGCTAATGCCACGGGGGTGCCTGAGGCATACGGGTCGTTGATGGTGCAGTGCTACGCGTGACTTGGGAGCTAAACATCCAGCAGCAACTGTTTGTGTGTCAGCACAGACACGAAGGCGCCAGCGGGAATTGTCCTCAAACTATTGTGCCTGGGTTACGTGGTCCACATAAGCAGTGGCCAGAAGCGCCGGCGGCCGGTGGCTGCCTTGCAGTCCCAGCAATCATGAACGCACTGCACTGCGAGGGCATGCGTGATGGATGTCCCGTGACACATGCATACGGTAACTTGGCTGAGATGCGACTTGCCTTGCACTTCCGGCGGTACGTCCGAGCAGATGGGGCAGTCCGCGAACGGGCCGCGATCCATGGGTACGCCGAGGGCGTCAAGGCTGTCAATCCCGAAGGACGCGCACTGCCAGCCGTGCCATGAGCCGAGGAACTGGCGGCGCCGGTCGTCCGTAGGCCCATCCAGGTCATCAGTCATCTCGGAGACGAAGTGCATGAACCCTACGTATAGCCATGTCGGTATGAGTACCGTCAGGGGACGCATGCGTGCCAGCGGTGGCTCGCACAATTTGTGCGTATTGCGGCGTGCAACCTCCCTGAACTCTTGCCAATACGCCCTGGTGCGCGAGCAGCTGGAACGCCTTGTGCAGCTCCATGTCGTACCACGCATGCGGATCAGCTAGGCTGCTAGGGAAGCAGCCGACCTCTATGGCGGAGGGTGCATAGCTAGCGCCGCAGGCCGCGCACTGCACGCTCGTCACGGTGACCACGCCGCGGAACGTCCATCCCACCACGGGCATACGCATGCCTTGCTGCTCTGTGTAATGGCCTGCTGTACACTGATGCTGCTGCTTCCAGGACGTGCAACAGGCTTTGACGCGGCTTTGCATGTCCCGCTCCAGCAACGTGGAGCGGGCTTGCTGCTGCGCGTCCTGCGCGGCGGCGTTGCTCTGCAGCTCCGCGGCATGCGTCGGCCGTGCCGCGGCCCATGCGAGTGCCTGCCGCTGCACGCGCGATGGCGCAGGCGGTGCAGCAACTTCTGCTCGTGCCGGGTGGTGGTGGTGGTCGCCTAGGCCATCGTCCACCACGTGCTCCCTGTCGGCCTCGCCATCGCTGACGTCGGCATGTGGCAGAACAGCACGCTGCGCTCGTGGGACGCGCTGCCCTGGCCGAGATTGGCGCGTGCGCAAGAGCGGAACTAGCAGGCCTGGATGTGGAAGGGTGATTGATGTGCTATTCCTGGGCAGCTGACGGAGTTGCGGCGCAGGCAATGTGGGGCGGGGTGCTACGCCGTAATATGGTTCCAGGTCAGGCCGAGCAGCTGGCGGGAGGGTGATACTTAGCTTTGTGCGTTTGTTCGACATCCTGGGAACAAGGCAGTAGGTGGAAGCGGCCCTGAGTGCCAGAGAGTTGTGTGTGTAGGTTACACGGGGCCCGCGTGACCCGTGACCACCACCAAAGCAAGGTATACCCGTGTAACAGGTATACCCGGCAATGAGGTATACCCGGCAATGAGGTATTAGCCCTGGCTCTCCCTGCCGCCGGGGCCGCAGTCCCTTGGGCGCTTCTATGCTGGGCTATCCCTCGAAATGAGGTATACCCTGAAAACGGTTATACCTTGTTTTGGGGTACTGCTTACCGGGTGACCTGGCTGACGGACGGCGCCCCTGCTGGCCCTACCGACACACCAGGCTGAACGCCAGGCGCTGCACGAAGTCCGCGCCGGCTGAAACACAGGCAAAGGCAGAACAGCACAGTTCAGACGCTGCCAACACAGAGGGCAAGGGGCGCGCAGCAAGCAGCGGCCTCGGAAGGCGCACAACCACGCATCACAGAGAGCTCCAACCAGCAAGCAGGACCCCAGGCCGGATTGCACACGGCAACTGCCCCTGCTAAAACAGCGCTACGTGGTGCCACGGCCGGTGCTGTGGCCGGAGCTCCCTGCTCCCTGCTGATACACAGGTTGAAACGCAAACCAAACCAACCGCTCGACGAGTCCGCTCTCCACACAGCATGCGTCCGCCAAGCAACCAGCAGCTCCAGACGGAGAAGCAGTTCCACCAGGCCAAAAGGCGAAAGGCAGCGGCCGCTAAGCGCCAGGCTCCAGGCCAACCAGGTCCACCAGCGAGAACCCTACTACCGCCGATGATGAGCGCGCAAACAGCTGCGGAACCAAAGTGCTCTGGAGCACTGCTGCCCAGGGGCGCCAGACAGATTCGATGCCTTGCATTGCGAACATGAACCTGTATGACTGGATCAAGCAGTGGTACGCCACGGACCCGACTCGGGCTCGTAACACCCGGGCATGACAGGCGACCGCCATCGGAAACCCTGCCCGCTGAGCTAGGTTCCACCGAACCTGAAACACTAGCAGTCATTAGGCGCCTTGCAACAACCGCATAGGGGCCCGACCTAAACCGGGTAACGTGGCGCGCAGCAACGCTGTTAGGTTCAGGCGTTCACACAGCCTTGCTCATTACACAGGCCTTGCAGGCAGGGGCAGCCTCTCCTGTGCTGGCAGACACGGAACGCAAGAAGACGCCTGATTGCATCGCCTGCTCTGGCAGCAGTGATCATGGTGGTCCCCTCGCGGGAGGGCCCCTTTCCCGCTGGACGGGCACGCGCTGTGTCGAGAAGCCGTCCGCACGAAGCACGCGTGCAAACAAGGCAAGGCCACATTGTCCAGCGACTAGTTTGTCATGTGCACGTATGAACCCTCATGGCATGAGGCCCAACTTGCATACAGGAGTAGTATTGGCGTAGGTTCGTCTTCCCCTCGGCTGCACTGCTGCCGGCTATACGTCTGCGCGCTCGCGCGAGCGCGGGCCTGTGCACGTGCGGCATTACTGCGGCTAGTTGCATGACGCACGAACCTGCATGCACGAGGCCAGAGGCCCAGCACAGACTGTATAGCACTGATGTGCGGTGCTCGTGGTGCTGCCAGTGCATGCTGCACGATGCAGTTGCTTTCATCGGCTGGTCATCTTACAGCGCCAAATGCACTGCGCTGTAGCTTGACGTGGCCTATGCATGCCGTTTCTCGGCGGCATTAAGGGCCCGCCCGTTGACGGCGTGCTAACATGCATGGCCATGTCCTCAGATGTTTCCGGCGGATGTGACCAAGGACGGGCTTGCACTGCTTGCGCTGCACTGCGTTGCTCTGCCGTTAGTGGCACCACTGTTCGCAACATGCACGCGACGCTGATGGCTGGGCGAAAAGGACGACAGTTTGGGTCCGCGCCGCCGCCAAGCCTGTATAGGCACCCGCTTGGGGGAGCCCCTGACTGACCCCCGTGAACTAGTTAGGCCACGTCCTGGTACCTGGTATGCATCCTTTGGCCTCTGCACCAATTGGCGTGCTGCACTGCTCTCTGCGCGGTTTCCCTGTAGCACGCAGTCTGCGGTTTCCATGCGTTGTCTGCGCGTGCTTGTTGTCAGCAGCACTGTGCAGCATACCATGCAGTTGGTACACTGAGTTGGCTGTAGCTTTGCCGCCGCCGCCTTGTGCATGTGATGTGCGCATCATCAAATGGCGGCGTTCCTTGCGCCTTGATACTGGCTCTTGTGTGTATTTGGGCCGCATATGCCTTGCCAGCATCAAGGCCCCCAGTCGAATGCGGCGCCTGTGCCGAACTGCTGCTTGGCCCTTTTAGCCCTTTTGACCTGCATGCCGTCATGCACGCGCTACGATCAGCTACAATCAGCGCATGCCTGTGCGCACGCTGCCTGGCGAGGCCCAAAACCGGCGCGAGTGCACTCGCGCAGTGTTGGCTGCCGGAGCCCTGGGGCTGAGGACACCGTTGCTGACACCGCGGTTTCCTGAAATGGATCCTTGCTTCTTCGTTGGGATCACCATCAGCGACGGCCACTTTTGACAGCCGTTCTCGAAGGCTGCTGCTATGGGCAGGTATCAGGGCTCGTCTCTCTCTGCACGTGTGCTCATATGACCACGGGTCCACAGTACACAGCGTACTGCCACCACCCTTGGGGGACCGGCGGCGGCACCGGTTGACCAGTGTGTGCCGCTCACTGCCGCGTCGATAGCCACTACTGCCGTGGGCGGTGTTCGCGCTTGTACATCTGCGGGTGCTCCGATGGGCTGCCTACCGCACACGGCAGTGTCGGCGTGTATTGCCGCCGGCCAGAGAGGCCACCGTCGGTTCATCTGCCATTGACCAGCACATGCCATCGACTGCGGCTGCCGCTATCGATAACCACTGCAAACATTGGGCAGTCTCAGCATTTGCATGTGTGCGGTTGCTCCTGTGGGCTGTCCACCGTACACTGCAGCGTCAGTGTGTGCTGCCGCTGGCCACAAGGGATTTAGTGCTGCACTGCCGTTGACCGGTGCGTGCCATTGACTGCCGCTGTAGATAGCTGCTGCCGATGGCCTCTCCAGCTATCGGCCGGCTTTACCTCTCGTACCTCTGCGCCTGCTGCTATGGCCTGCCTACCGCACACGCAAAGGCAGTGCCGGCGTGTATGTATGACCGCCGCCGCCGGCCTGAAGGGACCGGCGGTGCCACTGTTGCGCACTCAGCACGCGTGCTGCGGACTGCCGCTGTCGATGACCGCTGCAGCTATTGGGCTGTTTAGCGCTTGTACCTGTGCTTCCGTGTGCGGGTGCTCCTGCCGCGGGCTGCCCACCGCACACGGAAGCGTCGGTTTGTGCTGCCGCCAGCAGCCGGAACGGACCGGCGGTGCAAAGGTTTGCGGTCTCGAAGACAAGCCAACACACACGAAAGCTCAACCTAGGCTGGACGAACCGTTCGGGCCTTGCCTCCGGTTCTGCCACCTTTTTAGTCAATCCGAGCCGCCCATCCACACATATGAACTGTTGTTCCCTGACCGCTTTTATTTGTGGGGGCTCGAGCTGTGTGTCTGCCGATGGGCTGCCCACCACACACGGCATTGTCGGCGGGTATTGCCGCCGGCCAGATGGGTGGGCCATCCTTCGAGTACAATTGGTGCTTATAATTTCACATGAAATCCTCGTAGTGGGCGCCTTCACCGAATGGTTCTAGTCAACCTGGCCACCAGCCCCGTGGCTGTAACGCATAAGCAGGAATAGTTGAAACGGCAACGGTTCGCCGGCCTGTGCGCACAGGTGCGCGGCGCAAACACGAGCGGCCATCAGTCAACCCGCCGGAAGCGGCGAACACCCCACCAAATGCGAGTGGGAACCCTCCTAAACCATACAGCACTTAGGACTAACCGTGGACACCAGCGCTGGAGTCTTTTCTGTGCCCAAGTAGCCCAAGGAGAAGCTGGCCAAGCTGCGGCGAATGGCTACTGATCTGCGCGTCGCCGCCAAGAAGAATTGGCGCCTCGTCACCGCCAAGAAGAATTGGCGCCGCATCTCAAAGCGCGACCTTGCGAAGCTGTGTGGCTTCGCCCAGAGCGTCAAGCTCGCCCTGCCGCCAGCCCAGCTTTACCTGCGCAACCTGTACAACGATGTGTCCCAACCAGTCTCCTGGAGCGGCAAGGTGCGCATGTCTCGTGGCTCCCTACGGGATCTCGACTGGTGGGCAGACATACCTAAGCAGCACTGCTCTGCACCAATCAACCTGGAGCCCGCGGCCGTGGAGTTGTGGGTTGATGTGTCCGATCACTCCTGGGGCGCCGTGTTCAATGGAGAAACTGCGCGCGGCTACTGGACGAGGGTTGAGCCAGCGCAGCATATCAACTTCAAGGAGCTGAGGGCGGTTGAATACGCGTTGTTATCGTTCTTAGACGATGTCACGAACCGGGTTGTGCTAGTACGGGAGGACGACAACACCACGACCCAGGCGATTAACCATCGCCCCGCGGCAATTTAGCCATTTGGCGACGAGGGTGTCCTGAGGGGGCAGCTGCCGCTCTGGTCTCAGTGCTGTACAGGCAGACACGAGCCCGTTACAAGGCCCCCCGCGCCGCCACCACCGCCATTTGGCTACACAGTGTCGATGCAGCAGCGCATGTTGCCCTATGCCGCGCTGTTGATAGCCCGTACTGGCTGGCTGTGCCAAATTGCAGGCTGCGCTCCCCAGGTGGTCAAAGCGGGCGGGGGGTGTGTGGGACAGTGCTGTCCACGCGCGCGCGGCGCCTGGCTCGCCTGCAGCACATCCCTGGCAGCCAAATGGCACAACGCGTGACTAGAGGTGCGCAACGGTGCAGTTAACCATCGCCCAGCGGCAGTTTAGCCATTTGGCGACGAGGGTGTCCTGAGGGGGCAGCTGCCGCTCTGGTCTCAGTGCTGTACAGGCAGACACGAGCCCGTTACAAGGCCCCCCGCGCCGCCACCACCGCCATTTGGCTACACAGTGTCGATGCAGCAGCGCATGTTGTCCTATCCCGCGCTGTTGATAGCCCGTACTGGCTGGCTGTGCCAAATGGCAGGCTCCGCTCCCCAGGTGGTCAAAGCGGGGTGTGTGTGGGACAGTGCTGTCCACGCGCGGCGCCTGGCTCGCCTGCAGCACATCCCTGGCAGCCAAATGGCACAACGCGTGCGTAGAGGTGCGCAACGGTGCAGTTAACCATCGCCCAGCGGCAGTTTAGCCATTTGGCAACGAGGGTGTCCTGAGGGGGCAGCTGCCGCTCTGGTCTCAGTGCTGTACAGGCAGACACGAGCCCGTTACAAGGCCCCCCGCGCCGCCACCACCGCCATTTGGCTACACAGTGTCGATGCAGCAGCGCATGTTGTCCTATGCCGCGCTGTTGACAGCCCGTACTGGCTGGCTGCGCCAAATGGCACGCTGCGCTCCCCAGGTGGTCAAAGCGGGGTGTGTGTGGGACAGTGCTGTCCACGCGCGCGCGGCGCCTGGCTCGCCTGCAGCACATCCCTGGCAGCCAAATGGCACAACGCGTGCGTAGAGGTGCGCAACGGTGCAGGTAACCATCGCCCCGCGGCAGTTTAGCCATTTGGCGACGAGGGTGTCCTGAGGGGGCAGCTGCCGCTCTGGTCTCAGTGCTGTACAGGCAGACACGAGCCCGTTACAAGGCCCCCCGCGCCGCCACCACCGCCATTTGGCTACACAGTGTCGATGCAGCAGCGCATGATGCCCTATTTCGCGCTGTTGATAGCCCGTACTGGCTGGCTGTGCCAAATGGCAGGCTGCGCTCCCCAGGTGGTCAAAGCGGGGTGTGTGTGGGACAGTGCTGTCCACGCGCGGCGCCTGGCTCGCCTGCAGCACATCCCTGGCAGCCAAATGGCACAACGCGTGCGTAGAGGTGCGCAACGGTGCAGTTAACCATCGCCCAGCGGCAGTTTAGCCATTTGGCGACGAGGGTGTCCTGAGGGGGCAGCTGCCGCTCTGGTCTCAGTGCTGTACAGGCAGACACGAGCCCGTTACAAGGCCCCCCGCGCCGCCACCACCGCCATTTGGCTACACAGTGTCGATGCAGCAGCGCATGATGCCCTATCCCGCGCTGTTGATAGCCCGTACTGGCTGGCTGTGCCAAATGGCAGGCTGCGCTCCCCAGGTGGTCAAAGCGGGGTGTGTGTGGGACAGTGCTGTCCACGCGCGCGCGGCGCCTGGCTCGCCTGCAGCACATCCCTGGCAGCCAAATGGCACAACGCGTGCGTAGAGGTGCGCAACGGTGCAGTTTAACCATCGCCCAGCGGCAGTTTAGCCATTTGGCGACGAGGGTGTCCTGAGGGGGCAGTTGCCGCTCTGGTCTCAGTGCTGTACAGGCAGACACGAGCCCGTTACAAGGCCCCCCGCGCCGCCACCACCGCCATTTGGCTACACAGTGTCGATGCAGCAGCGCATGTTGTCCTATGCCGCGCTGTTGACAGACCGTACTGGCTGGCTGCGCCAAATGGCACGCTGCGCTCCCCAGGTGGTCAAAGCGGGGTGTGTGTGGGACAGTGCTGTCCACGCGCGCGCGGCGCCTGGCTCGCCTGCAGCACATCCCTGGCAGCCAAATGGCACAACGCGTGCGTAGAGGTGCGCAACGGTGCAGGTAACCATCGCCCGCGGCAGTTTAGCCATTTGGCGACGAGGGTGTCCTGAGGGGGCAGCTGCCGCTCTGGTCTCAGTGCTGTACAGGCAGACACGAGCCCGTTACAAGGCCCCCCGCGCCGCCACCACCGCCATTTGGCTACACAGTGTCGATGCAGCAGCGCATGTTTCCCTATTTCGAGCTGTTGATAGCCCGTACTGGCTGGCTGTGCCAAATGGCAGGCTGCGCTCCCCAGGTGGTCAAAGCGGGGTGTGTGTGGGACAGTGCTGTCCACGCGCGGCGCCTGGCTCGCCTGCAGCACATCCCTGGCAGCCAAATGGCACAACGCGTGCGTAGAGGTGCGCAACGGTGCAGGTAACCATCGCCCGCGGCAGTTTAGCCATTTGGCGACGAGGGTGTCCTGAGGGGGCAGCTGCCGCTCTGGTCTCAGTGCTGTACAGGCAGACACGAGCCCGTTACAAGGCCCCCCGCGCCGCCACCACCGCCATTTGGCTACACAGTGTCGATGCAGCAGCGCATGTTGCCCTATTTCGCGCTGTTGATAGCCCGTACTGGCTGGCTGTGCCAAATGGCAGGCTGCGCTCCCCAGGTGGTCAAAGCGGGGTGTGTGTGGGACAGTGCTGTCCACGCGCGCGCGGCGCCTGGCTCGCCTGCAGCACATCCCTGGCAGCCAAATGGCACAAACGCGTGCGTAGAGGTGCGCAACGGTGCAGTTAACCATCGCCCAGCGGCAGTTTAGCCATTTGGCGACGAGGGTGTCCTGAGGGGGCAGCTGCCGCTCTGGTCTCAGTGCTGTACAGGCAGACACGAGCCCGTTACAAGGCCCCCCGCGCCGCCACCACCGCCATTTGGCTACACAGTGTCGATGCAGCAGCGCATGTTGCCCTATGCCGCGCTGTTGATAGCCCGTACTGGCTGGCTGCGCCAAATGGCACGCTGCGCTCCCCAGGTGGTCAAAGCGGGGTGTGTGTGGGACAGTGCTGTCCACGCGCGCGCGGCGCCTGGCTCGCCTGCAGCACATCCCTGGCAGCCAAATGGCACAACGCGTGCGTAGAGGTGCGCAACGGTGCAGTTAACCATCGCCCAGCGGCAGTTTAGCCATTTGGCGACGAGGGTGTCCTGAGGGGGCAGCTGCCGCTCTGGTCTCAGTGCTGTACAGGCAGACACGAGCCCGTTACAAGGCCCCCCGCGCCGCCACCACCGCCATTTGGCTACACAGTGTCGATGCAGCAGCGCATGTTGCCCTATCCCGCGCTGTTGATAGCCCGTACTGGCTGGCTGTGCCAAATGGCAGGCTGCGCTCCCCAGGTGGTCAAAGCGGGGTGTGTGTGGGACAGTGCTGTCCACGCGCGCGCGGCGCCTGGCTCGCCTGCAGCACATCCCTGGCAGCCAAATGGCACAACGCGTGCGTAGAGGTGCGCAACGGTGCAGTTAACCATCGCCCAGCGGCAGTTTAGCCATTTGGCGACGAGGGTGTCCTGAGGGGGCAGTTGCCGCTCTGGTCTCAGTGCTGTACAGGCAGACACGAGCCCGTTACAAGGCCCCCCGCGCCGCCACCACCGCCATTTGGCTACACAGTGTCGATGCAGCAGCGCATGTTGTCCTATGCCGCGCTGTTGACAGACCGTACTGGCTGGCTGCGCCAAATGGCACGCTGCGCTCCCCAGGTGGTCAAAGCGGGGTGTGTGTGGGACAGTGCTGTCCACGCGCGCGCGGCGCCTGGCTCGCCTGCAGCACATCCCTGGCAGCCAAATGGCACAACGCGTGCGTAGAGGTGCGCAACGGTGCAGTTAACCATCGCCCAGCGGCAGTTTAGCCATTTGGCGACGAGGGTGTCCTGAGGGGGCAGCTGCCGCTCTGGTCTCAGTGCTGTACAGGCAGACACGAGCCCGTTACAAGGCCCCCGCGCCGCCACCACCGCCATTTGGCTACACAGTGTCGATGCAGCAGTGCATGTTGTCCTAAGCCGCGCTGCTGACAGCCCGTACTGGCTGGCTGTGCCAAACGGCAGGCTGCGCTCCCCAGGTGGTCAAAGCGGGGTGCGTGTGGGACAGTGCTGTCCACGCGCGGCGCCTGGCTCGCCTGCAGCACATTCCTGGCAGCCAAATGGCACAACGCGTGACTAGAGGTGCGCAACGGTGCAGTTAACCATCGCCCAGCGGCAGTTTAGCCATTTGGCGACGAGGGTGTCCTGAGGGGGCAGCTGCCGCTCTGGTCTCAGTGCTGTACAGGCAGACACGAGCCCGTTACAAGGCCCCCCGCGCCGCCACCACCGCCATTTGGCTACACAGTGTCGATGCAGCAGCGCATGTTGCCCTATGCCGCGCTGTTGATAGCCCGTACTGGCTGGCTGCGCCAAATGGCACGCTGCGCTCCCCAGGTGGTCAAAGCGGGGTGTGTGTGGGTCAGTGCTGTCCACGCGCGCGCGGCGCCTGGCTCGCCTGCAGCACATCCCTGGCAGCCAAATGGCACAACGCGTGACTAGAGGTGCGCAACGGTGCAGTTAACCATCGCCCAGCGGCAGTTTAGCCATTTGGCGACGAGGGTGTCCTGAGGGGGCAGCTGCCGCTCTGGTCTCAGTGCTGTACAGGCAGACACGAGCCCGTTACAAGGCCCCCCGCGCCGCCACCACCGCCACTTGGCTACACAGTGTCGATGCAGCATCGCCTTATGTCCTATCCCGCGCTGTTGATAGCCCGTACTGGCTGGCTGTGCCAAACGGCAGGCTCCGCTCCCCAGGTGGTCAAAGCGGGGTGTGTGTGGGACAGTGCTGTCCACGCCGCGCGCGGCGCCTGGCTCGCCTGCAGCACATCCCTGGCAGCCAAATGGCACAACGCGAGACTAGAGGTGCGCAACGGTGCAGTTAACCATCGCCCAGCGGCAGTTTAGCCATTTGGCGACGAGGGTGTCCTGAGGGGGCAGCTGCCGCTCTGGTCTCAGTGCTGTACAGGCAGACACGAGCCCGTTACAAGGCCCCCCGCGCCGCCACCACCGCCATTTGGCTACACAGTGTCGATGCAGCAGCGCATGTTGTCCTATGCCCTGCTGTTGACAGCCCGTACTGGCTGGCTGCGCCAAATGGCACGCTGCGCTCCCCAGGTGGTCAAAGCGGGGTGTGTGTGGGACAGTGCTGTCCACGCGCGCGCGGCGCCTGGCTCGCCTGCAGCACATCCCTGGCAGCCAAATGGCACAACGCGTGCGTAGAGGTGCGCAACGGTGCAGTTAACCATCGCCCAGTGGCAGTTTAGCCATTTGGCGACGAGGGTGTCCTGAGGGGGCAGCTGCCGCTCTGGTCTCAGTGCTGTACAGGCAGACACGAGCCCGTTACAAGGCCCCCCGCGCCGCCACCACCGCCATTTGGCTACACAGTGTCGATGCAGCAGCGCATGTTGTCCTATGCCGCGCTGCTGACAGCCCGTACTGGCTGGCTGTGCCAAACGGCAGGCTGCGCTCCCCAGGTGGTCAAAGCGGGGTGCGTGTGGGACAGTGCTGTCCACGCGCGGCGCCTGGCTCGCCTGCAGCACATTCCTGGCAGCCAAATGGCACAACGCGTGACTAGAGGTGCGCAACGGTGCAGTTAACCATCGCCCAGCGGCAGTTTAGCCATTTGGCGACGAGGGTGTCCTGAGGGGGCAGCTGCCGCTCTGGTCTCAGTGCTGTACAGGCAGACACGAGCCCGTTACAAGGCCCCCCGCGCCGCCACCACCGCCACTTGGCTACACAGTGTCGATGCAGCATCGCCTTATGTCCTATCCCGCGCTGTTGATAGCCCGTACTGGCTGGCTGTGCCAAACGGCAGGCTCCGCTCCCCAGGTGGTCAAAGCGGGGTGTGTGTGGGACAGTGCTGTCCACGCGCGCGCGGCGCCTGGCTCGCCTGCAGCACATCCCTGGCAGCCAAATGGCACAACGCGAGACTAGAGGTGCGCAACGGTGCAGTTAACCATCGCCCAGCGGCAGTTTAGCCATTTGGCGACGAGGGTGTCCTGAGGGGGCAGCTGCCGCTCTGGTCTCAGTGCTGTACAGGCAGACACGAGCCCGTTACAAGGCCCCCCGCGCCGCCACCACCGCCATTTGGCTACACAGTGTCGATGCAGCAGCGCATGTTGTCCTATGCCCTGCTGTTGACAGCCCGTACTGGCTGGCTGCGCCAAATGGCACGCTGCGCTCCCCAGGTGGTCAAAGCGGGGTGTGTGTGGGACAGTGCTGTCCACGCGCGCGCGGCGCCTGGCTCGCCTGCAGCACATCCCTGGCAGCCAAATGGCACAACGCGTGCGTAGAGGTGCGCAACGGTGCAGTTAACCATCGCCCAGTGGCAGTTTAGCCATTTGGCGACGAGGGTGTCCTGAGGGGGCAGCTGCCGCTCTGGTCTCAGTGCTGTACAGGCAGACACGAGCCCGTTACAAGGCCCCCCGCGCCGCCACCACCGCCATTTGGCTACACAGTGTCGATGCAGCAGCGCATGTTGTCCTATGCCGCGCTGCTGACAGCCCGTACTGGCTGGCTGTGCCAAACGGCAGGCTGCGCTCCCCAGGTGGTCAAAGCGGGGTGCGTGTGGGACAGTGCTGTCCACGCGCGGCGCCTGGCTCGCCTGCAGCACATTCCTGGCAGCCAAATGGCACAACGCGTGACTAGAGGTGCGCAACGGTGCAGTTAACCATCGCCCAGCGGCAGTTTAGCCATTTGGCGACGAGGGTGTCCTGAGGGGGCAGCTGCCGCTCTGGTCTCAGTGCTGTACAGGCAGACACGAGCCCGTTACAAGGCCCCCCGCGCCGCCACCACCGCCATTTGGCTACACAGTGTCGATGCAGCAGCGCCTGTTGTCCTATGCCGCGCTGTTGATAGCCCGTACTGGCTGGCTGCGCCAAATGGCACGCTGCGCTCCCCAGGTGGTCAAAGCGGGGTGTGTGTGGGACAGTGCTGTCCACGCGCGGCGCCTGGCTCGCCTGCAGCACATCCCTGGCAGCCAAATGGCACAACGCGTGAGTAGAGGTGCGCAACGGTGCAGTTAACCATCGCCCAGCGGCAGTTTAGCCATTTGGCGACGAGGGTGTCCTGAGGGGGCAGCTGCCGCTCTGGTCTCAGTGCTGTACAGGCAGACACGAGCCCGTTACAAGGCCCCCCGCGCCGCCACCACCGCCATTTGGCTACACAGTGTCGATGCAGCAGCGCATGATGCCCTATCCCGCGCTGTTGATAGCCCGTACTGGCTGGCTGTGCCAAATGGCAGGCTGCGCTCCCCAGGTGGTCAAAGCGGGGTGTGTGTGGGACAGTGCTGTCCACGCGCGCGCGGCGCCTGGCTCGCCTGCAGCACATCCCTGGCAGCCAAATGGCACAACGCGTGCGTAGAGGTGCGCAACGGTGCAGTTAACCATCGCCCAGCGGCAGTTTAGCCATTTGGCGACGAGGGTGTCCTGAGGGGGCAGCTGCCGCTCTGGTCTCAGTGCTGTACAGGCAGACACGAGCCCGTTACAAGGCCCCCCGCGCCGCCACCACCGCCATTTGGCTACACAGTGTCGATTCAGCAGCGCCTGTTGTCCTATGCCGCGCTGTTGACAGCCCGTACTGGCTGGCTGTGCCAAATGGCAGGCTGCGCTCCCCAGGTGGTCAAAACGGGGTGTGTGTGGGACAGTGCTGTCCACGCGCGCGCGGCGCCTGGCTCGCCTGCAGCACATCCCTGGCAGCCAAATGGCACAACGCGTGCGTAGAGGTGCGCAAAGGTGCAGTTAATCATCGCCCAGCGGCAGTTTAGCCATTTGGCGACGAGGGTGTCCTGAGGGGGCAGCTGCCGCTCTGGTCTCAGTGCTGTACAGGCAGACACGAGCCCGTTACAAGGCCCCCCGCGCCGCCACCACCGCCATTTGGCTACACAGTGTCGATGCAGCAGCGCATGTTGCCCTATGCCGCGCTGTTGATAGCCCGTACTGGCTGGCTGCGCCAAATGGCACGCTGCGCTCCCCAGGTGGTCAAAGCGGGGTGTGTGTGGGACAGTGCTGTCCACGCGCGGCGCCTGGCTCGCCTGCAGCACATCCCTGGCAGCCAAATGGCAGAACGCATGCGTAGAGGTGCGCAACGGTGCAGTTAACCATCGCCCCGCGGCAGGTTTAGCCATTTGGCGACGAGGGTGTCCTGAGGGGGCAGCTGCCGCTCTGGTCTCAGTGCTGTACAGGCAGACACGAGCCCGTTACAAGGCCCCCCGCGCCGCCACCACCGCCATTTGGCTACACAGTGTCGATGCAGCAGCGCATGTTGCCCTATGCCGCGCTGTTGACAGCCCGTACTGGCTGGCTGTGCCAAATGGCAGGCTGCGCTCCCCAGGTGGTCAAAGCGGGGTGTGTGTGGGACAGTGCTGTCCACGCGCGCGCGGCGCCTGGCTCGCCTGCAGCACATCCCTGGCAGCCAAATGGCACAACGCGTGCGTAGAGGTGCGCAAAGGTGCAGTTAACCATCGCCCAGCGGCAGTTTAGCCATTTGGCGACGAGGGTGTCCTGAGGGGCAGCTGCCGCTCTGGTCTCAGTGCTGTACAGGCAGACACGAGCCCGTTACAAGGCCCCCCGCGCCGCCACCACCGCCATTTGGCTACACAGTGTCGATGCAGCAGCGCATGTTGCCCTATGCCGCGCTGTTGATAGCCCGTACTGGCTGGCTGTGCCAAATTGCAGGCTGCGCTCCCCAGGTGGTCAAAGCGGGCGGGGGGTGTGTGGGACAGTGCTGTCCACGCGCGCGCGGCGCCTGGCTCGCCTGCAGCACATCCCTGGCAGCCAAATGGCACAACGCGTGACTAGAGGTGCGCAACGGTGCAGTTAACCATCGCCCAGCGGCAGTTTAGCCATTTGGCGACGAGGGTGTCCTGAGGGGGCAGCTGCCGCTCTGGTCTCAGTGCTGTACAGGCAGACACGAGCCCGTTACAAGGCCCCCGCGCCGCCACCACCGCCATTTGGCTACACAGTGTCGATGCAGCAGCGCATGTTGTCCTATCCCGCGCTGTTGATAGCCCGTACTGGCTGGCTGTGCCAAATGGCAGGCTCCGCTCCCAGGTGGTCAAAGCGGGGTGTGTGTGGGACAGTGCTGTCCACGCGCGGCGCCTGGCTCGCCTGCAGCACATCCCTGGCAGCCAAATGGCACAACGCGTGCGTAGAGGTGCGCAACGGTGCAGTTAACCATCGCCCAGCGGCAGTTTAGCCATTTGGCAACGAGGGTGTCCTGAGGGGGCAGCTGCCGCTCTGGTCTCAGTGCTGTACAGGCAGACACGAGCCCGTTACAAGGCCCCCCGCGCCGCCACCACCGCCATTTGGCTACACAGTGTCGATGCAGCAGCGCATGTTGTCCTATGCCGCGCTGTTGACAGCCCGTACTGGCTGGCTGCGCCAAATGGCACGCTGCGCTCCCCAGGTGGTCAAAGCGGGGTGTGTGTGGGACAGTGCTGTCCACGCGCGCGCGGCGCCTGGCTCGCCTGCAGCACATCCCTGGCAGCCAAATGGCACAACGCGTGCGTAGAGGTGCGCAACGGTGCAGGTAACCATCGCCCGCGGCAGTTTAGCCATTTGGCGACGAGGGTGTCCTGAGGGGGCAGCTGCCGCTCTGGTCTCAGTGCTGTACAGGCAGACACGAGCCCGTTACAAGGCCCCCGCGCCGCCACCACCGCCATTTGGCTACACAGTGTCGATGCAGCAGCGCATGATGCCCTATTTCGCGCTGTTGATAGCCCGTACTGGCTGGCTGTGCCAAATGGCAGGCTGCGCTCCCCAGGTGGTCAAAGCGGGGTGTGTGTGGGACAGTGCTGTCCACGCGCGGCGCCTGGCTCGCCTGCAGCACATCCCTGGCAGCCAAATGGCACAACGCGTGCGTAGAGGTGCGCAACGGTGCAGTTAACCATCGCCCAGCGGCAGTTTAGCCATTTGGCGACGAGGGTGTCCTGAGGGGGCAGCTGCCGCTCTGGTCTCAGTGCTGTACAGGCAGACACGAGCCCGTTACAAGGCCCCCCCGCGCCGCCACCACCGCCATTTGGCTACACAGTGTCGATGCAGCAGCGCATGATGCCCTATCCCGCGCTGTTGATAGCCCGTACTGGCTGGCTGTGCCAAATGGCAGGCTGCGCTCCCCAGGTGGTCAAAGCGGGGTGTGTGTGGGACAGTGCTGTCCACGCGCGCGCGGCGCCTGGCTCGCCTGCAGCACATCCCTGGCAGCCAAATGGCACAACGCGTGCGTAGAGGTGCGCAACGGTGCAGTTAACCATCGCCCAGCGGCAGTTTAGCCATTTGGCGACGAGGGTGTCCTGAGGGGGCAGTTGCCGCTCTGGTCTCAGTGCTGTACAGGCAGACACGAGCCCGTTACAAGGCCCCCCGCGCCGCCACCACCGCCATTTGGCTACACAGTGTCGATGCAGCAGCGCATGTTGTCCTATGCCGCGCTGTTGACAGACCGTACTGGCTGGCTGCGCCAAATGGCACGCTGCGCTCCCCAGGTGGTCAAAGCGGGGTGTGTGTGGGACAGTGCTGTCCACGCGCGCGCGGCGCCTGGCTCGCCTGCAGCACATCCCTGGCAGCCAAATGGCACAACGCGTGCGTAGAGGTGCGCAACGGTGCAGGTAACCATCGCCCCGCGGCAGTTTAGCCATTTGGCGACGAGGGTGTCCTGAGGGGGCAGCTGCCGCTCTGGTCTCAGTGCTGTACAGGCAGACACGAGCCCGTTACAAGGCCCCCCGCGCCGCCACCACCGCCATTTGGCTACACAGTGTCGATGCAGCAGCGCATGTTTCCCTTTTTCGAGCTGTTGATAGCCCGTACTGGCTGGCTGTGCCAAATGGCAGGCTGCGCTCCCAGGTGGTCAAAGCGGGGTGTGTGTGGGACAGTGCTGTCCACGCGCGGCGCCTGGCTCGCCTGCAGCACATCCCTGGCAGCCAAATGGCACAACGCGTGACTAGAGGTGCGCAACGGTGCAGGTAACCATCGCCCCGCGGCAGTTTAGCCATTTGGCGACGAGGGTGTCCTGAGGGGGCAGCTGCCGCTCTGGTCTCAGTGCTGTACAGGCAGACACGAGCCCGTTACAAGGCCCCCCGCGCCGCCACCACCGCCATTTGGCTACACAGTGTCGATGCAGCAGCGCATGTTGCCCTATTTCGCGCTGTTGATAGCCCGTACTGGCTGGCTGTGCCAAATGGCAGGCTGCGCTCCCCAGGTGGTCAAAGCGGGGTGTGTGTGGGACAGTGCTGTCCACGCGCGCGCGGCGCCTGGCTCGCCTGCAGCACATCCCTGGCAGCCAAATGGCACAACGCGTGCGTAGAGGTGCGCAACGGTGCAGTTAACCATCGCCCAGCGGCAGTTTAGCCATTTGGCGACGAGGGTGTCCTGAGGGGGCAGCTGCCGCTCTGGTCTCAGTGCTGTACAGGCAGACACGAGCCCGTTACAAGGCCCCCCGCGCCGCCACCACCGCCATTTGGCTACACAGTGTCGATGCAGCAGCGCATGTTGCCCTATGCCGCGCTGTTGATAGCCCGTACTGGCTGGCTGCGCCAAATGGCACGCTGCGCTCCCCAGGTGGTCAAAGCGGGGTGTGTGTGGGACAGTGCTGTCCACGCGCGCGCGGCGCCTGGCTCGCCTGCAGCACATCCCTGGCAGCCAAATGGCACAACGCGTGCGTAGAGGTGCGCAACGGTGCAGTTAACCATCGCCCAGCGGCAGTTTAGCCATTTGGCGACGAGGGTGTCCTGAGGGGGCAGCTGCCGCTCTGGTCTCAGTGCTGTACAGGCAGACACGAGCCCGTTACAAGGCCCCCCGCGCCGCCACCACCGCCATTTGGCTACACAGTGTCGATGCAGCAGCGCATGTTGCCCTATCCCGCGCTGTTGATAGCCCGTACTGGCTGGCTGTGCCAAATGGCAGGCTGCGCTCCCCAGGTGGTCAAAGCGGGGTGTGTGTGGGACAGTGCTGTCCACGCGCGCGCGGCGCCTGGCTCGCCTGCAGCACATCCCTGGCAGCCAAATGGCACAACGCGTGCGTAGAGGTGCGCAACGGTGCAGTTAACCATCGCCCAGCGGCAGTTTAGCCATTTGGCGACGAGGGTGTCCTGAGGGGGCAGTTGCCGCTCTGGTCTCAGTGCTGTACAGGCAGACACGAGCCCGTTACAAGGCCCCCCGCGCCGCCACCACCGCCATTTGGCTACACAGTGTCGATGCAGCAGCGCATGTTGTCCTATGCCGCGCTGTTGACAGACCGTACTGGCTGGCTGCGCCAAATGGCACGCTGCGCTCCCCAGGTGGTCAAAGCGGGGTGTGTGTGGGACAGTGCTGTCCACGCGCGCGCGGCGCCTGGCTCGCCTGCAGCACATCCCTGGCAGCCAAATGGCACAACGCGTGCGTAGAGGTGCGCAACGGTGCAGTTAACCATCGCCCAGCGGCAGTTTAGCCATTTGGCGACGAGGGTGTCCTGAGGGGGCAGCTGCCGCTCTGGTCTCAGTGCTGTACAGGCAGACACGAGCCCGTTACAAGGCCCCCCGCGCCGCCACCACCGCCATTTGGCTACACAGTGTCGATGCAGCAGTGCATGTTGTCCTAAGCCGCGCTGCTGACAGCCCGTACTGGCTGGCTGTGCCAAACGGCAGGCTGCGCTCCCCAGGTGGTCAAAGCGGGGTGCGTGTGGGACAGTGCTGTCCACGCGCGGCGCCTGGCTCGCCTGCAGCACATTCCTGGCAGCCAAATGGCACAACGCGTGACTAGAGGTGCGCAACGGTGCAGTTAACCATCGCCCAGCGGCAGTTAGCCATTTGGCGACGAGGGTGTCCTGAGGGGGCAGCTGCCGCTCTGGTCTCAGTGCTGTACAGGCAGACACGAGCCCGTTACAAGGCCCCCCGCGCCGCCACCACCGCCATTTGGCTACACAGTGTCGATGCAGCAGCGCATGTTGCCCTATGCCGCGCTGTTGATAGCCCGTACTGGCTGGCTGCGCCAAATGGCACGCTGCGCTCCCCAGGTGGTCAAAGCGGGGTGTGTGTGGGTCAGTGCTGTCCACGCGCGCGCGGCGCCTAGCTCGCCTGCAGCACATCCCTGGCAGCCAATGGCACAACGCGTGACTAGAGGTGCGCAACGGTGCAGTTAACCATCGCCCAGCGGCAGTTTAGCCATTTGGCGACGAGGGTGTCCTGAGGGGGCAGCTGCCGCTCTGGTCTCAGTGCTGTACAGGCAGACACGAGCCCGTTACAAGGCCCCCCGCGCCGCCACCACCGCCACTTGGCTACACAGTGTCGATGCAGCATCGCCTTATGTCCTATCCCGCGCTGTTGATAGCCCGTACTGGCTGGCTGTGCCAAACGGCAGGCTCCGCTCCCCAGGTGGTCAAAGCGGGGTGTGTGTGGACAGTGCTGTCCACGCGCGCGCGGCGCCTGGCTCGCCTGCAGCACATCCCTGGCAGCCAAATGGCACAACGCGAGACTAGAGGTGCGCAACGGTGCAGTTAACCATCGCCCAGCGGCAGTTTAGCCATTTGGCGACGAGGGTGTCCTGAGGGGGCAGCTGCCGCTCTGGTCTCAGTGCTGTACAGGCAGACACGAGCCCGTTACAAGGCCCCCCGCGCCGCCACCACCGCCATTTGGCTACACAGTGTCGATGCAGCAGCGCATGTTGTCCTATGCCCTGCTGTTGACAGCCCGTACTGGCTGGCTGCGCCAAATGGCACGCTGCGCTCCCCAGGTGGTCAAAGCGGGGTGTGTGTGGGACAGTGCTGTCCACGCGCGCGCGGCGCCTGGCTCGCCTGCAGCACATCCCTGGCAGCCAAATGGCACAACGCGTGCGTAGAGGTGCGCAAAGGTGCAGTTAACCATCGCCCAGTGGCAGTTTAGCCATTTGGCGACGAGGGTGTCCTGAGGGGGCAGCTGCCGCTCTGGTCTCAGTGCTGTACAGGCAGACACGAGCCCGTTACAAGGCCCCCCGCGCCGCCACCACCGCCATTTGGCTACACAGTGTCGATGCAGCAGCGCATGTTGTCCTATGCCGCGCTGCTGACAGCCCGTACTGGCTGGCTGTGCCAAACGGCAGGCTGCGCTCCCCAGGTGGTCAAAGCGGGGTGCGTGTGGGACAGTGCTGTCCACGCGCGGCGCCTGGCTCGCCTGCAGCACATTCCTGGCAGCCAAATGGCACAACGCGTGACTAGAGGTGCGCAACGGTGCAGTTAACCATCGCCCAGCGGCAGTTTAGCCATTTGGCGACGAGGGTGTCCTGAGGGGGCAGCTGCCGCTCTGGTCTCAGTGCTGTACAGGCAGACACGAGCCCGTTACAAGGCCCCCCGCGCCGCCACCACCGCCACTTGGCTACACAGTGTCGA
>JAZKJV010001087.1:40299-76777 GCA_037367405.1 Ottelia alismoides
TAATAATAATAATAATAATAATAATAATAATAATAATAATAATATAATAATAATAATAATAATAATAATAATAATAATAATAAATAATAATAAATAATAATAATAATAATAATAAATAATAATAATAATAATAATAATAATAATAATAATAATAACAACAACGATAACAATAATAATGGTCAAACCCGCGTGTGTTAAGGGGGCTGGGCGCGATGGGCTAGCACGGAGCAGCCTTACGAACTAGATGTCACCATTAAGGATATCGTCCACATCGAAAACATCGTCAGTCCCGCTGCCGTCCGTCTCGGTGAGCAGGCCCTTGAAGCCCTGGCTAGGCCAGGATGAAGTCCATCTTGCCCTCCAGACGGAGAGAGACGTCACACACAACAAGTCAGTCAAAGCGTTGTAACGGCATAGCGCGCACGACAGCGCTCAAGGCGGCACTTTACATGATGCCCTTGTGGCGCGGCGCGGCCCTTGGCCTGCCTTGTCCTTCCTGGCCGCACCTGAGCCCATTTTTCAGTCGACCGCGGCTGCAGAAACAGTTGTACTCCCAAGGGACACCCCAAGAAAGCGGCCAAACACTTTGCAAGTCGCTGTATAATTGTTATCATCATTATTGCATCGTTTATGTTGTTTATATTGTTGGTTTTGTGTTGTGTTGCTATTGTTTCATTTCAACGTTGACTTGTCGCGACTGAGTTGCACCTGGTCGCCACCCCCATGCCGCGCCCTCCTTGCCCTTTCAGCAGCCCTGCCGCCAGCAAGCATACACGAGCCTCACGAGCCTGACGCAGGGCCGCACCAGGATGTATGCTGCCAGGTAAGTACGGAATTGATGCTGAACGTTGCATGTGCAGTAAGTTTTGGTAAGCAAGTGCCCCATTGTGCATGCACGACACGGTAGCTTCCGGTGGTGTTGACGTACAGACAGCCGGATACCTATCGCAAGATTTCATGTCGGCGCTTGCCCTACACTGTTTGCCGCGCGCTGTGTGTTTAGTAGCGCGGCTGGGGGCCCCGCTCATCACTAACTCTACCCCAGCTCTGCCTCACATGTGCCGTATGTATACAATAGCGAGCCTCACAACAAGAACGACCAGAAACTCGGACAAACCACCAACAAGCCAGTTCACAAGTATACAAGAAACGCGTTCTGAGAGTGGCCTGTCCGGTGGCACTGCATGCGACACGTTGCACTGGTGAACCTCGTACGCAGCGCGGCGTGCTCTGAAGAAACCTTTTGCTGCACTGGTCTCCGCTGCAGGTGCTTCTACGACCTCCGCCTGGGACCGCCTGGCTGGCTCTCAAGAGCCGGCTGAAGCAGCAGCCCCCGAGTGCTGCGACGCGGGATCTCCGGCGCCCGACGGCGGCTGCGCACATGGCAGCGCGGAAGCGTCAAGCAACCTGCTCAGTGCTGCAGGGTGATACCACCACGATACCAAGCTTCTCCCAGGGCGTCGCTAGCTACGCAGCGCAGCCAGTTGCCGGTTGCCCTCCTTGTGTCTTTGACGCCAGCTGGTGCCATGCACCTGTGACGTGGCGTGCGGCAGAAAGTTGCAGCCTTTAAGGACGCCCGTGCTGGAATATGCATGCACGCTGGGAGCCGATGGTTGTGGGTTCCGTGAGTATTGTTGGTGGCCTCCCGCTCCGGTTCCGCGGCGTATTGTCAACCTTTTAAGCCTTTGCGAGATTTGATCTGTCGAACCCGTATCATCATAGCGGTATAGTCCGCCGCTTTGCGCCCGTACACCATCGGTCTCTACTATCTTGTTAGTTCTGCCTGTGGGTTTAGTGGGTTTCAATCAACACTTGCGCCGTCCGTGCAGTCATGTGACGTCCAAACAACCACCGCCAAAAGCTCTTCAATCCTGGTCGCCTTAGTGTACTTGGTGGGGCTTGGGTCTGGTCTTGGGTGCGCAGGCGGCGGCGCCCTGGCGGCGCCGCCCCGAGCTACCCAAGCTACCCGAGCCCCACGCCCCCCCCCCCCCTCCGACTGTCAAGGTTTGACCCCGCCGCAGCCCATTCAAGGGCGCCATCCCCGAACAATACGAGGAACGAGTATTGCTCGTGCTCCGGGGGGACAAGGGCCGTGTCTGTCTGCCTGCCTGTGTCCCACTTCTGGAAATAGTGGAAATCGTGTTTTTGTCGCGGTTTCTCGGCGGTTTTGCCCCGTGTTTCCTTCGCCGAAACCGTGCAGGTGTGTATGCCGGCCGCCCGAGCGCAACGCACGCATCTAGGTGGTCTGTGCTTTGGCTGGGCAGCCCCCGCGCGCCAGCGTAGCCAGCGGCAGCAGCAGCCAGGCAGACCGGAGCGCTGATCGCAGCCGGCAACCCTCCGCAGACAGCCCGTCGCAGTTCCCGATGCGCAGCAACTTTCCGGAAACAGCAGCTGCGCCAGCACTGCAGTGCAATGTGCAGCAGACAGCCCACCGCAGCCCGTGCCAAACCCTCGTTACACAGTGCTCCGTGCTAGCCCATCGTGCCCAGCCCCCTTAACACACGCGGGTTTGACCCAGCGTATTGTTATTATTATTATTACACAGCGCGGCGGCACCAGGCGCCACGTCAGTGATGTCCATACCAGCACAGCTGGCGCCTATGCAGCGCACCGGCACGTTCGCTGCAACAGACGCTGCAGCCACAGCCGCGCTGCCGCACACGGCCTACGACCTCCACCAACGCCCAAGCGCCACTACTACTCGTGCCTACACCGCCTCGGTTTGCTCCGCCTCGGTCCGCATGGCACTAACAGCTTGCGCCGTTGCACATGCATACACATGTGCGCCACCCGGCCATCCGATCCCGCCTTAGCTCTAGACAGGCGCCGTACGCGCGCCCCTCCCTGCACTGCATCGCTCAGAGGGCCCGCCCTTTCACTGAAAGCTTCAGTTGGGCACCCCCAACTGTACCACGCCCAAACCGACAAACCGACAAATGACGAAGTGCAAAACATGCCACAGGCCCCGCACCACATTATCAGCAACCTTAGAGGCTTCAATGCTGTTCAGTAAACATGTGTAGGTCATCGAACCCCCTGCCAGCTTGCCCCATACCTCGTTGTCGTTCGTCCGATTTGCAGTGGCATTTGGGAGCCACAAGGCAGCGGCCACGGCACGTATAGGAACGTTCCAATCCCCATGCGCCAGAATACACATATAGTTAGCTACCTCTAGCTCAGACACCCGGCCTTGCCGACCTAGCCTGCTGGGGCACCTCGGAACACGCGACCAAGCATCACGCCATGTTTATGTTTAAAAGACCCAACAAAACATAGACATCTGCCGAGTTACGGTCACGGCACACATGTCTGGACGATATGCAAGCTGTGCAAGCCACTGGAGGGCGTAGATACGCTCGTGCCGCTCGTTGCCGGACCGGTCCCGCCGTGGCGTCCAACCCTGATGCGGTGCACGCAAAACACCCAGAAAGCCCATGGTACGAGTCAAGCCCTGCACAGCAGCGACTGCAGCTGGCCATATTACATCCATGCGTACGTATTACAGCCCCTGTCCCGGCTGTGGCTCGGGCTTGTTGGGACTTCTGTGGTGGAAATGCTCCCATCTTTGCACAAGTTTTCCGGGGCACCAACACAAGGACCTGGACCAGGCCTCTGGAGCATATGGAAAGATCACAAACATCATGTGTGTGTGAGTTCCGCAGCTTATGCGCCCTGGTCAGGCGGTTTCCTACCCTCAAACGCCATGCCAATTTCTGCCAGCACGCCAACACTCGTTCGGGGCCACAGGGCAAGCGCGACAGCGTGCACGATGGGCACACACGTGTTCATTAGGCCACATTACATCCCCGTGGGCCGGCTGCAAGAAGCTGTGCGGCCTCCTCGCTGCGCTGGAGTTTTTGCACTTTGTCACGTTGATGTTTCACGCTTTGACAGTTTGTCGGTTTGGAGTAGTACAAATAGAAGGAAAGGAACAACGGCGTATGTCCGTGTGTCCGTGAGGGGATTTTGGGGCGAGGCGTCTGCAAACAGCAATATCCAGCAGTGGCAAGTTAGCTAGCCTGCCTGGTCTCCTGTGAGCAAGGCTTTTTGGCGTTGGGGGGCGCAATGCACCGCCGCTCCAGAGCCATGGCGCACTCGCACTCCTTGTGGGCGCAGCTGCAATGTCGCCAGCCTGTGGTTCCTGTTGCCAGGGTCGCGTCGTTATCGTGCATGTCGATGGGCGTGCAGCCGATGTCTGGGGTGCGGGACTCCGGCCCCAGGACCCAAGCGCAATGCGCTTGATGGGGAACCGTGGGCTCAAGCATGTATGCAATTCAAGTCCGAACTTCGAGCGTGCGAGCCAGTATGATTTGAGGGCACTCCCAGGCTGCTGTCCGTTTGGTCAGGAGTGGGACGAGCAACTAGTGATATTGGTCAATGCGGCAAACGCGGCAAACGCGTGCAGCAACAAGGTCGCCGGCATCTGTTATCAACGCACTTCACGCCGCTTCTTTCCGTGTGCAAAACAGTGTTGTGTTGGTTGTGTTCGGCGGAACCAGCTCCCTGCAATTGCAATCGTCTACTAAGCTCTAGAAAAGCTCTTCTCCCCACCGCGCAGGCCTGTTTCTCGGAAATCCAATCCACAATGTTTGAGCCTTATAATATAGCCGGTCTCCTGTTTGTTCCCGCATGCGCTTTGGCCTTCAGCCGACGGAGAGATAACTCCGGAATTGTAGCCATTCACGCTGTCCCTGGAGGGGCGGAGCCCACCCGGCGGGAGCCTGGACGTTCGTGGCGTGGCTGGTAGGGCGCAGGTCGATTCCCCTATGCATTGTAGATGGTTGAGCGCTCAAATGCGCACCGCTTGCGGCCTGGAGCGCCCGGCCCAGGTACCCTGGCGTGCATGCTTGGCGCCATTCTTTCGCCGCAGCAGGCAGACCTGCAGCACTCCTAACGCCAGCAAACGTTGCCGATCCGCTTTTTGACCTCAGTACTGCTAAAGCGTAAGGTGTGGGGCGCGGGGAGCAGTATGGCGGTCCCGCTGTTGGGCACGCCGCACACGCAGGCGGGGTCTTGGCATTTTCGAATGTGAGGCTCGCCCGGGGTGTGCTCGGGCCCAGGGGAAGGCGAGTGAGGGCGCCCCTTCAGCATCAGGGCAAGCGCATTGCACTGGCCTGCTCTCTACTTACCGAACTCCGCTTTGTAACCTGGCTGCTAACACTGGCGCTGCCGCTCTGGGCTAATCAGCCATTACTAACTGCGAAGTTCACAGTGCTCGTCCTAACTCCAGGGACCCCACCCTAGATTAAGTGCCCTCAAATATATATCTATATACATATTATATATATGTCTATATATATATATATCTATATTATATATATATATATATATATATATAGATATATATATTATATATAGATATGTATATAATATATATTATATAATATATATATATGCATTATATATATACATTATATATAGATATTAGATATATATGTATCGATAGATATCGATAGATATAGATATATATATATATCGATAGATATATATATATCGATAGATATAGATATATACATATACATATTTATATGTATATATATTCTATATGATCTTCCCAACAGCCAGGTCACCCGGTAAGCAGTACCCCAAAACAAGGTATAACCGTTTTCAGGGTATACCTCATTTGGTGGATGGCGGTGGTTGGGTAACTCGTAAGGCCTTGCCCCCGCACTACGGGGAATGAGGCCCAGCGTACCCAGCCCCCTTAATCGACGCGAGGTCACCCTTGCGTACTATTATTATTATTATTATTATTATTATTATTATTATTATTATTATTATTATTATTATTATTATTATTGTTATTATTATTATACCTCATTTCGCGGGATAGCCAGTGCCTTTGCCGCAGAAGAGCTGGTGGCCTGCCAGGCGGTCAACTCTTGGCAAACCCCCCAAAGCAGGTATACCTCTAGATTAGGTATACCTTGCTATTAGGTATTTACCAGCCTGTTGTGCTCTGTATTCTGTGCTCCCACTCACTGCACCAACATGGTGGTAATATCATCCTCAAGTACAAGTTGACTGACGCTGCGCTTTGAACAACCGTTTGCCTTTGCAGCCAAGCCGCGTGCTGTGGTTGTGTTGTTTAGTAAAGGTAGCTTTCTTCGGTGGCCATGTCAAAGCGCAAACGTGATGCACCACCTGGTTTGCGGTGGGATAGTGAAGTGCCCTACGGCCGAGCGGCAGCTCGCCGCGTCTTCACCTATGACCTTAACATTATACTCATTGATGCGGTTGCTAACCTTTTAAAGATACGCAAGGTGCGTAAGGCGCACCAACCCCATCGTCGTGCGCATGCGCATGCCACACTGCCACCTGGCAAGCATGTTTGTGCACACCAGGTAACGCATGTATGCCATTGTCGCTGCATTGCAAGCATATGGCGCCACTGCTGCCGACCGGAAGGCGTGCGAGATGCAGTGGCAGGCTGCCGTTGCCGCCGAGGTCCACGCCCAGGAGGAAGCACAGCAGTACAAAGGCAACAGCTCCGAAACAACCGCGATGTCGAAGGCGCTGATCAGCATGCTTAGTGAGCAGATCATAGAGCACATGCAGCACGCCATCCAGCAGCCGCCACAGCGGGAGCTCGTCACCGCAGCTGCGGCGGCGGCACATGGGAGCAGCCCGCAGCATGCCGGAGCCAGTCACGGCCATGCGCTGCAGGGAGCACGAGCGCAGCAGCAGCAGCCGTCGCCATCGGCGCCGCAGCAGCAGCAACAGCAGCAACCGCGGAGGGCACCTGCGCATGAGACCCCCATGCAGGATGCAGCGGTGGCAGGTGCTGGAGCGAAGCCAACCAGCATCAGCATGCTTGCAGAGCACGGCGTTGGCCGTGATCGGGCCGGCTTGCCGCTGGAGGGCAGCAGCATCAGCATGCTGGCGCCGCTGCCGGCACCGGCGCAGACACGCCGCATGCAGCAGGAATGCACGGCAATGGTGGTGATGCTACAAGGTTTGGTGGCGTCGGAGCAGGTGCCGGCGATGCTGAGTCAGGCGCGGCTGCGCGCCAGGGGCAGCCAGGTGCAGACATACAGCCTGGCACTGACTTGCAGCCTCCACCGCCAATGCCAGGCCCATCGCTATTCGCTGCGGCGGCGGCGGCCAATGCTGTGCATGCTGCACCAATAGCAGGGAATGAGGTTGCTTTAGGCGCGCCACCGCTGCTGCCTTGGGCCTCACCGCCAGACGACGATGCAGCTGCAGCGCAGCCAGCAGCCGCACACGGGGACGATGGGGCCGTGCATGGCGCACACGGCGGCGCCGAGCCAATAATCAGCCCGCGCCGGCTGCAGCTTCTGGCCGTAGCTGGTCGCAGGCAGGTTAGGTGGGCTTTGCAGTTTTTAAGATGCTTGCATGTTGTAGCTTGGCCTTTGACGTGTCTGAGCATCGCTGTGTGCTCTTTTGCGTATCATCCCTGCTATCTCCGCCTACTCCAAGAGACTAAGAACTAAGGCCGCTGCGCTGACAACTGATGTTGTTACGCTGCCCGTGGCCCCAGGAGGAGCTCAGCGCGGCGGAACGCGAGCTAGCTGCGCTGCAGGGCGAAGTCGGAAGCCAGGCCGCCGCCGGCGCTGCTGCAGACGTGCGCAAGTGCATGGATGCGCTCGACAAGGAGCTGTCGCGTACTCACGCCACACCCCCACTATACACACACACCCTGAATTTTTTCGCGCGTGTATAAGGTCGTGTGGGGCCCAAGGAACGTATACCCTTGTGCTTACGCGTAGGCCTATGTATTGATGTGGGTCGCAGCCTACGGCTGTTGCTGTAAGGTGGTGCGGAAGCTCTGAGTTGTTGTTTTTCGAAGTGCGGAAGCTAGAAACACGTGGAGGCAGTGGCTACAGGCCGTAGCCGATATGCGCACGCTTGGTTGCGTGGCGGAGGCGTATGCGCCGGAGGTGCGCACACTGTAAAGAGGGTGGCGTTAGCACTCACTGGTGCACGCTGATGCGCACACGTCCTGTCCCTTCGGTACAGGACCGTGTGTTGGGCAGATAACCGTCTGCGGGCGGATGGCTAAGTGACTGTGGGTGTCTCGTACCCAAGGGACGGGAGTGCCGCAACCCTTGTGCGCGTACAGCCTCACTGCAACTGGACCCCTATGCCCTTGCACGGAATTATGCGTCGTGTCAAGCGAGCGGATTGTCCGAGTTGATTACAGGGGACTTGTATTGCAACGGGTATGTAGGTTTACGCTTGAAGGCTCACTCCCCGAAAAGGGCAGGGGGTCCCTCTATATATACTCGCGGCACAGGCCCAGAAGACGGGGGCCGCGAACATAGACGGAAGCTGGCGGCCTGCGCGAAGTCACTCATCAACCGCAGTTGTGAATACTCGACACGCGTCCGCACGGCTCCGTACAAGAGCTGCAGATCAACTGCTGCAGCAGGCTGACACGTCATTACGACGGTTTACTCGTAACACAAGAACGCCTAATCGGCATGTGGAAGCTGACTGCGTAGCAGCTTCGCACTCACGCCAGCTCATCATAGCGCAACGGTTGAGTACCTCACATATGAACACATCAACCACGATTGTCGCTACGACTTAACGGGCAGACTTGCAAAGAAGCTACGTCAGCAGTGCCAGTGGTTCACACGCAGTTGCATCGAACGCGTGGTCACAACTTTATACGACACCGCCAGTTATACGGCCGGGCGTGCAGACACGTGACCCAAACAAACTTGGTCCACAGCGCGATACGCCACAGCTGTCGCGTCCCCTCGGCCTTATCAAAACACCGCGTCCTCGTGGTGTCTCGCGGGTTTGCACGCACGCAACGGACGACTATCAATTGTCAAGCAGAAACTTGACATGCTGCCAGTTATGGCGAGACGCATGTGACTATTTGGAAAACCTCGGCACAACAACGCACGGGCGCGGGCGCAAACGCATTTTTGTCTCGGTTTCTTGATCGATCTTGGGAGGTAAGCAATGATGGCTCCGGCGCGGGTGACGGCAGCATGGATTGGCATCTGACGGGAGTGCGCGGCGCTGGGTGTACTCCCGGTACGGCGTGATACGACGTGGGCCCGGCGTACGGGAGCTGGAGTCCTTGTTCTGCGTTGTCGGGTGGCATCTGTTGGCTTCCGCGCAGCAGTTGGCGACGCCATCTGTCCAGTTGTGGCTTTTCTTTTCCTCTTCATGTCCATTGGCTGACCCGAAATCGCCTGGGCGGGTAATTGGGAGTTCATCTTCCGACGGACGGTTTCGACGGTTTCGTGGACACGGTTGGTGCGGTTTGTCGTATTTCTGTACGGCAGGCTCCTCGCTCCTCGTTCGCTCGTGGATCCTCTGGTAACATCTGGACAAGAGCCTTCTCTCCGTTGATGGGCGCTCACTGTTGTCCTATGTGTCAGCCTTGTGTAAACATGTCCTGAAATCTTCTTCTCCAAAGTTGACGTTACTCGGTTACGCCTGGCATCTCGGTTAGTGGCGCGAGGTCAACGTATCTCAGTAGCTCTCTCCTGTATTGCGGCTGGGGTGTGGGCGTCGGTTGTGCTTGTAGGTCGCCTCGTGATGTTTCTCAGCCAGCGTTGGGTGTCGGTGTTCTAGACGTAGTTCCGCATGGTTTCGCGGTTGACTCTATTGACTCTCACAGGTGAGTTGTCCTCGCCCAAGATTGCTGCTTTCCTGCAAATGGCTTATGTGCGTGATAGTATGGATCGCGGTCCTCCAAGGCTGGGTCCCACTGCTTCTAGTCTACCTGAACACCTACTGCTCCTTCTGTCATAGTCATCCCCGGTGGTCGAAAGAACATGTGTCGGGATTCTGGTCTTGGTCTACGCTCCTTCTAGCCACCCTCATCTGTAGTCTTGTGGTGAGGTTAGTTGTGGTCCGCCGGCCGATGGCCGCGTGGTGTTTCAGGCTGTACATCCTTGGGGTCGTACAGGAGCACGTCGGTGCCTATGGAGAAACGTCGGCCTGTGGCTTCCTCTAGGAGTGCAAGCGTGCCGGTCTTGTTGTACATGCAGAACTTGTAGGGGCCTTCCTCCTTGCGTCCCCACTTGTTCTTCCGCTTGGTCCTGAAGTGTACGAGCGCTCCATCACGCAGGTTGTGTAACTGGTCAAGAAGAGTAGTTGTGGAGCTGGCGGCTGGCATCCCTCTCGGTCGCACAACAGTAGGTTGTGCATGGGTTCTCCCTCTTGGCATGCGACGCAGACACGTGCGTCGATGGATGGATCAGTTGTAACTGAGTCGTCGTGGTCGCTTGGAGCGAGTCGCTGTCTGTTGCGGCGCTTCCTTCCCTGCAGGCGGGGCATCTCTTCGTCTTCCGTTTCCGCAACTACGTCGTTCTTAGCTTCGTCATCATCATCATCATCTGACAGGGTGCTCTCAAGCAACAGGGACGTGCGCTGTCGTTGCGGCCGGCTCCTGCGGCGGCGCAGGGTAGTGTGGCCGGGGTCTAGGTGAGGTGTTGTATCTTCGTCAGTGTTGGGTGACCCGTGGGTCGGTCCTGTAGCTAGGTTCTGCTGGGCTTGTACTTGTGTGGGCGGCAGTATGGCTTGGGGTACCTGCTGGGGTGGCGATCGTGGGCGGTCCATGTCCTCATCATCTGTCTGGCGTCGGCGTGGGCTATCAAGCCATCCAATGTGCCAAACGTCTCCACGTGCCGCGTCCGTGCACCCATCCGACAGGTATATCTCCACGTTCGACTGGGGCGACCCTTCGTACATCAACTCAAACATCCGGGCCATCCGTGGGTCCACCGGTCGGTCGAAGAGCACGTCGTGTACAAGGTGGGTGTAGCGGGTCGTGCCCTCAGGAATGACGGGACTGATGTAGGCCAAGGTGGTGGCTTGGTGGGTCGGAGACGGCTGCTCGTTCCCCTCTTCATTTTCCGGTTGATCAATCAAGTGTCCCAGGCGACTCAGCGCATCTACGTTGGCGTGCTTGCTGCCCGCTCGGTGAACGATATCAAACTGGTAGTCCTGTAGCTGCAAGGCGTAGCGTGCCAGCTTGCCTGTCAGGTCTTTTGCGTTCATGATGTACTTCAAGGCGGTGTTGTCCGTAATCAGCGTGAAACGGTTCATGAAAAGGTATGGCCGAAAATTCTTGATTGCCCAGACGGCTGCGTACGCCTCGCCATCCGTGGATGACCAGTTGCACTGTGCGCCGCTAAGCTTCTTGCTGGCGAACTGTACTGCGTGTTCGTTGCCCTCGTCATCAAGTTGCGCCAGACACGCTGCCACGCAGGTGCGGCAAAAGTCCGTCTGTAGGATGAAGGGCCTCTCGAAGTCTGGGCGACGAAGGACGGGTTCGCTGCACAAGGCCTCCTTCAACTGTTGGAATGCAGCCTCCTGGGCGGGTCCCCACACGAAGGTGCAGTTTTTCTTGGTAAGTTCGTATAGCGGCATGGCGATGGCGGCGTAGTTGCGAATGTAGTTGCGGTAGTATGATGTGAGCCCTAAGAAGGCCCTAACTTGCTTGGACGTACGTAGATGGGGGTAGGCGTGTATCACGCTCAGGTTCTTCGCCGCAGGGCTGATGGTACCGGTCATTCCGTTGATTTGTTGTCCCAAGAACGTGACTGTGCGTTTGGCGAATTCGCACTTCTTGAGCGCCATCTTGAGCCCAGCTAGTCGTAGCAGGTCAAAGACGTCTTGTAGGTGTTGCAGGTGTTCTTCAAATGTCTCGGAGTGTACTACTACGTCGTCCACAAAGTTCTCGGAGTAGCGCCCCAAGACTGGCGCTAGCGTCTTGTGCATCAGCCGCGCGAAGACGGCGGGTGCGTTGCACAGACCGAAGGGACACTTCTTCCAAGTCCATAGGCCAGGTGGGTTGAAGGTGACAAAGGCGGCGCGGTCCTTGTCTGCTTGTGACGCCATACGTATCTGATGGAAGCCTGACTTGAGGTCCAAGCACGAAAACCACGATGATTTGCCCAGGCGGTTCACGATGTCGTCGCAGCGGCCCAGGGGAAAGCGGATGGGCTGCGTCACTGCGTTGACCTTGCGCATATCGACTACGAAGCGCCACTGGGTTGGTTCATTTGGGTCATCTGGGTTGCGCTTAGGCTTGGGGAGTACTAGGCATGGGCTTGCCCACGCACTGTTGCTCTCCTCTATGATTCCGTCCGCTAGCAGTTGCCGTAGTTCTTCTTGAATCACCTTCGATTCTGTGGGTGACGTACGGTAAGGGTTCTGGGCTATCGGCGGGCTATCGCCGGTGTCAATCGTCATCTCTACCCAATTCGTCTCTCCTAGATCCTTGTTGGTCATGGCAAACATATCCTGGTGGTCGTATAGGAAGTTGATTAAGCTGTACTTTTGTTGTTCGTCCAGGTCGTCATGTAGTTTTTCATCTAGTTGTGCCATGTACTCGTCGCTGGCTTCTTTATCGGCGTTGATTGCGCGGAACGGCTCAGCGTATCTCCTTGCCGCATCCAGGTGCCCTTGACGCGTCATCTTCGCAACTTCTTCGTACGGCGGTGGTGGCGGCGGCGCTGCGCTTGCCGTACACGTGGGTACATCAATTGGGTCAGCTTCGTCTTGCGGCGGCGCTGAAGAGATATTGTCGCCGTCGACGGGATACAGGTAACCGGTGCACAACCATGGGACACCGGTGCGTTTGTAGTACACGTTCGCTAGTTCGTCAGGCTTGGTCCAGGGTCCGTCGCTTGCGGGGTTGGGGTGGTTGTATCCTTTCGGAAACAATCTTCCGGTTCCGTGTCACTGTCGCTGTCACTGTCTTGGCCAAGCAATCCCGGTAAGTCATCCATATCTGCCGTAGATTGTGCTTCCGGTTCATGGTCCTGCCCCTCGGCCTTGCTGTTTGCCCCCGTTGTATATGGGTCTTCCGCGGCGGCGGCGGCGTCATCGTCTTCGCCCGAGTCATCGTCATCACTGCTACTCGGGTTATCGGTGCCCCAATACATGGAGTGGCGGTGGACGTCCTCTTCTAGGTCTTCGGTTTCCTCACGTAGCAGTGTCTCGTAGGCATACACCCCTGCCTCGGCGCTGCTGCTCGGGACATCGTCGTCATCTTCGTCGGGCAGTGTTTCGTCGGCGTAAAGCCGGTGAGTATTGTTATCGAGGGATGCGCCTGCGTTAGGCTCGGCCGTTTGTGTACCTAACTCAAGTAGATAGGACTCCGGCTGGCCGTAAAAGGAAACTTTCTCCACGCTTCATAAAGTGTATGGTAATGCTGCTACGTGTGTTGTTGTCGTTTGTGTACTCCAGTCGGTTAGTTCCGTAAAGGATGCCTGCCCTAATAGGGTATAGGAAGTCGGTACCTAACAGGATACCGTAGTTGAGCGCGTTGCTAACGTACGCATCTACTGAGGTTGTCATGTCACTTGTCGCGATAAGCAGGTCGCGTACACGGCCGGCGGCCTTGTTGCGTTCTCCATTGGCGTTGATAAACATTACGTTGGTATCCTCGATAACATCTAGTAATCCTATCTTACGGAGGGTGTTGCGTGTCACTACGGTGTTGGAGGCTCCCGAGTCCACTACTGCCATGATTGGGATTGGGTCTCCGTGGTGGTCCAATATGTGTACTGTGGTACGGCAGACTTGAAACCTTGGTCCGCTCTCTGCTTGGTGTACGGGGATCTCTTCTGGTACGGCGTTCGTCACATAGGCTTGGTAGTTGTTTGCGGCCGGCGTAGGGCGCGCTGGCTGCGGCGCCGTGCGTGGCGGCGGTGGGTGCGCGCCTGGTGCGGCCGGTGCGGCCGGCGGCGGCACGTTTGGTATGTGGGCTCTCCTTGGGCGGCGGCGCCGGTGACAGGCCGGGAGTGCTGCCTTGCAATGTTGATAAGGCGGTTGCCGATCTTGTTGTATACAGTTGCAGGGTTGCAACGTAGTGTCACGCTCAGAGGTACCGAGTATCGGTCTATTTTATGTAAGATTTCTGCCGCCAACTTCCCTTCCTCCTCCGCAGGATTACCGGGAACCTGGTCGGCGCGCTGTGTCGGATCACTAGGATTACGCGTTGCGCGGTAAGGTTGGCGCGGCGCCGGCGGGGGTGCGGCAGCACCGGGGTTGTGCGCCGTGCCGGTAGGGCTTGGTGTACTCTGGGGTGGTTGTCCCGCGCCAAAGGGCGGCGAGGAATAAAGTTGCGGCGTAGAGGTGGGTCTACGTCCATGGGATCTCCAATTGTGCGCCGTTGCTTGGGCAAGTTTGTCGGCTCAAACTCTCCGACGCGCTTTTGCGTATAGGCCTCCTCTTCGTCGTAGTAGTCGTGCACCGGGTTGTGGTACACTTGCACGGGTTGCGCGGGATGCTCAACCTCTACTAGGTGCGTGCCCTCGTACTCATCCCATGCACTCGGCTCGTAAGCATCGTTGCTGTGCATCATGTATGTATGGTCATCATGCTCGTACATCATAACAGGTGGTGCAACAGTATCTTGGTTGGTGCGGCCTAAGTGCAGCGCTAGTTTAGACAAACGATTGGTCAGATCTGACAGCTCTTGCGTGACATCTCCCTGTGGTGCAGCATATCGGGTGCGCGGCCTATCAGAGCGAACTGGGCGGTCAGCAGATCCGGTGCCAGCCGCGGTGTTCCTATCTACGTATGTGTTCTCATTGTTGCGCGGCGTGAACGGGTTGCGGCGGCGATCGTCGTGCCACCTGGTGTCCCTCTGTTCTCTTCCATTTTGTCGGTGTGGCAACATAAGCTGTGGCAGGTCTTTTGTTGAACACGTGTTGTGGTGCGGACGGCTGCAAGCATCTGCGCAGCAAGTATAGTGTGTGGCGGTTAGGAGTGCTGTACATTGCTGTACAGCGGGAAGGGGAAAACAAGCGCTTAAAGTTATGCATTGATAGCGCAAATCGTATATGAAATAACCTATGTCTTACTTTGCAAGGAAGCTGTTCGTAAAAGGAAGCTGTTCGTATGGGATGGCCTGAGGCGCCAGGCCTTAGGAAGCTGTAGGAACGTGCATTACGTTGTCAAGGCCTGGCATTACGTTAGACACTCTGGGGGACTGGACCCACCATCGCCATTCCTATAAATAGGGGTCGGTTCACCTTGCCAAGACGCCGAACACCAGTCGAGCGTAATACTGGCCGCCAAGAGAGCTTAAGCCCAGTTGCCCTGGAACGGTCCAGGTCTGTGCCCACCTGTAACAAAGTGGTTACCACCTCCTGATCCCCACTGGCGTGATCTGCCTCGGGCAACCTTCTACTACCTGTCCATCCCTTTGCTATTCGCCGGCGCCACGAGTGCGCCCAGGCTCCTGTTACCCCTTCTTAGGCGCAGCCACGTGCCCAAAACCCCTGTGCACGCGAGCAGCGCGAGTGTGCAAGTATAGTGCATACACTCACACCGCTGGTCACCCCGCCGTCTGGTCCTCATACCGGCGACGGAGGGCTACGCACCAAGGCAGTGGGACGGTCCTTTTGAATCAGCACGCATTCACACGCAAAGTTCTGTCCGCAAAAAAGTGGAGCTGCTGCGACGTTGGTTTCGAAGCTTGGTTGCCCCTGCCCGGCGTAGCGCAGCCAGCGCAGCAACCGAGCGCCATGGGAGCTGTCGGTGTTACCTTGGCTGCTGGACCTTAAGATCTTTACCAATCTTCAACCCCAAGAGCGAGGACGCTACGCAATGGATCGATACGCTTGAAGAGTTGGCTGGCTTGTTCGCATGGGACGACACGATCAAGCTACGTGTTGCACGATGCCGCCTTGGCCCGGCAGCACGCATGTGGGAGAAAGGGCTGCGCATGCAGCTGGACACTTACGACGCCTTCTGCAGAGCCTTCCTGGAGCGCTTTGGGCCGCGCCCTGATGAGTTATACCATCTCCTACTGGATACCGTGCAAGACCGCCATGAGCCCGTACGGTCTTATGTGGGCCGTTTCCGCAACATTCTGGCACAACTGCAACTTGGAGAGACGCAAGATGATCCTGATGGCCTCACGTACATGTATCAGTTCCTTCGGGCCTGACACCCAAGATATACGACATGGTTTGGATGCTGCAGCCGAACAATCTCACGGACGCAATTCGCATGGCCATGCATGTTGATGATGGCTTCACTGGCGCAGCAGGGCAGCATGAGAGTCGCGCTGACCCAGATCACCACCACCACTAACTACGGAGGGAAATGCCGCGCGGCGCCCTCACTGATGGCCTCCGCTATCCGCTGGAGAGATTAATGCGGCGGCCGCACCTGGGCGTGGCTCTTCGACCACCGCCGCCAGGGTGGAGGTTGAGACAAAGCTGGGGGAGGGGCCCTGGCGCATTATTGGCCGAGGTTGTGCACGCGTGTACGACGCACTGGGCTATGAGAGATACTAACGCCGTGCATTACATGCGGTCATGAGAAGGAGAGAGGGACAAGCGGCGCTGCTTAGGCCCACACACACACGTAGTTGCATGCTTGCACGCACTGCATTTAGGTACACTGCCTTTACCCTTTGCCGTGATTGCCGTACCGTATGCGTACACCTGATGAACTGCCTTGCTGTATCGTTGCAGCGCGGAATTGCACACTGAAGTGTAAGCGTGGAACCGTGCTCCGTTGCGGCATGTAAGGCACGCACATATGCATTCATGCATGCGGACGGGTTGCCGGCCCGAGGACGTGCCGTTCTAAGCTGGGGGAAAGTGCCACAGCTGTGGCAACATAAGCTGTGGCAGGTCTTTTGTTGAACACGTGTTGTGGTGCGGACGGCTGCAAGCATCTGCGCAGCAAGTATAGTGTGTGGCGGTTAGGAGTGCTGTACATTGCTGTACAGCGGGAAGGGGAAAACAAGCGCTTAAAGTTATGCATTGATAGCGCAAATCGTATATGAAATAACCTATGTCTTACTTTGCAAGGAAGCTGTTCGTAAAAGGAAGCTGTTCGTATGGGATGGCCTGAGGCGCCAGGCCTTAGGAAGCTGTAGGAACGTGCATTACGTTGTCAAGGCCTGGCATTACGTTAGACACTCTGGGGGACTGGACCCACCATCGCCATTCCTATAAATAGGGGTCGGTTCACCTTGCCAAGACGCCGAACACCAGTCGAGCGTAATACTGGCCGCCAAGAGAGCTTAATCCCAGTTGCCCTGGAACGGTCCAGGTCTGTGCCCACCTGTAACAAAGTGGTTACCACCTCCTGATCCCCACTGGCGTGATCTGCCTCGGGCAACCTTCTACTACCTGTCCAATCCCTTTGCTATTCGCCGGCGCCACGAGTGCGCCCAGGCTCCTGTTACCCCTTCTTAGGCGCAGCCACGTGCCCAAAACCCCTGTGCACGCGAGCAGCGCGAGTGTGCAAGTATAGTGCATACACTCACACCGCTGGTCACCCCGCCGTCTGGTCCTCATACCGGCGACGGAGGGCTACGCACCAAGGCAGTGGGACGGTCCTTTTGAATCAGCACGCATTCACACGCAAAGTTCTGTCCGCAAAAAAGTGGAGCTGCTGCGACGTAGTGCCACATCGGCGCATTCTCCCGCCGACGTTCGTATCTTGCTGGCCCTGTTGTTTGCCTATCCAGCTCGAAGTGTACCCTCCGGTCATCACCGGAGCGGCGGTCATCACCACTTCGACGTTCTTCTCTCGGGTATGGGCGACGCTCAGGTGCGTCATCATCGTCGTAAATGCGGTTGCTATCCATGCCCTCATCAACATGGATTGCATCCTCAATCGCGTCCTCTAGATCGCGTGGTTTCAAGAGCCATACTCTGTTGTATATCTTCGGCGACAGACCTCTTAGGAAATTGTACAGGTGCGTTGCGTCCTTCGACGCATCTATGTTCAGGCGCATCAGCAGATTGCGGAAACGGTCTGCATATGACTTGACGGTCTCAGTGCGGCCTTGGCGGCAGCGCGTAAGTTTGGTGTACAGTTCATCTAGGCGCTCCGCGTAGCGCGCTAGGAATGCTCGCTTGAAATCGTTCCAGGTATGCACTGTGTTGCGTATGCCCTTCTCCCAGGTGCGAGCCTCTGACCCAAGGCGGCACCGTGCGATGACTATCTTGGTGTTATCGTCCCAGCGGAACACATCTGCAAGGGACTCAACTGTATCTAGCCACTGGGCGGCCCCGTCTGTGCGAGGGTCGTACACTGGAATGGCCTGCAGACTAGACGGCGCGAAATGCGCGGGTGCATTATGATTGACATGCGCTGGTTGGGGATGCGGCCCATAGGGCATCTGCGGCCCTGGGAACATCTGGGGCCCCTGCGGTACCTGATGCTGGTACCCTTGACCTGGCATACCTGGTGGCAGTACGGCGAACGGGCCCATCGGCGGCAAGCCGGGTGCTTCTTCCTCATGTAGATGGTCGCTCATTTATCTCGTGTTCACTCAAGCGTCTCTCGATTCGGCGTGGCCTGATGCTATTGTATAGGCGCGCGGCGGCGGTCTGGAGGCTTAGCACCGGCAGGTGATCAGCCGTGTAGTCCGTGTGATGGCTCGGTTGCCTGTTGTCTCAGCGCGGCGTGCGCTCTGGTGTAACTCTTCGCGCGATGCGTGCGCGGTGTCGTTGAAGCTTTATGCGCAGATCTGCGCTTAATGTCTTGTACACTCGTGGTGTTATGTGGGTCGATCGTTACGCGCGCGATGTAGCTGCGCACTGGTCCGCTGATGTAATGGGTTGTAACCCGATGTTGTGATTCAAGGTTTGGGCGTGGGCTCACCTACGCTGCTGGTCTACGTGGTTGCTGCCTACGCGAAGCGGGTATAAGACCACGCTTCGAAACCACTCACGCCACACCCCCACTATACACACACACCCTGAATTTCTTTCGCGCGTGTATAAGGTCGTGTGGGGCCCAAGGAACGTATACCCTTGTGCTTACGCGTAGGCCTATGTATTGATGTGGGTCGCAGCCTACGGCTGTTGCTGTAAGGTGGTGCGGAAGCTCTGAGTTGTTGTTTTTCGAAGTGCGGAAGCTAGAAACACGTGGAGGCAGTGGCTACAGGCCGTAGCCGATATGCGCACGCTTGGTTGCGTGGCGGAGGCGTATGCGCCGGAGGTGCGCACACTGTAAAGAGGGTGGCGTTAGCACTCACTGGTGCACGCTGATGCGCAACGTCCTGTCCCTTCGGTACAGGACCGTGTGTTGGGCAGATAACCGTCTGCGGGCGGATGGCTAAGTGACTGTGGGTGTCTCGTACCCAAGGGACGGGAGTGCCGCAACCCTTGTGCGCGTACAGCCTCACTGCAACTGGACCCCTATGCCCTTGCACGGAATTATGCGTCGTGTCAAGCGAGCGGATTGTCCGAGTTGATTACAGGGGACTTGTATTGCAACGGGTATGTAGGTTTACGCTTGAAGGCTCACTCCCCGAAAAGGGCAGGGGGTCCCTCTATATATACTCGCGGCACAGGCCCAGAAGACGTGGGCGCGAACATAGACGGAAGCTGGCGGCCTGCGCGAAGTCACTCATCAACCGCAGTTGTGAATACTCGACACGCGTCCGCACGGCTCCGTACAAGAGCTGCAGATCAACTGCTGCAGCAGGCTGACACGTCATTACGACGGTTTACTCGTAACACAAGAACGCCTAATCGGCATGTGGAAGCTGACTGCGTAGCAGCTTCGCACTCACGCCAGCTCATCATAGCGCAACGGTTGAGTACCTCACATATGAACACATCAACCACGATTGTCGCTACGACTTAACGGGCAGACTTGCAAAGAAGCTACGTCAGCAGTGCCAGTGGTTCACACGCAGTTGCATCGAACGCGTGGTCACAACTTTATACGACACCGCCAGTTATACGGCCGGGCGTGCAGACACGTGACCCAAACAAACTTGGTCCACAGCGCGATACGCCACAGAGCTGTTCGAGCTGCGCGAGGCCTTCGAGGCCATGGTTGTGGCCCGCGAAGAGACGATGGATGGAAGTGTCTGCAAGATACTGCCGGCGTCGTACACTGCAGACGCCCTTAAGCTGTACGATGATTTGTGCAGGGAGGTGCTGGGGCGGTACCCAGTGCGCACGTGGCCCAAGTCGATGATGGAGAGCAACTGGGGTTTCACGCTTAGGCACTTTGGCGAAGCCGCGGAATTGCAGCAGGCGCCCGGGCAGCTGGGGCAGGGAGCCGCACAATAGGCGGCCTCCCTAAACTCTTCCAACCAGACGGCAGGCCAAATAGAGTAATCGGTAAAACTGTACGCCGAGCAGTGATCGAGTAGCTGCGCATACGAGGCGAAGTGAAACGCGGAAGTTGGAGCGCCACGCCGCGCCACGCCGCGCCGCGCCACACCGCACCACGCCGTGCCATCGCGCCACGCTACGCCATGCCACGCCGCGCTGTGCCACGCCGTGCCACGCCACACCGCGCCACGCTGTGCCACGCCGCGCATCGCGTGCTCCTCGCACCACACCACGCCGCACCACACCACACCGCACCATGCCACATCGCGCCACGCTACGCCGTGCCACGCGGACGCCGCGCCACACCGCACCACACCACACCGCGCCACGCCACGCCGCGCCGCGCCACACCGCACCATGCCGTGCCATCGTGCCACGCTACGCCGTGCCATGCCTCGCCGCGCTGGCTGTGCCACGCCACGCAGTGCCACGCCACACCGCGCCACGCTGTGCCACGCTGCGCATCACGTGCTCCTCGCTCTCCGCCTCTGCTTTTGCATTGCACCGCCACCTACGGGCACTTTCCCTCATCCCGTGTGTCATCCGCCCGTGCCTGTGATCCCCATGCAGTGGAAGCTGCATGAAGTGGACGCAGTCTCTATCGACGAATTCGTGCGACTGAACCCCGACAAGATAATCCACTACCAGCGGCAGCAGCGGGGCGGCCACGGCTTCATCTTGTGGGGTTAACTCCGATGGCCTTGCCTGCGGTGTTGATGCGTAGATGCTGCAGGCAAGGCAACGTCAAAAGCAACGTCCTAGTCAGTGCTCAGCTTGCAACGCCTACAACACCTCAGCGCTCAAACGGGACGCGACACCGACGGCGCTTTGCATGGCGTGCCCGACCTTTGTCACGCGGGAGCGTTCCGCGGAGCCGGGCGAGGGGCCATCGTCCGGCAGCATCGTCTTGTCAGGGCTGCCGTAGTTGGCCTCAAGGCCGTCGGAGTAGTCCGAGTCGGCGCCCGACATTCGACCTACGTAGGGGCCTAAGGTGGACCACCGCCTACAGTCCTTGAGCTGGTTTGAGGTTTACAGCAGCTTTACAAGCTACACAGTGGACACTGTGCAACTTGGGAGCGCTTGGAGGCGCTCGGCGCCCTCGGGGACTTTCAGATCAGGCTTGTGGGATCCGACAACCCACCTCCAGCAGTGAGGTGGCAAAGTATCCTCCTCGTCGTGCGCTGGCACACAGACAAGCCTTATATACAGTTTGCCCGCCTTTCGGAGACGCCGGCCTTTGTGAACAGGGCGTGCGCACGTGTCGGAGGCATGGTGCGACCCAATCGTTGATCGTTGATCCGAATATTCGATCACATGTCAACTGCTCGGGAAGCTGCACGGCACAGTACAGGCTGCCGTCATCCCGCCTTTCGAACGTGTTACACTTTTGGCCTGCCGTCTGGTTGGAAGAGTTTAGGAGCTCCCCACAATAGGTATCACATATGGGGTTTTCAGGTGTGGTAGGGGCAGCTTGTGTGGCTTTGCGCATGCGCCACTGCAGCACTGTGCCTGTGCAGTACCGAGGCACGATACCGCTTGACAGTGCCGCGTTTACGAGTTGTAGTGTGTGCGCTACTACATAGGTGCAACCTGTTCCATTCGGAAGCCGTACAGTGTACGGCCGTAAGCGGTGCGGCTGCCTTTGCGCTGGCAACTTGTACGTTTGTTGTTTGCATAGCGGATGGATCGCGCTGCGACGCACAGTAGTGGCGCGTGTGCAGATGCTTCTGCGTGCCGCACGGACCGCGTGGCGATGGTCTCTTCACGCGGGCTGGGGCCGCTTGTACATTTGCCGCTTGCATTACGAAACAGTGCCGGCGCACTGTAGTAAGTAGTTGCGTGTGCCGAAACGATGCAACGCGACATGACTTCACGTGGTAGGAGGCTTGTTGGCGCGCGGCGTGAAATGTTTACTACGTTACTAAGTGGGAAAACGCAGTGCTAGTTATTGGCCTTCAGCTGGCGGCGCAGCCATCACGGCCGCTGCCCCGCATCCCAGTGAGTGCATCATCCGGCGTTGCGGTCGGGTTATCAGTCGCCGCAGGCCTGTAGACGGGGCTGCTTCCACTTGTGTGTCACTCTCGTACGGCACCAGGCTTCCGCGCGCGGTAGCCTACTGGGTAGGCCTATCTTCAGCTCACTTGTTACATTTACGGATGATCATTCTCGTGAACCATGCTTGGGTCATCGTTTCGTGGGGTTGGATGCCAAGAAGTGAGACGCAGTGCAGCGTCGCGTGCGTGCTAGATGCGCTAGTCGATTGGAGGTGATTGTAGTGGCCGCGGTCCCCCCCAAAGGTCCGAGTTGGCCGGGACTCATAGTGCTAATGTCATTGGTGACATCGCTATGGATCGGGAGGTTGCGAGTTCAAATCCTTGAACCTGCAACTTTCTACTTGCGGGGGGAAATGCCGTCCTGGGCATAGCTGACCACCCTTAGAGGCGGGGGCTATGCTGCCAACCAGGCGGAGCGAGTGGGCGGAGCGGAGCATGCCCGTAGCCGGATCAAGCCGAACATGCCGGCGCCATGACCGAGAGCATGGAAAAGGATGGTGCCAGGCGGATTTGTAAAGCCGCAGAGCCCTGCTGACGGCTCATCACCTCTGGCCCCTTAACACACGCGGGTATGACCCAAGCGTAACGTTTCCCCTTTTTTTTGGCCGCGGTCTGAACGGCGCATGCACACGAGGATACATGTTTGTGCTTCACTGCCGATGGAGGCGGCGCAGTCAATGCTGTCTGCAACTTTTCTTAAAATGTTCAGAAAACACATTGAGCGTGCGCCGCAGCGAGCCCGATCGAGCTGAATATGGACGAAACCTAACTGAAATTCCGCCGCAACGCGCGGCGGGCAGACGCGCGATGGGCAAGTGGCCCTTGGGCGCACGCCGCCGGCGTTCTTGCGCCGCGCCGGCCTTTGCGGGCTCCAATCGCTTGCTGGAGTTGCACTGCTGGGCTGACAGGGTGCCGCGGTCCCTCACCCGTGCTGCGCGCCGGGTGGCGCTGGCCCTTGCCTTGGCAGGATGGAGGAGAGGTGTCCCAGCACCTGGCTGAACCATGGGTCGGTGCGGTGAGGGGAGCACCGCACGGCCTGCCTGTCATGGGGCACGCGCGTCTGGCTCGACCCCTTGTTGTAGCAAGCACTGCATCTCCTGAGTGTGCCGAGGCGCTTTCCAGGTGCATGGCCGCTGTGGCGCTCCCCTGCGGCGGGCCCCCAGGTGGAGCCGGGTAAGCACTTCTCGGGGCACGCATACCAAGGCCAGCAAGCGAGGCACACTGCGTGTGGGCGTGAGCCATTCCATCATCAATTGACTGGGAAAGGCACTTTACCGCCTGCCACGGGCGAGCTGATGCGCCAGCAGCCTGTTTCCCTCTGCAAATCGCGCCTCACAGGCTGTGGTGCAGATCAGGCTGCCGACGTGCCTGCATGCGCCGTGCCCGACAAAGCTGTGCGCACAAAGCCGTGCGGCCACCATCACCAGGGTTGCTTGCAGCAGCACGGTGCCTGAATGCACTTGCTGGGCGTGGGACACGGGGCGGCTGGCTGGCTGGCGGGGGAGGGGGGGGGGCTGGTGCACCATTTTTTACTTGTCGCCGTCGGACACCTCAGCTCGGATAAGCAGACTTGCACCGGGGTGATTACAACGTGCGCGCGTGCTGTCACCAGTGCGCGCATGCTTGGCGACCTGCCAGCATTGGTCCGGAGCGGCGGCAGCCTCATATCGTCAAAAAGCTATGTCCATGTAGTTTATGATCAAGTCTGATGTAAATGGGTGCGTGCTGGGTGCGTGCGGCACCCGCAGCTTTTGGGGTTAATAGGTGGACCCAAGATGCCACAATCTCCACAGGCTGCTTACTTGGCTTACATTCAGCCGTAAGAACTATAAGTGTCTAATTTGCATTGGATGGACCTGCGGGCACCTGGCGCGCTGGGCACACGTAACTTATGATCAGATCCGATGTAAATGGGTGTATGTGACGCCGCCGCTGCTGGGTGAAACGAAGGGCCCACAACACTGTCAACACGTTCTGCTTACACAAGCACAACCGGCTGTCATGGTCGCTGAACGCTCGGCGTAAAAGAAAGCAATTGGTGGCCAATCGCAGGGGTTGAACCTGCAGGCACCGCGTGCGCCGGGCACACAGCACGTCGCCTCTGCCTGCCGACCTATACTAAGTGCCTGACCCCTGTCCGAAGGAACGCTGCGCTGCACGTGTAACTTTGACAGGAACTGCACCTCTAGAGGCAGCCGTGCACGACCCATGGGTCGCCCCTGGGCAACGGCACTTGGGGGCGCTCGGTGCGCGGCTGATGCCTGCCGACGCATACGGCCGCCGTGCACGGCGAAGGGCCGTTACACAACTATGCGCACTCAGCCGGCGACAATCACAGGACGCGTCGGATCAAGGCACATCTTCCCCTCACTTCGCCCAAGACCGTACGGATAGTGTGGACTCCAGGCAGCAGCACTTTGGGCGCCGCTTGGCACGTCGACGGAAGGGTCTGCTGTTTTAGACGTAGCGCGGGCGTTTCAGCTTAATGATGTCTGCGCCATTATTGGCGTGAACCTCGCAGGACAGCAAGCAGTCGCGCAGGTTCAGCGGTCAGGTAGCGCGCTCAATGTGGCACGTTGTCGCAACGGGCACTGCCCGAACCCGAGCGCCGCTACCGAGCGCTACTACAGACCCGGATTGGCGCCGCTCGTGGATCTTGCCTTGTATACCGTAAGTATCCTCGAGCATGTAGGTAAACTTGTGTGCTGTAGCATCCACACAGCGTGCGAGGCACCATGAGGATTGCATGTCTGCCGCATGCCTACAAAGCTGGGGACCGTACGGCAACAGTGTAGAGCCCACGCTATCAGCAAACCATCCGCGACAGTCGAGTACGGTTATTACGGGCGTACGGCATGCACGAGAAGGCACGGCGGCAAGGACCATCAAGCCCCATCCGGGTGCTCACAACGGACATGCAGGTGCCCGTCGGCGGAACGGGCGATGAACGGATGTGCGGACGACACCTCTGGACGCCCACATTTGGCGGGCATACCAAGCGTAAAAAAGCCATACACGCACGCCTTAAAGTCAGCGCGCACTTCCCAACACCAACAACCAACACCAGCACATTCCAACGCATTGCTTAACAACAGGCGGCACGATCAGCCGGAGGGGGACAACTGCACCTCGGTAAGCAACAACGAAGAGAATTGCGCTACGCAACAGCTACACAGTTGAAACGCCTCCACGCCCAGCTCACGTCCCTGCCTGGCCTGCCACAAATGTGTACGTCCGGTTCCCGGGCCATGCTGACGCCCACCTCGCAGCGCGAAGGCACCAGCACATCACGTACACGCCTGCTGGGCAGAAGCAGCCATGCGCTGGAGCCAAGGGCGAGGCCTGGCGGCCCACGCCCAGCAGTAATAACGAGCCGCTCGCTGCCACACATACACCGACCCACGGTTCGGCAGTCAGCAGCGCACAGTGTGCCATTGATCCGCGGACGCACGGTAACAGTACCAAGCAGCACCAAACATCAAAGCATCAAATATATTTACGGCATGCCGGGCACGAGGCCTTGCAGCACATCGCGCAGGTCAGCGCTAGCGCACATGAGCTCGTTGAGGATGAGCACGTAATGAAAGCTGTAGTTCTCGGGCGTGCGCATGTCCACGAAACCCCCTCGCACGGGAATTGTGTGGGTGCATACAGTGCCGCAGACACCATGTACGTCACACGGATTGTTCCTGGCGGCCCCCGTTTCTTCGCGCGAGCATGAGAGATGGGAAGCGCACCGGCGCGCGGATGGTCCGTGGTCGTCACCGCCACCTGGGGGCTCCTGCTGTGCGTCTGGCACACCAGCCGCTGCAGCGTCTGAGCCTGAAGCTGACGCAGCTGCTGCGCGCATGGTGTCCGACAAGCACAGCTTGCCGCTGCTGCTCACTTCGTGCAGCGTGCTAGCTATGCTGTCCGCCGCACCGTAGTACCGGCTAAGCTGTGGCCCAACGTCGTGGCTATCGGCACCGCACTTCCCGTAGCGGTTCAGCTTGTTGACCGCGTCTATGGCTACGGCTGGCTGCCATCGCTGCGTACCCGGGTCCAGCTGTGGGGGAGCTGCGGCCGCCGCCGCCGCTGCTGCCGCTGCCGTAACAGGTGCTTCAGCAGGCCCTGCCCCGCCGCTGTTTGGGGGTCCACTGTTGGAGCAAGCTGCGCCGCGGGAGCCGGTGCCGCCGCCGTCGCTGCCAATGCCACAGGGGTGCCTGAGGCATACGGGTCGTTGATGGTGCAGTGCTACGCGTGACTTGGGAGCTAAATATCCAGCAGCAACTGTTTGTGTGTCAGCACAGACACGAAGGCGCCAGCAGGAATTGTCCTCAAACTATTGTGCCTGGGTTACGTGGTCCACATAAGCAGTGGCCAGAAGCGCCGGCGGCCGGTGGCTGCCTTGCAGTCCCAGCAATCATGAACGCACTGCACTGCGAGGGCATGCGTGATGGATGTCCCGTGACACATGCATACGGTAACTTGGCTGAGATGCGACTTGCCTTGCACTTCCGGCGGTACGTCCGAGCAGATGGGGCAGTCCGCGAACGGGCCGCGATCCATGGGTACGCCGAGGGCGTCAAGGCTGTCAATCCCGAAGGACGCGCACTGCCAGCCGTGCCATGAGCCGAGGAACTGGCGGCGCCGGTCGTCCGTAGGCCCATCCAGGTCATCAGTCATCTCGGAGACGAAGTGCATGAACCCTACGTATAGCCATGTCGGTATGAGTACCGTCAGGGGACGCATGCGTGCCAGCGGTGGCTCGCACAATTTGTGCGTATTGCGGCGTGCAACCTCCCTGAACTCTTGCCAATACGCCCTGGTGCGCGAGCAGCTGGAACGCCTTGTGCAGCTCCATGTCGTACCACGCATGCGGATCAGCTGGGCTGCTAGGGAAGCAGCCGACCTCTATGGCGGAGGGTGCATAGCTAGCGCCGCAGGCCGCGCACTGCACGCTCGTCACGGTGACCACGCCGCGGAACGTCCATCCCACCACGGGCATACGCATGCCTTGCTGCTCTGTGTAATGGCCTGCTGTACACTGATGCTGCTGCTTCCAGGACGTGCAACAGGCTTTGACGCGGCTTTGCATGTCCCGCTCCAGCAACGTGGACCGGGCTTGCTGCTGCGCGTCCTGCGCGGCGGCGTTGCTCTGCAGCTCCGCGGCATGCGTCGGCCGCGCCGCGGCCCATGCGAGTGCCTGCCGCTGCACGCGCGATGGCGCAGGCGGTGCAGCAACTTCTGCTCGTGCCGGGGGGTGGTGGTGGTCGCCTAGGCCATCGTCCACCACGTGCTCCCTGTCGGCCTCGCCATAGCTGACGTCGGCATGTGGCAGAACAGCACGCTGCGCTCGTGGGACGCGCTGCCCTGGCCGAGATTGGCGCGTGCGCAAGAGCGGAACTAGCAGGCCTGGATGTGGAAGGGTGATTGATGTGCTATTCCTGGGCAGCTGACGGAGTTGCGGCGCAGGCAATGTGGGTGCTACTATCAGGAGCGCGCTCCGCCGGAGGAGTGGCCTTGCGGACAGGCATGCAGGAGTAGGCGCTTCCACTGTTGCGTTGGAGTAACAAAGTTGGGCGCACAACCTGCACGGCCTACCCGGCAACACGGAGCGAGCCCCCAGTGCTGCCCCACCCCCATCCACCTGTGCAATGGCTTCAGCCAAGATACGCCCTTGGACGATGAGCGTCTTCATCCCCGCCCGCGGAGGCCGCGGCCGTGGCATGCAGCTGTACTTGATGATGTCAACAAGGACCTGCAGGTCGTCGGCTATCTCCTCCTTGAGCGTGCACTGCAGGCGGCCCTGCTCCAGCCGCTCCGTGAGCGCCTGCACCGTGTGCGGCCACAGGCCCGCAGCTCCATGATGTTCCATTCGCGGCCCCTGAAGACGAAAGGCTTGAGCAGTCGGTCCCAGCGCTGCTTGCAGGCCGAGTTGGGGTTTGGCGGGTACTTCATGCAGATTGAATGCTCCCCTTCGCAACGACACTTCCACTCGCGTGGAGCCGTGCTGCGCTGCTTCTCTTCCTTTTCCTCCCGCTTAGGGCCCTGCATATGCGAGGGGAGGAAGTCTCCGATGGTCACGGGCATTGTTGCGCCCGATGCAAACTCAGGCGTGCGCCTAAAAGGGGAGGAGGACGACGCTCATCATGATGTCACCAGCAGTTCGCCGTAACATGGTTCCAGGTCAGGCCGAGCAGCTGGCGGGAGGGTGATACTTAGCTTTGTGCGTTTGTTCGACATCCTGGGAACAAGGCAGTAGGTGGAAGCGGCCCTGAGTGCCAGAGTTGTGTAGGTTACACACACCACCAAAGCAAGGTACCCGTGTAACAGGTATACCCGGCAATGAGGTATTAGCCCTGGCTCTCCCTGCCGCCGGGGCCGCAGTCCCTTGGGCGCTTCTATGCTGGGCTATCCCGCGAAATGAGGTATACCCTGAAAACGGTTATTGCGCATTCCGTTTGACATGAAATGGCCGGGCCGAGTTTTGCTGGGCAAGAGTTGGGACGAGCGAAGAGTTTGTACGGAAGCTTCGGGGCCTCTTGGCACGGTGCAGCAAGCCTTGCGTGCCTGCTGCGAACCAGAGCCTCAGCATGAAGTGCACTGAACCCTTGGCAACCTCGCGTGCATGGCCGCGGCGCTTGCGGCTGCCCGTTTGAGGCTTTTCGCTGTTTGAACTGCGTCATCGCGAGGGAGAAAACTCCCTCATGGCCCGCGACTTGGGCGCCCGGCTGCAGCCAGGCAGCGCCGCAACCGTTCCGGCCTGCTTTGGGAGGCTCCTTTGCCTCCTTGGCTACCACGTCGGCAGCACAGACACGTGCAGCAGGCCTGGCCCCGGGGCTGACTGCAGTACAAACTCGGCTGTGCTCGTCCCAACTCAAACTCGGCCCGGCCATTTCATGTCCATGGAAATGTGCAATATATTCCAAGCAATATATTCCAAGCAAGTGACGCAGGGCATTGCCAATTGCCACTTTAATGCCACTTTAAGGAAAATGGGTTGTATCAGCCGCGGCGCAGGGAAAGAAAGCGCCGCGTTCGCAGAGTAGAAGTGGTAACAATGTTGTGCAACTCGCGCATGCAGTTGTTGTTGCGTTCGCTGCAAGGCGTTGAAGTAAGCCGCAGATGTCATTGCCATCGTGCCGTCACAAGTGAGGAGCCCCTGTTTGGCAGCAGCGGCAAAGAAAGCAGAACGAAGAAGTGGCGGATCTTTATAGCATTGTGCGACGTTCTGGCCGCGTAGCTAGTGTTTCGGCTTCAGTGTCAGCATTTGTTTTGGCGCCCGGCAGGCGAGATTCCGGTGGTGCAGCAGCCGTAGGAACGGGCGCCGGCGGCGGTGGTGGTGGAGCTTATGGTGCCATGTACGCCGATGATGGCGCAGGTACCACCCGCAGCAGCGGCCGCGCGTGTCGTGGTGGCCACAGCGTGTCCTGGGCGCGGGCAGGGCAAGCAGCATTATTAGGGGAAGCAGCGGTTAGGCACAAGGGCAACCGCCTTTGTAGACGCAGCCGCTGCATGTTCTTATTGGGCCCCATAGAAACAATACGCACCACCTTCCCCGCCATGTCCGTCTGAACCTTGTCCGCAGCGGCGCCGAAGAAAGTCACCTGCAGAAATCCCGGCATGGTACACGGCAAGCAACGTGCTTCTGTGCACCACCTGCGCCTGTGCGGCCCACAGCACCCACCATGATGCGGCTGTCCACCACGCCTTTGGCCATTGGCCCCGACAGAAACGTCAGAGTCATTTTGGCGTAGGGTCCTGTCCGTTCACACCAGTGCCGGGCATGCTGGTACCCACGATACGCCGCATGACGCCAACAATTCCCCCTGATGTGCTTATCTCCTCCTGAGGGATCAGGGCCCCATAAGCGGCCGAAGCGTTCAACATCTGCCAAAACTACTACAGCGTCGCTGTGTCGTGTGTGTTTGCGTTACCGTGCTTTTGCGTGACGTACGGCACCTCCCGCTGAGTAGCAGCATGGCGTGGGCACGACATAAGCCCTTGTCGCTAGTCGTTGAGCCGGGTTACGGAGTCTAGAGATGATGGAGTGTCAGCGGTTGCGGGTTCTGCGCCTGTCTGCGCTGATATGCTAGTGGTATTCCGTTTCGCGCCATTTCCGCGATTTGATGTCGTGAGTTCTAGAGTTGTCGGTTGATCTGGTTTTGCTTGGACGGTCGACGTGTTGCGATTGCATGTCCGGTTGGAGGTTTGCGGTTGCATATAGTGTTTGTGTCAAGGCGCCGTCTGCGCCTTGCGTCTTGCCACGTTGCTGTCACGCATGCTGTTGAGCTTGCGCACACTTGGTTCTATTGTCGAGCGCCTTGGACCTGTCCGCGGGTGAGGTGAGCTGAACGGGTGACGCAGTCCGTCCGCCGGAGCGTCCTGCCCTTGCCGACGCTTGTTGAGGCGTCGTGCTAACTTGAGTGCGTTTGCCTGCCGAACGCGGAGGCAACGCTTTGTAATAACAGCGCTAGTGTGCGACAGCAGGCCTCTTTTCGTGAGTTCGCCGCTCGCTGAGCAGTGGAGTTGTCCCCTGCGCAGAGCTGCTGTTGAGCAGTTCGTCTTCCCTCCCATTTTCCCGATTTTGCGTGCGTTCAGTCGGTGCTGTGCCCCTGGCCCTGTGGAGTCATTTCAGGAGGCCTGCGGTCGGCAGGACTGCCGGTGGTTGGCGACCCTGGCGCTGTCGCTGAGCAAGGCGCCTTTGAGCCGCTTCACCCGTGCTTCTTCAAGCGGTTTGCTCGTTCGGGTTTATGCGATGCCGTGGTCATGGCGCCGTTGCCTGCGCTGATTGATCTGGTGCTGCCGGTTGCCGCACGCTATGCACGCTCGGTTGCTTGCGCTTTGGTGCCTGCACGTTGGGTCACTGAGGCACCGCTGCCCCGCATGCAATGGCTTGCCAAGCTGCGTGAAGAGCGCCGCCTATGCATCATGCGCGATGCTGCCGCCTGCCCATCCACATGTGGATACGTTTGGGTGCTCGCGTTCGCCAGTGCTTCCATGGCTGTGCGCATGGTCAAGGCCGAGTTTGCAGTGTGATTACTCGGCGCTTCTCCTTATGCTGGCCTCCCTGAGTCACAGGCCACTGCGTTTGGGATCCGTTTGGCGGTCGACCAAGTTCCGCTTTCAGGGCAGACGGCATACGTGCCGTCTGCAACGCCGTTTGCGCTGGCCTCTGGCTGCGCGTTGCTGGAGTTCGCTGGAGCTTCGGGCGAATTGTTAGCTTTCCTTAGACGCAAGCGTCCGCGTCAAGCGGGGGGAATCTGCCCTCAGCTCAGTCAGAGTGTGCAGTGAACTGTCAAGTCACGCAGCTGAACGCGACAGCTGAACCTGAACGGCACAACGTTGGCGCCCGCCGGCAGAACTTCGTAGGGCGCCAAAGCAGGCAAAAAACAGCAAAGACAGTCCACGGCCCCAAAAAGCAGCGACCGCTGCCACTTGCGACCACGCTCTGCGCCAGCCTTGCCAGCCACACGGCTTTGCAGCCATCGGCGGGGCCATTATTGCCATCGACACAAATTACACGCTAAAGTGGCAAAAGTGGCAAATCTGGCAGTTTGCCGCAGTTTCGGTCGCACAAGTATTGCACTTTCGTCTTGACTTTAAAACTTAAGACCTCACGTTTGGACGAGCAGGCAAAGCCTTGCGCAGGCGACCACGGGGAAGAGCACTGCAATGACAGCGGCATAGCCACGTATTCTAGGCCTAATACACGTCTTCTGCCTTGCGCTAGCTGCGCGACCGCTGTAGTGGAGTCTAGGCCTTGCTGTTGACGAGTTCCGATTCAGTTGCTCGTCCAAACTTGGGCCCCCCAAGGTTTAAGGTCCAGCCGAAAGCGCAATACCTTGTTTTGGGGTATTGCACTTTCGTCTTGACTTTAAAACTTAAGACCTCACGTTTGGACGAGCAGGCAAAGCCTTGCGCAGGCGACCACGGGGAAGAGCACTGCAATGACAGCGGCATAGCCACGTATTCTAGGCCTAGTACACGTCTTCTGCCTTGCGCTAGCCGCGCGACCGCTGTAGTGGAGTCAAGGCCTTGCTGTTGACGAGTTCCGATTCAGTTGCTCGTCCAAACTTGGGCCCCCCAAGGTTTAAGGTCCAGCCGAAAGCGCAATAAATACTGCTTACCGGGTGACCTGGCTGTTCCCAAACTTTTCCAGTGCAAAAAGAACCCGTTTTCCGGGGCGGCCCACCCGCCCGGAACCCGGAAGAGACAGCTGCAAAGCGGAAGCCTGCCTGTTACACAGCAACCGACGACGAAAACAGAAAGCCTGACTGCCGAACGACCGAACCCGCGCAGAAACCAGCAGCGCAAGCCCTCAAATATGAGAATCCTGGCCGTGGGTTGGCCCCCACTGAACAAAGGGCCTTATGCCCAGTTGACACACATGACACAGCAGTAGTTCAGCGCGTGCGTGGGCTCGTCAGGGGCCAACCAGCGAGCTCTGATGCCGGCGGTGCGATGCAGTTTCTTGTTGTAAGGGGTGGTTGGGCGTGTACGCCCCTTGTACACCTATTCGGGCGATGCGAAAATGAATGCCATGTATGTGTACGGCCGGCCCTGACCCGCACCCGCTGCAGCCTACCGGCAACGGACATGACGACATGCCGGCCACCACCATTTCAAGCACCAATTGAAGGTCGAACCAGCTGTAAACAGCTATAAACAGCTGCTGACGCATCACCCGAGCCGGTCGTGTGTGCTGCGCAGTGCCGTGCCGTACTGGCCGATGTGCGGCCACGATGCGAGCCGGCTGTGGAGGCACTTGTGGACGCACCTTCGCATAACCTGCTGTGTTCCTGCTGGCATGCAGGGGCCTGGCGACACCAACCTGACCTGCCCGCCAAGGTTTGCGACGTCGCCATCGACCACGCCAAATGTAACTCCGCGCGATTGCTCCACCGGACGATCGTGCGGGATGAAAACGGACTGGCGGTGAAGACGGCGTCGGGCAGCAACAAGCGGACCGCCATGATCTGGACCTACCGTGCACCCTGCGTGCACCGTGCACGAGCCCAGCATGCAATGGCGCGTGCCAGGGGTGGAAGGCGGAATACGCACCCGCGCAGAGGCCGTGCAGGCCTGCACGGCGTACCTGGGTGTGCAGACGGCGTAGCAGGCAGGACGACGGCAGCCAGCCACAGTGCATTCGGATGCATGCATGCATGCATGCATGCATGCATGCATGAGCAACTGCATGCGCCTAGCCACTGAGCCGCATCGACATTGTACCCAGCTTCGCGCACACCAGCTGACGGCCACGACTGTGGGCGCCCTGCGCTGCGTGGCCCTGCCAGCGGCTGCATCCCCGCTGACATTTGCTTCCCTAAAGTTCCCCCCCCCCCCCGGTCTGCCCTGGTCGACGGCTGAACATTGGTGGTCGACGGCTGAACGTTGGTGGTCGACGGCTGACGGCTGAACGTTGGTGGTCGACGGCTGACGTAGTTGCGGTGATCGACGGCTGACGTAGTAATTATTAATACACTCTGGCAGTGCCGCAGGTTAGGTCAAGCCATGCACGCGGTAAACCCTGGGCGGGAGCGCGCCATGGCGGGCGCCACCTGAGCACCTGGTGCGGGAGCCCTTATGACTACGTGTGTCCTTCCTCGGCACCAGTCGGCCACCGACTCGCTTCCCCCAGCGGCAGACAGCGGCTTCCTCAACACGAGCACCACCGACATTGAGCAGCACAACGACGACAAAACGAACGTGAGCCTCAGGAGTGGAGTGCCATCCAACAGACTCCCCGTGGCGGGGCGGCAGGCCTACCAGTACGGACGCCCGGCAGTAGCAGATTAGGTTGTCAGCAACAGCAAGCACATCCCGTTTCGTTCAGCGCGAAAAAACTAAATCAGCATAGGGCGTCCGCTGAACGAAACGGGATGTGCGAAGTGGCTGATCTGCTGCAGTCCAGGAGCCGGGCGTAATGTTGCGAGGGTGTGCGCTTGCACAGACGTCGGGCAGGCAATGCACTCGTGACCACACGTATCGACGAGCCTTTCAAGCAACGTTGGGGAGCCCGACGCACAGACAAAGAGCTGTGGTCGCTCATAACAAGTTCAACGATGAACTTTTAGACTTCGTAACGGGTGGGCCCTGCACTTGGCCCGCAAGTGTTACCCTCCGTCTGTCCAGAAAGCCCTCGACAGCCACCGCGCGCAGACACGTGTGCGTTTGGCGCATGTGCACGCAGCTGGACCTAAGCTCCGAAAGTGGTACGGCGCCGGGGAAAGGCTGCCGAACGATGGGGGCGAGGATGGCCCAGAGCCCGAGGTGCGTATAGCCCGTGCAGGACGCGTAACCCGCGCGGGACAAGCCCATGCCCGTCGACGCGGCCTGCCTGCTGACTGCACCACCATGCTGACAACTTCTACACACAGCAGGAAGAAGAGGTCCTTGCGGACGCTGTGTTGGTCACGGATGCCGAGTCCGAGTTGGGGGAGCAGGTGGTGTTGCAGCTTATCCTTGCCAGGTAAGGCGCCTCCCCTGCATCGTGCCGCGCCATAGGCGAAACACCGCCCAGGAACGCATCTTAACATGTGCCGGTGCCTTCCAGGGCTGCGCTGAAGCTGCTGGTGCAAGATACGGCAGCGGCCAAAGGCGCCTACGGGCCGTACGTGCAGCCTGTCTCGACAGACGCCAGCAACCAGGCCGTCTTGACAAAGGCCCTGAAAGGTGTCAAGTGCTTGGTGCTGCTGGGCCAGCTCGGGAAGCTGCTTGAAGCGGCCAAGGCTGCCAAGGTGGAGCACGTCGTCCTCGTGTCGGCAGGTGCGCGGTTGCTCACGGCAAATCTGCATGTGCATGGTGGGCCCTACGCCACGTGGCCCGCAGCGGACACGCTCCTTTTGGTTCCAGCGACTGCAAAGGACGCGTGCGTGCCCGGGTGCGCACAGATACGCATGAGTGGCATGATGCATCGCTCGCACTCCGATGTGTGGGCCAACTGGCGCCACTCTGCGCACCAGGAGACTGAAGACTGCCGATGGCAAGGGATAGCAGGGACAACCTGTCTGGAGGATGCGCTGCACGGCTTTTGCCCTTTTGACGGCCTTGTGGGATGCCACTTGCGGGCGAGCGGGGGCTTATGGGGTGGGTTCACGGCGCAGGATGCGGAGATGCTGTGTGCGGGGGTGCGGCAACGTGCATGGCACTTGGGCCGTGATCCAGATCCACCTAAGTTCAACCACCGCGCCGTTACGGGGCTCTGCGCTTCCATACCTACCCTATGCGCCGTACTTCCGTTCATGCATGCCGCGGTGCCCGTTTGTGCCGTGCGCTGTTACCGGCCAGCACCAGTCCGTCGAAAGCTGCCTGCCAAGGTCGTGGCACACCGGTCTCGGCCTCGGCGACAGTGCGAAAGGGCATAACGCACTGCAGGCAACGGTACGGCATCATCGAGCTATCTGGTTAGGTTCAACGCCCCTGACACTCGACCCTCGCCTCTGCGCTTGCCCTGCTGTCTGGTTGCAGGCACTAATGGGTCGGGCGGTGGCTTCCCGTTCTTCGGCCGGGCCTCAACCGCGGGGCTACAAGACCCGAAGCGGGAGGGGGCAGTGCAGCAGAGCGGCATCCCGTACACGATTGTACGGGTAGGCGTCGTTTCCGTACGGGCTGTGCTTATCTGCGCACAGCGCCGTGGCGCGCGGAGCCATGCCACACACACATGCGCACGCGAGACGCGCCTGCGGCTTAGACACTGCGGATATCTACCGAGCGGGACGACCGTAGAAGTCCCAGCAAATCGACTTGTATCAACCCCCGTGCTGGCCGCCCGTATAGTACCCATAATGGCCTGTTCTCGCCCTTACCGTTGCTTAGCTATATGTTGGGGTCATGAAACGGTTGACTGTTTGTGTTCGCGCTCCGGAAGTCCGCCGCGAGGTGAACCCATTGCGCATTGCGTACATCCGCTTGCACGTTGCAAGCACATTGTGCGCTGCTTGCCAGAGGACCACCACCTCGCACCCCTCGCGCGGCGCACTGCGCGCCGGCCCGCAGGTTGGCGGCCTCACGGAGGCGCGTGGCGGACAGCCCCTGCTCGTGACCGCGGTGCAGCAGCAGCAGCTGCCCGGCCCCAAACCGGTGGCTGGGTCGGTGGGGCGGGAGGATCTCGCAGCGCTGTTGGCGCTGCTGCCGGATTCGCCGCCGGCGGCGGGCTCGGCTGGGCGAACGATCGAGGCAAGTTGCTGCTGGGCAGCACGTATCTGTGTGGTGGGTGCACACATTGTAGGCATCTCGTGGTGCCACAGTACGCATGTGGCACACACGCGGCGTGTCATGTATCGCGTCTTTTTCGTTCTTGCGCGTCAACCGCCCTGCTTCGGTCATTTTCAACGCAGCGGCGGGCTTTTGCATCGCTGGCCGGGTCGGATGCCGGATGCGTCTCTAAGA